>VDFB02000017.1:285299182-285573153 GCA_007258455.2 Sequoia sempervirens
GTGGAAGAATCTTATTTTTCAAAGGCCTCATGAACCTTCTATCTTGATCTCTCTAATGGGGGATCATTTTAGTGGAACACATTTTGATATTCTAGTACTATTCATCACAGTACTATCTGTGTTATGGTAAATTTGATGTGTGATTTGACTAGCCTATTTGACATATAACCCTAGATCTAAAACTGTAATTTATCAGACAGAAAAAAATAAAATTTGATGTGTGATTTGACTAGCCTATTTGAAATATAACCCTAGATGTGAAACTATAATTTCTCAGACAGACAAAAATGAAATTTTCAAAACTAGCATGGATCTGAGAAGTGACAACAAAGAGGAGCTCGCACTATAAATTTTGGCTTAAATTGGATAGTCTAGGGTGCAAGGTTGCCCTAGACTAAGCTCTTTCTTCTCTGAATCTATAAAATTTAGATTGTAGGTTAAGGAGTACACTCTACTTCCCTGGACTATCACTGGCTAAAACCTTCAGATCTTACCTGCACACACAAAAATGGGAGAAAGAGTTGTGTTGTATAGGGGCTTGCTTAAGTCAAACTGCGTGTTGTTATTTCTACCTCCACTTACAACAATTGATGATAATCAAGAGAGCATAACCTAGGTTGGACAGAGGCTAAAACAACAATAAATTGACTAAAATTAATAAATAACAAATGATAATGTTACCTTGATGTGAAAACCCTTCAAGAAGAGATGCCATACACAAGTCGATTGATGGATGCCTTGAATGCTTGATAGACCTACAAAAGGTTAGCTCACATACACCATAGGTTACTGAAGCTGGCATGTAGAGGATAACTCAATACTTCTCCATAATTTCCTTCCAATTGATCTCCCAATAATAAATTTCCTCCTTCTCTATTCAAAATCAGAGGAAAACATGTTTATATATGCATTTTAATTAATCCTTGTAGGTAGGGGCTGACCTAGTGTCATTTTAAAATCATTATAGTCTGCCAATCAAAATTTCAAACATTCAAAAAAATTCTTTTTCGTCTAGGAGCCCTACATAAAGTGACGGTACTTTTGGGCCAAAAATTATCTCGAAGACAGGGATTTAAATATATTTAATTAATCTAGCCTCAAAATGGTAATTCCTTATTATAATTAAAGCTATTGGCAAAATAGGGTGTCAAAATAGTGTGAAATTCTCAAGGATGACAAATTACTAAGTGACAAGACTATTAACTATTAAGAGCTTTTAATGATGTTGATGTTCAATATTCTTTTATCAAACTCATCTTAGCATACCAGGAACCACTAAAATTGCTTGAAACCATAAAAGCCATTAAAGGAAACATGAAATTTTGAATGTTTTAAGTAAAGTTTTCCTTGAATTTTACCCTTCTAAAAGGCATTGTGTAGAACACGGGCTCTTCCTTTTAACAAAATCCATAATTTTTAGTGAATGAGGCTACACACACGCGCGCGCATCATCATCATCTAAGACAATTGCATGGTCCTTTTGTTTATTTCAATAAAAAAATTTGCATTTAAATATACAAATTTAAGCTTTTATGGATTTTTTTGGGTTGTGAATTACTTTTAGCATCATTGCCCTTGTTGAATAACTTAATCTCTATTTAATTCCCATAGCAAGGAAGTTGGAAGATGTTTTGAGATATCCACTATCTTGAATCTAGGGTATAAGGGGGGTCGAGTCATCAATATGACTTGTTACGTATCTTGATCTTCATAGAGTTCTCCTACTTGAGATATCATCTCCAT
Source organism: Sequoia sempervirens (assembly GCA_007258455.2). NCBI lineage: Eukaryota > Viridiplantae > Streptophyta > Pinopsida > Cupressales > Cupressaceae > Sequoia > Sequoia sempervirens. The sequence continues at coordinate 285,300,926 of VDFB02000017.1, forward strand.
AAAATACATGGTCAACTTATTGAAATCGCACTAGAAAGTAAAACTAATATTGCACTACAATTTAGTAAATAATTACTAAAAGTAGACTAATTGAAATGAGGTACTAACATGCGAACATGCCCATTTACTAAGATCAAAAAATATATCCCTCACAAGTAATAATTTTAATATATTTGATTGAACTAAAAATTAATGATAAGCTAAATGGACCACAAAAAGAAAATATTAAATAGATGGTATATCCTTGCCTCATGTTGCTCTACCATATGTGTCTTTGGCTTATTTTCCCATGTGCTTTTATATGGTTTTTCTTCCTCAATCATCGAAAATGAAGGAAGTGTTACATTTTCGACTGTGGACACTCCTATCTAGAAATAAATATGGATTCCATTATGATATTTCTCTTATCTATCTCTTTCTTCCTCTGTGTTGACCTTTCCCTGGAGAATGTTTCAAAATTTCTATATGTACGTGGCTATAGAACCTTAATTATTGTATGAATATGACGGATTAGAATTTCTTTCTTTATAACACATACCACACAATATGTGTTCAAATCCATCCTTTATATCAAATGATTTGAGAGTTAAATGATAATCATCATCTATAAACAAGAGGTTCATATTGATATAAAATGCTTTAACTTCATCAAAGTTTTCCTATTTTTGTAAGTATAGATATTCCATGTCCTTAATATGTACACATCCTTTTGTCAAACGATAATTATTTTTTCTATAAAATTTGGAAATTCATCAAAAGAGTTGGTATTTTTATTATTTGTTGGGATGCCAATGATATTCCACCATTTTTCTCTTCATATTGAAAAAATCATACGTCCCTTTTTGTTAAGTATATTAGATCATTTTCTATTGCAACCAAAAGATGATCTATATCGTCCTCATCTATGAACTCCTCCATAGTCGATTCCATTGGACCCAAAGGTTCCCTTTTATAACTTTCTTTCTTTTGAAGAGCTATACCGGCCAACTTGTATAAATAGTAGTAATGTCTTGCTAGATTTCCATATTTCCATGCTCACGGAGGCTATCCAACATGCCTACTTGACAGAAAACTTGCTCTTCAATATCAACCTACTCAAATTTGGGATTAGGACATGCTAGGTTTTGGGGAACTCACTATAGAATCAAGCAAGATTTATTTTGGGAGGGGCTAAAATGTGTGTGTGTGTGTATATATATATATATTCATTTATAGTAAATATCTATCTATCTATGTATAGTTTCTATTGGTGTTTCTCTCTATCTTTAAATGTAGGCATTACAAGTTCATATTTTTGAAAAGTACTAGTTGATATAATATTTGGCTAAAAAGGAGGTGTTATAATTATTTGTGTTTGGGAGGTTGAATATTTTATATGGAAAAGATGTGATCTATAGAGTAATGAAGATTGAAATAAATAAGGTTTCCACAATCCATGATATGGAGCAATGTAATTTATGAATTAAACCATATGAAAGATTTCTACAGTATTCAACCATAAATTAATTATTGAGGTATTTAAAATTTTACAAAATATAAAATAGTGATAGAAAAAATTTCTAAAATTTTATTATTTACACTATTCTTTTCAAATGTTTAGAACGGGCATGGTTCTTCTTGGATTTCAACGTTTTTGTCGGAATCGGAAGTAACTATTTTATCCAAATCCTTGGGAAAAAAAAACCAGTTTAATACATGTTGCGTTGACATCGGAGTGTCAAACAACAACTCGGTGGAGCATGCGTTGATGTTACGAATTTACTGAGACAACTGGTAAAACAGGCGCATGAATTACTCCTGTTGATCATCTTCTCGGTCTTCTGACTTTATGGGCCGCGTCCATTTGCCATCTAGACCTTTAACGAGACCCTTGTTCTGTTGCTGCCACCATTTTGGAGGAATTTCATATTTCTCGCGCAATAAATCACAGCTCTTATTAACCAGAGCATGATCTCTTCCACTCCAACAAAATGGCTTCTTACTTCCAACACAGCCGTCCAGTAAATGCAAATAGAGCTCTAGATTATGAAAGTAGGCAAGATTATGAGTGTGCTGAATGAAGGGAGAATTGTTGTGTAAAGGGAGCTCCACGCCAACATGAAAGTATGTCCACGGAAGCCAATGCAGCAATTTGCTGAGGCATCCCATGTCCTCGTTCATAAAAACTCCTGGCACTTTGGGAACCACGTCACGCTTGTTCGCAAACCTCAGAACCTTGACTCCAATCTCCTCCACGCGTTTAGCAAACGCAAGATTTCCCACTCGGGGAGAGGCAAAAGCAAACGCCGTCACAGGAATATGATGAAAATGCTTAGTGCAAAGCATTTGTTGATATCGTAAGCGCTCAAGGTTGCAAGAGCAGCTCCTAAGCTGTGTCCCGTAAATGTTATGCTTAAATTGTCCATCTCTTTTTCATAAACTTGAAGCAATCGTTCTATCTCTGAGAATACCAAATCCCGCGTGCTGATGTTCACGGTAAATCTTCGTTGCGGACTGAGTATGGCGGCTCAGAATCCTCCTCTCAATTGAGTACTCCATCCCTGTCCGGTCGCGGGAAGGCTGATGAGTCGCGCGCATCTCGGCATCGCCAGGATGAAATCTAGTAGGAGGTACAAAAGAATATCTGCGAGGATCTTATCAATTTCAGATGATCTGGAGTTCCTCTACATGCCCAATCCACTATATCTCAATCGTCCCAGTATTTTTACTCATTTTGGATAAACACAGAGCTGCAATGGCAAAGCCAGCCATAGAGCACAGCGTCTTTTTACTGGTTTCTCACTGAAGTTGGTTTTGCCAGATTAGTATTGGCAAATATTTGAAGTGACCCCGTAGCCTCAAAATCTGAAGGGCAGCCGCCGCCCATCTTTATTCAGCAGTTCTATGCACCGCAATGCCATGGTGCTGGAATAAAAGCACCGCCATCAGAGTAACGTCGTAACAAAGCTGTGCCAAATTTCCATATCTGGGAGCTTCAGCTTTGAGAATGGGATTCATGGGATCAAGCAAACCATTCCAATTATGGGCACCTTGTATATCTCTCCATACGTCACACAGCTGAGGCTGCCTTCCTTTTCCCGCATCCCCAGATATGAGCGTTGAGTTAGTTTGGGAAGTGGGTAATCCAGTATCAGCTGAATACTCATTATCTTCAAGCTGGGGCAATGGAAATACGGCCATGGATTGACTGATGAGAGGAATGACAGGATATCTTGGTGTTGCAGTACTTTTCACAAATAACTATATTTTCGATTTCTGGGATGTCAAACAACAGGATTAGGATAATCGGCCGGACAAAGCGTTTGAGAATACAAGGTTTAAGACGAGCACCTTATAAATAGAAAATCACTCACTACTACAGCAGACAAAGTAGAATTTCAATCTTCCAACCTAACGTTCTTGTTACTCCCTCAATTCGCACATTGTTGACGACAATTGGGCATATAAAGCTTTGACTTCTCTTGTTCTTCGATCCATCTTCCCGCGTCGCTATTTTCAAACCTAACGTTCGGACAAAAGAATACCATTTTTTCAAAGTCTATAATGAGAAGGTGTCAAAGCTCCTCCGGGCAGATTGTAACATATTTGTTCAATCGCCTTCATAGAATTTATCTCGTATTTGATCGCCATAGTCATATTGGCTCGTTTTAAATTAGCGAACGCACCAGCCATGACCTCAAACTGCACAGATTCTAAGTTATCGTTTTCCTTATTGCCACTTCTATAAGGGGGCGCGATAGCATTTCATTGCCTTCCGTGAGGTACGGGTTTTGAAAGGTCCCCAAGTAAAGGTTTTTTTTTTTGTTTTAATATACAAATATAAAGTGTTTTCTATTCATATGTATTTAGTACTAATGATATATAAAATATTTAGATCAAATATAATGTAGTTAATTTGATAATTAAGTTTTGATTTGGATCAATAGATACTAAATTAAATGAATATAAATGTGATATTCAATTAGATTTAAGAGAGGTAAAGAGGTTATTAAGAATATAAGGAACCGAGTTGTCACATAAATGAAATTTTAAGACTTGATTAAATGAGTGTCATAAAATATGCAAACTTATTATACACCTAAACCAATTCCCACCTGAATGCTCTTCTAAAAATTCAACTAATTTAATTTTCTCCCTTCAATCTTCTGATATCTAAATCTTGGTAATGATTGGTAGTGCTCATAAGCAAACTTCACAGATTCTAAGTTATTTTTTTCCTTATTACTACTTCTATAAGCGGGCATGATAGCATTTGGTTGGGTAAAGAAGGGGTTTTGAAAGGTCCCCATTTTTTTTACATTAATTGGGTATAAAATTGAAATCTAGTATTCAATAAAGAGCTTTCGTGTAGATCAAAAGTTCTTTTTATACAATTAAAATAATTAAGTACAGATTTTTCAAAAATGTACAAATACAAAATAAATTTAAAAAGAAGTGTTTTTATTGATATGTTTTTAATTATAATGATATATTAAATATTGAGACTAACTAAATAATGTACTTAATTTACATAATTGGGTTGGGATTTGGATGAATAGATACTAATTTAAATGAATATAGATGCGATATTTAATTAGATTTATGAAATGTAAAGATGGTATTAAGGTTGTAAAGAACCAAATTGTCACACAAATGAAATTTTAGGACTTCATTTAACAAATGTCATTAAATATATAAACTAATTGTGTTTCGTTATTGTTTAGGTCTATGGTTATAGAACTCAACTTCATCAATATGGAATTATCAAGCATTTACACCTAAACCAATTCCCACGAGAATGGTCTTCTAGAAATTTGTCTAGCCGAATTTTCCCCCTTCAATCTTCTGATATGTAAATCTTGGCAATGACTGACAATTCTCATAAGCATCTTTACGATTTTGGTGAATTATGAGAGTCACATTTAGCTTAGTCATACCACTAGGATGATTTATGGCTAATGAGTTTGTTTTCAAAAAAATTGGATAAAATTACCACCCATCATATATAAGAATGTATAGCTTTCAAATATTTATTTATTATAAACATTAAGCCTACTTTTTATGCAAAATTATTTGGTTCATACTCCACTTGTATAAGAGTTATACCTTAATCATACTAAATAATTATCTAAACCAAAATTCACCATTAAATGCACCTCCATACAAAAGCATTTAAAATAATAATTGCATTTGGATTTTCTTTTCTGGATCATATATGTCCATGCATTTTCACTTCCAACATCGTTTAAAAAATTCAAAGTCATTCATTGTAGAAGTGGCAACCTTCGTTGACAATTGGATAAGAAAACTAATAAAACCTAAAGAGGCCAAATCCCATTGCCTCGATGCAGCCAGGACATATGAATAAGATTCAAAGAGAGAAAATAAAATTAAAAGGATGTAAAATTAAGATCAAATGAAAGCAGCTAATAGAGAGAGACCCCTAAGATCCACAAATCAAATCTATGGGAAAAAGACTCATTTAAAGGAGTAAAGTCATAGGAAGATCCCACTCATTGTTCTGGCAGCTTCCCGATTTTGTTTTGGTGAGCACAGTGATGTAGTAACATGCATTTTCCTACCTTGAAATCCCCTAGTGTCAAATCATACTTATTATATTATCCTAAAGGAAATATTATGGTACAGACAAATCTCACATAAATTAACATCTGAAAGCATTGTAATAAATAAAAAGATAATAAAAAAATGTGATATAGTCTAGATAATTATATAAGAACCAAACCAATATATCCATGGTGCATGTTCACTCCCATACAACCATATTATAGTTGTGCCACTATTCTAGTCTAGACCTCTACTTGTAGAGATAAACTTAGGGACATCATTCAACAATACAATAAATGAGTCAATGTAGAATTCAAAAGAAAGTCCTTGAACATTGTAAATGTTTACATGTTTTTCCTTTACTTCCCCTTGTTAAAAATTTGTCATGTCTTTGTAGTTTCAAAATAATTAATATAAATAAATTAATATTTTTTATTAAAGTAAAGATGATTAGGGTATGTACCCTTACAAAACAGCCATGAAGGTCAAGCAAGGGATCTCATGAGACATGAGGCACTCAAAAAGAAAATGAAAATAGCTAAAACATAGACCAGCAAAAAGTAGACAAACAAAACACAGGAAGAGACCATCAAGAAACTAGAATAGCTACTGATTGCCCAACAGTTTGGGGACATTGATTGCCTACCATTACTTCACTAAAAATTATTATTTTTCTTCAAATGATAGTGAATTATTTTGTGTGGGATCACCGTCTTAGGTATTGGGCATAGTTAAACAGTAAACCTCTTTTCCCTTCTTTTATATTTCATCTTCATGACAATCCTCCCCAGCCCTCTTACCATAGCAATTGTGTAGCTCTTTCTGGAACACATAAATGGTGACTGTAGTATTTTTCACCATTTCCTTGTTGTAATCAACAATCTTCTATAAGTACTTTAGATTTTTTCCCTGATTACTATGCATAGTAGCCACCTCTTCCTATGACTTTTACCTCACCTCTAAAGTCCCAACCATAGACTTAAGCTCCTCAACATTGGATTCCAAATTGGCCCAATTCTCAAAATACTTAGCTAGAGAAGACAAGAGGTTCCAATAGCCCTCGTCATTAATTCCACTTGGCTAGGCCTTCTTATAGTTGACCACCTTCATTTCCAAATTCTTAATCTTATCTTTTACCATAATAATTGAGTGAGTAACCATTTCATAATATTACTTTGGTCGTTCGCTTCTTCACTCAAATCATTCATTTCTCAGTCTCAGACGGGTGCAACTAGTACACAGAACTACTTCCATATGAGAGTCTTCAGGGACATTATCCAAGTTAACACAAAGGGTAGGGGATTCCAAAGGGATGGTAGGGTTGGTAGGCAAGGGAGACTTGGAGGCCTTAGAATAGTCTTTCTAATTAGGAGAACTAGCATGGGAACCCTTCGGGAGGGGTACCAAGAATCGTCAGAATTATACAAAATGGATATTTGGGTGAGGTCAAGAAAGGATATACATTTTTCTTGGAAGCCGGGTTGGAGACCTCAAAAACAAGGGTTTTTCCTTTAGAGGCTTGGGAGTTAGATCTAGTGACTCTTTGAAAGTTTGTGGAAGGAAGCATCTGAGGGCCTAGGGTAGATGGAAGACCCTCCAAAGGCTTAACAAAATTTCTAATAGCCAAGGCACTTTTTCAAGGAACAGAAGCCAAAAAAGGGGAAATGGTTTCCTTGAAATGGTACAACCTAAAAATCTAACCCTGCTGAAGGGATAAAGGTTTCCCCTTCTCTTGAACAACCCTAATAGATTGCTTAAGAGAGGACATAATCCATAATGAAAAATTCATTTTCACATTATAGTAGAAGTGATTAAGGATAAGAAAAAGGGTAAGTGCACAAAGTTGATTCCACAAAACGTGGAAGTTTTTTCCTTAGCCAAGAAATTGAAATCAGCTTTGATAAAACGAGATCCCGATTTTTTAAAATTGGGATCTCGTTCAGCTTTGGGATCCCAAGCCTGAAAACGAAATGGGATCTCTCTTTTTAAAAATCGGGATCCTGTTTCCCATAGGGTCCGGAACCAATGGAAAAGGAACGGGATCCCGATCACTACGAAACGGGATCCCGATTTGTAGAAATCGGGATCCTGTTTTGTAGAAATCGGGATCCCGTTTTGTAGAAATCGGGATCCCGTTTTGTACCGAAGTTCATTACACAGCCGATGGGACCTCGAAAGTAACGCTTTTTAATGCTGACCCCCTACCAAATAGCTGCTGTGCACCGGCCCATGCCCCGCTTTTGCATTTTTCTACTTTTAATCTGAAATTGTGAAGAAAATATATGAATTTAGCATTTTTTAAATTTATTTCACGTTTTGAGCACTTTTTTTCCTGTTATAGTAGAAATGAATAATTGTAAAAATAGACAAAAAAATGCAATGAAACCTAAAGGTTTTTAATAAAAATGAAAAAATGAACCTTGAATTGTGTTTTACAAACAAAATTTAACTTTTGAAACCTAAATTGTTTGATTAAACCAAAAAAAATTGAATTTAAAACCCTAATTGAAACAAAAAATGGTTAAAATTGCATTGAAAACCCCTAGAAATTGAAATGAAATAAAGCCACCAGCATTTAGAAACCCTTTAATCGCTTTTTTGAACCCCACCAAACGTTCCAGCACCGAATTAAAACCCAGCTGAATCAAACGCAAAAAATCGGCCAAACCCAATCGCCGAGGAAACGTCCCACCGGTACCAACGTACCACAAAACCCAACAGAAACTGGCACCATTTTATGATTTTGAAAACTAGGTAATTTCGAAAGCTCAAAAAAATTCATTTGCATTGCTTAAATGTTTTAAATTTTATTTGCATTAGGCGAAAAATGATATGTTAAACCTTAGTTTCAATGTTAAATTATAATTAGATTAGAAAACAATATGGTAAAGAAAAATTAAAATTCATAAAGTTTATCAATGTTTGCAAATTTAGTTAGTAAATTTGTAAATCTAAGCACATACAATTGATTCCAATTGGCACTAACTTGCAAGTCTAAATTATGCCAAAGGCCACCCAAACTTCACCCTAAGTTTGCTAAACCCTAGACCCTGAACTGTAAAATCTAAACCCTCAACACTAAAGCATTTGAATTTTGTCTTAGGACCTTAAAATGAAATTTGGTTGCCTTAAAAAACCCTTTGTTGTCACCATTTAGTAGAGCTTTTTGTAATGTTTTCACTTATTTGAACACATAATATAAAACCCTTTGGTTTCTACAAGTTTATGAAGAGTGGATGATCACTCTCTATGACACTTAGACATGATCATTAGGGATCTAAATCATTGGAAGAAAACTTTGTCTCTATTATATCCACAAGATAGAGATGAAAGTGAGAGTGCTATAAGTAAAGTTTCTTTCATTGGACATACCCTAAAAATTATGTAGGTTCAATGTCAAGAATGGGTCTATTTGTAGATTTATGAAACTATTATGAATATCTAGAATACCATAAAAGTATAATTATAGCAATCTAATTGGAAACACTTTGGGTATATATCATATGAAATTTAAATCTAGTAAGGTGTCTATTATATAGAGAGTTGATAATACATGGAAAGAGGTTTGTATGGGGAATATATGTATTAAGAAACACATACCATGACCCTATAGGATTTTTAAGATGTGATCCTAGATAATAATCCACCCATCCTCAATCATAATGGGTTCTTTAGCAATTAAGAGAGATTCAATAACCATAAAATTACCTATATTTTGATACTATATAGATTTATGTGGAAGGATAGAAATGCATCAATAAGGAGACCAAGATGGAGCCATTTAACACCTAGAAGGTACATGATGATAGGTTGGAGGAACTACATGCTATTATTACAATTTAGAGATAGGAGGAGGATTCATATAAAAGAAATATAATTAAATATTTATATTATTTAATATATTATATTTAATAAATATTAATATAATATAATATATTAAATAATATAAATATTTAATATCATAAAATATAATATAAGATTACAATTAAGGATAGGTAATGTTACATTTTACTTGGGGTTTTAATGAGGATTAGGCTTAAGATTCAATTAGGGTTGTAGTTTAGTTAGGTTACAATTAGGAATATATAATAAATATTAATATAATTATAATACAAATATAAATTAATTTAAATATAATATTGATACAATATAAAATATAATATAATATAGGAATACATTTAAGATTAGGTAAAGGTTATAATTTAATTAAGTTTCAATTAGGCTATGGTTGGGGGTGGGGATCATTTAGAATTCTATTATGGTTAGAGTATGGGTTACATTTAAGATTATTGTTATTTTTGTGATATGTATAGATTGATTCATTTTTAACATGTGATACTTTTTTTTATTAGAGGGGTAAACACTTTTGACCCAGAGCTATATGGAACCAATGAGGCTATAGTAAGGCTAAATTTGGACCTCACTAGACATCTAGATCCCCTTAAGCCATCATATTACCCTAAATCGTAAATCGATTTCTTAAGGGGTCCCAATATGACATTTCTTAAAGGGATCAAAGAAGTTCTTAAAATTTGGTGAAGTTTCCCTAAACTCTAAACTCTAAACCCTAAAACCCTAAACCCTAAAGCCATCATTTTTCTTAGGCTCTTAATGAAATTTGCTGCCTTAGGCAACTCCACCAAATTTCATTCCCTTATGCCATGTATTCTTGTCCTAGGATCTTTACTACATGTAGACTCTTAAGCTATCCTATTACAAAGCAAACCCTAAACTCTAAAAGTCTAAACCCCTAAACCCTAAATCACTATTTTTTTCTTTAAAGGATCTTAATGAAATTTGGTTGCCTGGGAAACTTCACCAAATTTTATTCACTTGAGCCATGTCATTTTCTCCTAGGACCTCACTAGACATAGATTCCATTAAGCCATCCCGTCACCCTAAATCGTAATTCAATTTCTTAAGGGGTCCCAATATGACATTTCTTAAGGGGATCAAAGAAGTTCTTAAAATTTGGTGATCAAAGTTGCCCAAGGCAACCAAATTTAACAATAATAAGATCTTGCAAGATTATATAATATTAATAGTTAATTGTATTTTCATTCAAGTAACATGTGCCTTAGACATAAATGAGGCTTACATATAATTTTATCATTTGTATTCAATTATTTAAGGCCATTTATATTGAATGGTTTAAAGGTATTTCCTAAACATGTATCTTACATCTTGAAATTACAAATTCAATGCAGGTTCACTCATATCTTAAAGACGATGGATCCATTCAATAATATTCACAATCCACTCCTCCACGCCATATCCATCTCCACCACCTTCTCACCTCCACCTCCACCCACTCCACCTCATAACCCCCCACCTCCACCACACCAAATCAATGAACATGCTCATTTGTAAGCACAAATCAATGCTTTTGCTATAACCATCCAAGATCAAATCAACATTATTCAAAATGAAGAATGTGTCGCACCTCCTGTGAGGATGTTCACATCTAGGATGCAAACCCTTGTTGATGTTGTCAAGGCTATGGATGGGATCATAGATGAGCACGACAATGGCTAGAGGAGAGGAGAACTCCCCATTCTAAAAAGGAAAACACAAAGAAATGAAGATCTATGCAGAGAGCCACAATAGTTTCTAAATTAAGACAATGATCTTTAAATAGTTAAGTGAATTTTATAAATTTTGTGAACTTATGGATATTTTATGACATGAATTTATGATTTTGGTTCTAGATGGATATTTTTCGTGACATGGATTTATGAATTTGGTGGAATTTATGAACTTATAATGAATAATATATAATAGTATATATTTTATGACTATCTACTAGATCATGATTTCTCCTGCTGAAAATTTGTAATATATATGTGTGTGTTAGACATAAAATGAGCTTTTGTGAATGTTTCAAGTTTATTGGTTAGTATGTATGTGCATGTATTAAAAATTTGCATATATAGTTCTTAAATTTTAAAATTTGTATTTATGTACATAGTTTAGTTTAATGATTTGTACGCATGCAAATTATGCATCATATTTTTTATTTTAAATGTACATGTACATACATTTAATTTTGAATTTTGTATGGACATGCTCTTGAGTTGAACAATCAATGTATATATATGTGCATTTCAATTAAATATATGATCTTAATATATATGTTGCTCATCCTATTTCAATTAAATATATGATCTTAATTATATATGTATGCACATGGACTATTTTGTATGATTAAATGCAGGTGAACATTTATATCGAGCATATCATGGATTATTTTAACATTGATGATATCATCAATCCACCACCTCAACCACAGCCACATCCACCTCCCCCTCCACCTCCACCTCCCCCTCCACCTAATATGCCACATCCAGCACCTATCGCATCTGACAAGGCTCGCTTGAGAGCACGAATAAATGATCAAGTTGCATCCTTACAAAATCAAATCAATGCTACTCAGAGTCAAGCATTGATTCCTCCACATGTGAGACGTTTTGCATCTACGATGCAAAACGTTGTTGATGCCATCAGGATGATTGATTCTGATCTTGATAAGCATCGATGAGAGAGAGAACAAATGAGACAATTTTATTCTGATGGTCTCTCTTACAAAAAAATATTAGACCTTAAAATAATGAAAGCCCATCTAGCCCCCTACTTTCTTGACCCCGTTACTCGACAACCCATTCCACCCAACAAATTTAGAATATCCATGAGGTGGTGCATACATCCGCAGATGAGTGCACATTTTTGGGATCGATGGTATATGGTTTTTGATATTCCCCCACATGCTAATTGGGAGTGCCTATTGTAGTTTTTGAGAAAACTGTATGTAGAGTTTGTTTTGGGGAAAAAGCCCAATTATTTTGATTTTAGATCATTTCAGGGTGTTGGTGGTAGCATGCCACAACATAGATTAGGGGCAAGGGTTGATCCCTGACGCCCCGTGCATGCGCAACCCCTTGTTGTTGCTCCTAGTCCTCCCATTCCTGCACCTGTACATCATCAAGCTCTGGTCTCAACATTAGGTTCCCTTAGTACACTCGTAGCAGACCTTGATCAGCATGCTTCTGCAATAGCGGGTGGGGAGCATAGAGACGATGATGATGGAGTTTTTTATGGAGCTGGTCTGAGTACCGCTCCAGGAGTGTCGAGGCTCGTCCCCCATATATGTACTAGTTGTCATCAAGTATGCTATGGACTTGATCAGGCCACACCTAGTTCAGGTGGACGGGGAGATTCTGGTGGTTCATCTGGTCACATCAGTTCATTTGTAGATTTTCTCACAACAGACCATCACCCTGAGGACACTGCGACACAAGTATAAATATGCATCTAGATGTACGTTCATTTTATAAGAATTTTGATGGTTGTATATATCAAAGAAAAGTTTGCAATACATTTTAACAATCAAATTGTTTGGTGTACAGATGACACAAACGATGCCAGGGAAATCATCTGTTCCACGAGTACATACATCGACATCGGTCATACTTGGGTATGTGCAGGATCATGATGGGCCGAAAAGTGGCAATATGATGGGTATGTGGCTGACGACTATTTTTTTACCCAAAATTGATGAAACAAAAAGGGTTTTTAAAGGAGATTCTCAGCTTTCCACAAATATAAATTATGCTTTACTTTGAATTTAATAAGTAATTATTATTCATTTCTATTCAAATTGTGACTAAAGTCCCGGGATTGATAGGCCGATTGAAAACATCTATAGCTTTCTAAACGGGTATCACTTTGAATCCAAAAATATGCTACATTCTATGCTTTGCATAATATAGGATTTAAGAAAAGAAAAATTGAATTTCATGAAGTTTAAACTGCTAAGGCGGTTAGAAGATACGAAGTTTTATATTTTTTAAAAAGTTGTAATGTAAAATTCATAATTAATTATTTACTTGGAAAAAAATTACAAAAAATATGCATCACATCTGGGCATGAGTCCCTCTACTTATATCTAAAAATCTTATAAAAAAATATTATCATTTTATTGTGGTTAGGGTGGTTGTGACGTGCACACCTACTTCTTATTTTTCCCTAAATTTAAATTCATTGCATTGAAATTTCAAATTTTCACCAACAGATTTTTTTTAAACAAACCTAGTAGTTTAGAAACTACATTTAATTTGCTACAAATTCTATTCTTACATATTTTTGAAATAATATAGATAACTTATTCAAATTTTTACATCAAGTTGCCTAACTCTGATTTTTCTAAATTTTTTGCCACTTAAGGGCCCGTTTTTTCCATGATGATCCTGCACATACCCACTTGGCAACCCTTATGGGGTATTTTGATTTCAATTTTTAAAATTATATATGAAACCATAAATTATTTAACTTGAGTTTTAAATTTATAATTGAATCACATATATGTTTGAAATATTTATGTTGGTTTATGCGAGTCAATCGGCATCCACATCGATTCCTCCTGAGGGATTGTCAAGCACTCCTCCACTATTGGGCATCATAGATCAGGGGCAGGTACATTCATATTGTAAATTTGTTTAAAGTTTACATTAGTATATTTACAATTTTATCAGTTTTGAATTCACTAGATATATGAAACGCATGCATGTACACTTGTAAATATTATAAGCGTTAAATGTCTATGTACATGTATGTCTAGGTTGATACCACAATAAGAATGGGCATTGGGAAAACATTTGATGTTGTAGCTACTCGTGAGGCCACTGATTTCCAGGTTGTTTACAAAACTTTCTATACAAAATGTGCAAACTTGAATATATATATATATATATATATATATATATATATATATATATATATATATATATATATATATATATATATATATATATATATATATATATATATATATATATATATATATACAATTCAATTGTACATGCTTTAATTTTGATCTTGTAGGACTTTGTTAGTGCAACTTTCAGCCCTAACCCAAACATAGTTACACCACCAGGAGGACATGTAGAGCAAGTTCCAGATCAAATGGTAATTTAATTTTTTTATTATATTTAAAGTCAATTATAAATTTTAAATTGAATATATACATAATATGAGATTTTTACATATTATTTTTCTTTTATAGCATGAGACACATCTTGTAGTTGAGCATGTACAGACAGGTCCTAGAGAAGAGCCTAGTGCACAACCTTAGAATATGGTACAATTAAAATATGATAAATTATAAATTAAGAATTAAAAAAATTAATTGTAGAGTTGTACATCTAATTTCGAATTTCTTTGTCTTGTTTATGTAGATTGATTTAGAGAATTTAGAGGTTGCTTCAGGTGCACCAGAGCATCCAGACGTAGATATGATGGTAATTTAATTTTATGATGGATTATAAATTAAATTGTCATTAAATCATTTTTCATTGTCTTACATCTGATTTCATCTTTCTCTTGTACAGAGTGTTTTAGGTCATCCACATAGTTCGCATGGTGTGAAGAGGTCTCTTGATTATAGAGACAGTACATGACCTAGAAACATGTGATTTTATGTGTTATATTTGTTCATTTCATGGACTATATTTCTTGTTTCTCATGTACTCTGTTGGACTTTATTTCATGCGCTTAATATATTGGTTTCATACACTTAATATGTTACATAAATTATGGACTTTATTATTGTTTGAAATTTTAATTTACACATGTACATTTATGCATTTTATGTTCATAGTCAAGACATTAATATAGGACATTAATGTGAAATTTAGTGATCTCATGCATGGATTAATATAGGACATTTTAATATTTATACTTTGAAAATTTAGTGATTTCATACATGATATGTACATTCAATAAATAGCGATAATTACTCAATGAACTTATTCAATTCACGTCAATCAATAATCAGTCAATAAATCATAATTTACAAACAAAAGCAATCTATTTATATACCAGAAAGGATAAAATTTTAAGAAATAAGCAATACCATAGAAGATTAGAGAATAAAAGCATTAATAAATTCTATAAATAATAATATCTAACACTAATTTATAAGTTGTCAAAACAAATAATGACGTCTTAAGGGGATGTCTAAAGGGGTCATAATAGAACGTGTTAAGGGGATGTCTTAAGGGGTTATAATACGTCTTAAGGGGATGACTTAAAGGGTCTTAAGGGGATGTCTAAAGGGGTCATAATAGAGCGTCTTAATTAAGGGGATGTCTTAAGGGGTCTTAAGGGGATGTCTAAAGGGGTCATAATAGAATGTCTTAAGGGGATGTTTTAAGGGGTCTTAAGGGGATGTCTTAAGGGGTCATAATAGAACGTCTTAAGGGGATGTCTTAAGAGGTCTTAAGGGGATATCTAAAAGGGTCATAATATAATGTCTTAAGGGGATGTCTTAAGGGGTCATAATACGTCTAAAGGGGATGTCTTAAGGGTTCTTAGGGGGATGTCTTAAGGGGTCATAATAGAATTTATTAAGGGGTCATAATACGTCTTAAGGATATAATTGATTTAACAATAATGTATGAATGATATTTAGTGATTATACAATTAGACATAAAGTTTCAAAGTAGGAAAACATTCACATTTAAGAAACAAAATATATAGAATATTGATTTGATACATAGAAGTACATAGAATATGTTTAATTATGTAAGTATGTATGTACATTTATGTCATCTCAAAACAATGTTTACAAAATTTGGATATGCCATCTCAAGAACATCTCAAACTCGTGGCTAGAATGTAGTAGGTCTTCACACCACCTGATATCAAAAAGGTACAAGCAATATCAATGAAATCATCAAAACATACATATTTTAATTTATATAAAACTATCTATATGTACAAACTCAAGTACCTGCATTTAAAAGTATTCCACACATGTTTGTAGGTTGAATCCAGCATCCTCTCAATGCAATGATGGCTTAAGGATACAAAAAATGACAATAAATCAATTTTAACTATTAATGTCCAAGCAATATCAATATGTAATCAAAACATGTATTTAAATATAATTTAACTAATAATTACCTATTTTTACCAAGTATTCCATGTTGTCTAGGTTGAATCTACATGGACTAGATCCTTTTTGTGATTATGCCTTAAGGATGTATAAAAGGACAATTTAAATCAATTTCAACTAATAACACACTTGACCAATGCCGAAACATGTATTTAATGTATTTAAAAGGACAAAATAAAACTAAAACTATATTTACCTGTATTTACTTATTCCATTGTACCATTTGCATCCTCTCTTTTTTGCAATTCATCTATGATTGCCTCATGCTTTTCCATAGAAATTGACCATAGCACTTTTTTTGAAGGTCTTCCACGATACCGCTCTAGTTTTATACTTGTTGCCACCACCAAATGTGAATAATGTATAATCTTTTTATGTGTTTCATAGTCTTTGAATGCAGGTAGACCATTCTTTCTTCTCAAGTATTTTCGTAGCCAAGTTCCAACAACCACCACCGATCCTATTGGAAAACATGTTCAAAAACCATCATCAAATAAGTTCTCAAAATTTTCTTAAGGGGATCAAAGACTTGTTCTAAAAAATTGCTTAAGGGGATCTAACACTTGTTATCAAAATCTGCTTAAGGGGGTGTCTTAAGGGGATCACCGTACCTGTTGGATAATGAAAGGCATCATCATCTTCTTGAGGTGTTATCAACTTATGTTTAGTTTCCACACAACGATCCAACCAATATTATGTTTGCTCTTCATTCCCCTCAGGTGCAATAACAACATACACATGTCCTACCAACAAAATTTGATTTAATAACTTGTGCATATCCATATAAATAATTTAGTATTACAAAATAACTTAATAAAGTGAAATAAAATGAAATAAATTGAATTAAAATTACCTTCTTGTACAAGGTTTGAAACACGTTCATAATCTTCATATGCAAACAATTGATCATTTTCTTCAATAGTTCTTTCATATTGATTATGTGCTTCTGCAAGTGTCAACGATCTTTGCTCCCACTGTTCAACCCATTATGTATTTTCACATGCTTCCCAATCTCCTGAGATACAAAATTGGAAAAAACATGCAAGCTCCCTTGTCCAAATAGTCCATGTGCTTGTTGTCGCACTCCTAAATGAATGCCATTTAGTAGATCCACGATTGTCTCACAATCAACTCTAGATACAATGTTCTCTTCTTCCACCAACCAAAAGAATCGATGAACTGTAGAGTAATCACTCGAACCAGGTGCAAATAATCTTCTATTACACCAATCCACAAATCTCACGTGCATCTTTAAATTTTACTGAATCCTCAAATTTTAATTGTTCTCTAGCAAGAATTCTTTTGACACACGCACCAACTCCATCATGTTCTCCTTTACCATTCCCAACTTCAAAAAAACTCCATATATGCTGGACATTAAGTTCCTTGTGAACCCTACTTAACCAATAGAACATTCTAGCATTCTTGAACTGCCCCGTACAATTATCTGACCATATGAGGTGTTCTTTCATATCGATTCCTCTTTCTCTTAAATTTCTATAAAATATACTAAAACAATATTGAACAAACTCTGACATGTGTAACTGATTGTCACTCAAATAAAAATGATACTCCCTCAAAAAATTTCTATCATCCTCAGTGCTATCATCTGCATGTTTATAAACAATATGGACAAACATAGCTACTTGCACTTGATTATAATATTGAGATTGAATTTCCTCTTGTGGAGCGAGAGTATAATTCTCCGCAAAATCAACCACTTAAAGTATAGTACCAATTGAAAATGTGTTTCTACATGCGCGAAATTGGCCATCAAGCCATCGAGCATGTTCAGAGTGCATGACATATTTTCGTACAATTTTATTCTTAAATTCACTCATAAATGCATGCACACTAACTTTTTATGTAGCTAAATCACAACGCTTTCCTATTTTTCCATCTTTTAAAGAATAGTGAACATTCCTAAATCTTTTGACATCTACTAATTGTTGTCCAAAATCATGATCAACACTTTCATGCAAACAAATTCTTAAAAATGAAAGATTTCCACAGCTAATGCATTGTCCAAAAATACAAGAACTTAAATAAAATAACTTATCATTAGATTTTTCACAAAACAAGCCTGAAATAAACTCTCTTATTGCTTCAGGTGGCATATCAATACCACAATCCTGTATAATCATGTTAGTATGCAAGGTACAACGTATATATCAAAAAACATCATAAAAATAACGAAATTGAACATGTATTTTACAACAACAAGATATGCATTGCTTATTAATTTTTACATACCAGGGTTTACATTTTTCAAAAGACATTTGACTTATTTTAATATTACCAGGTAACACTAAATTGCTACAAAATTTTCTATAAAATTTAGTTTGTGTTGTATCTAATAGGTGTTTTGGGTGAGGATCACAAACTTTGGACCCCACTCTTAATTTTAAAACATCTCTAGCATTAGATGAAACCCTAGTATTATCATGCCAATATTTTTGGATCAAAGATTTAATTTCAACATTCAATTTTTATCAGACCTCGTAGTCATCCACTGAAACTCCAACATTGATTGATAGGATCATTTTCTATACTTTCTCTTCTTTTTGCCGCTCTTAGTAATGTTTTAGGATGTATTTTTAAAACTTCACTAATATTGCTTACCATTCTTTTATTCAAAGTTGTTTTATTAACTATAGCAGTAGTTATAGCTCTTCTTGCTGCGTTTTTATCTTTAGATCGACTATTTTTCCCAATAGATTGAATGGAACTAGCAACAGTAGACATAACATGTTTTAATGATTGATCTTTTCTTTTTGGTTTAACATAAAAGCCTAACCTTTTCATTACTTTCCTCATTTTTTGCATTCTCATCAATTGCATCATTAGTTGACATTGAAATGCAATTTTTTTACTATAAAAGAATTTGGTGTATATTCTATTGCATGTGTTCTTATTTGCCTCCAAGAAATTTGACCGGGAAGATTATCGAAAACACCACTTCCAATTTTTAAAAAGTATTTTCATTAAATTCAACATCACATTCTAGATTTTCATCTTCATTTTCATCTTCATCTTCATTTTCATTTTACATTTTCATCAACAAAATGGTTTTCATTTTCATTTTCATCAAAATCTGGTTTTGTTTTCATTTTCAAGAAAATGATCATTTTGATTTTCATTTGCAACAAAAGATTTTTTATTTTTTTTCAACAAATTCTATAAAAGTTTCATCTCTGAATATTGTCAATGTCAACATCATTAAGTCCAGCATCTTGTAAAACTTCTGCATACAAATTTACCATTTCACTAACATGTGGATTTGAAGACATACCTGGATTTGTGCATATTGAAACATTCTCCATAGCATTCAAAGAGGGATTTGAAGACATAGTAGGACTTGTTTGTATAATCATATTCTTCTCCAAATTGACTCCTTGCAAATTAGCCTCATCTACAACTATGGTAACCTCAATGTTTTCATCTTCAATAGTTGTGGAATTGGTTGCTCCACCATCATTCATTGATTTCATTCTCATTCTTCTTTCTCTTTGTCTTTGTCTCTCTTTTTCTCTATTTGCTTCAACTTCTTGAGGAGACAATGTCTTCCTTCTCTTATTACGAGCTTTATCTCCCATAATTATAAAATTCTCAAGCACAAATGAATGTTAATAGTGAAATACTTCAAAATATTCAATCCAAATTGGAAGTTGAATACCTATTAGGACAAAATTCTTCCTCTTGTGTTCCTCAAAACAACTAGAAAACTACCACAATTCCACTTTAAAAATTGTTTTCTTCATGCCCCCTTTGAAAAATTCAATCCATATTGCAAATTAAAAACCTTTTGTTCCTCCAAACAAGCACAAAAATAACATAATTCCACTTCAAAAATGGTGTAGATGATGCCCTGTTTGATAAAATCAACTAAAAGTCAAGTTCACCACCTGTAAATACAATAGCTCATGAAAAATAATTTACTTTTACTGCTCTCGGTCGTACATGTGAAGTTGCAGACTTCACAGTAATTTTTTGAAGTATATTTAAATAAAAGAAACGGGATCCCGTTTATAAAACGAGATCCCACTTATAAAAACCGGGATCTCGTTTATAAGAAGCAGGATCTCGTTCTATAATCGGGATCCTATTCTTCGACATTGAATGTGGGGACCGTTGGGCGGGAAACAGGATCATGTTTCCTTTACAACGGTCCGAATATTATAGAATAAGGAACGGGATCCCGATTATGAAATGGGATCCCATTTATTAATAAACAGGATCCCGTTTTATAATCGAGATCCTATTTTTTAAAATTTGAATTTTTTTTTGCTTTGTGGTTGGGTTTTTGCCTAGGTTTTTGGTTTAGGAAAAGCATTGGAAATTTGAACCTAGGCCTTCAACCTGGTTTGACCTGCAAGTTGAAGGTCCTAACAATGTCAAAGAAAAATACCGACTTTGGACATATGGCTAACAACCTTTTTTGCAGAATTTTCTAATGAAATTAAAACCCATTTTAGATGAAACGATGCAGATTCTAATTATGTAATTTGTTTTGCAATTGGATTATTTTTTCTATTTTTCAATTAATTTCTAATAAAATTGGTCCATAAACTCTAAATATCAGGGTTTTTTACTATTTTAATAACTTTTGATCAACATAACATTTTGACAAACGGATTGCACGAGAACAAACTTCAGACAATTCTTTTCAATTTAAAAAAAAAATCAAAAAATGATAAGTTTAGGTCATCTTATGCATGTCGTACACGACGATTTTTCAAAACGACAAATTTGCCTAATAAAAATTTAACAAAAAAAATATATATTCAATAAAAAATTACAAAAATATATCAAGAACAAGCTTTAGTGAGTCACAAAACTTTTCCCAAAAGGATTTAGAAAAATACGGTAATTTAAGTCAAAATATGGATGTCATACACGTGCATGGTATGGTAAAAAAAAATGACTTTTAAATAGTGGATTTTAGAAATGCCTATTAAAACTCAATTTGTACAATCTGGGTATTGAAATAAATTACATATTTGGAAACTAGACTCTGAGCACTACATTTTATGATTAGGGACTTTTTTTAAGATTTCATCTTTAAGTGCTTCAAATTTTAAGGTCAAATGTGTCAAATTCTGAAAATCAGGAAAAACGCCAAAAAGTGGACTCAACTTCTTGCACACACCCAAAATGTTGGGATGGAAGTGTTTGAACCTACCTTCGAGCATGAAATATCTCATCAGCACTTCCACCATAATTTTCCTAACATTGGGGAGATCATCCATGTTTTTTTTGATAAAAGGTAAAATCTTGAATATTATTAATATTATAAAATTTCAAAATTACATGTAGACGGGGGGCCAAAACAGGACACAATGCCCTAAATACCAGTAGCTTGTCAAGAAGAGGCCAAAATAGAACATAAGCCACAAACCAAAGATAGTGAGAAAGATAGAGAGAGGACATTTTTTATGCAAGGGGTAGGTTGAACTTCTCATACCACTCAAGGGGTGGCGTCGAAATCAATAATCCATTGGGAGTTTGACATAGGTTCCAACTAATTTACCTTTTTTAGGAAGCAACTGCCCATACGTGTCAAAGCTTGATGTTGAGCTATTGACATCATGTAAATTTTTTTAAAAGGAAGCCATTCCGCAATAGCACCCTCTTCACTCATGTAATGAATGTCCCACAACCTCAGAATGCTAAAACCCAAGCATGCTAAGTCTAGAGTAGCCTCGAGCCCACCTAGATTGTGTTTTTTGAACAATTGTACCGTCAAAACCCCCACCAACACCTTTTATTCTCCTAAGTCTAAGAGGGAAGCCATAAAACCTTAAGTGGTGTCTATTTTTACCATGTAGCACTTTTCTTCCCTTAAGAACTCAGCACCCAGTATTGTCTTTACCAATTTTAGATCCCTTCTTCTAGGGTGTTTCATGCTCATTTTCTAACGTTGATCTGTGATAGCACAATCGAAAGCTATCTAGTGCCTTGAACATGTGAGAAATATTAGGGTATCCATTCTCAACCTGATACTAGCCAACTAAGGGGAAAGAATATTTACAAGGGTATCACCCTACCACTTTAAATAGAGCAGTCTACTATAATTTCCCATGCTCCTAGCGAGGGGAATTTATTTCCACATTTATTTCCCATGAGAAGAGATATTTTTTTAGCTTCAATGCACTTTATTACCCTTCTAGAGCATGCTAGCTCACCGTAGAAGTACAACACAGCCACTTGGAAAAAATTACAACTCACCACAAAAGTTCAACATAGCCACCTAGTAGAAATTATTTCTAGATTGTCTTTCCTTTAGCAAAGATATTGAAATGACTACAAAATTCTTTAGTCTCATTTTAGCATAGGACAACCTACTAATAAAGTACTACACTATCACTTAGTCATAAATAACAGATCCCTTAAGAAGTTGGCAATTAGGAAGGACATGAGCCAAAATACAATCAAGTGAGTGACCGTACTAAAGATTGACAAATAATTTATGACATCAAATAGATCAGAATTATTAAATACAGGTCCCATCAGTCATTTTTGTGTAAAAAACCAATGTTTTATTTTAAGTTGTAAAACACCAAATCCAATATCGACGCTACTACATGGCATGTTTGTGTAGTTTGAAGTAGTTCACGGTATGAAACGGCACTTGAGATAGCGTAATTTCATCACATGTATATGGCCTAGGATAGCACTTGGGCATTAACTAGGTTAAGTTAAGCACCATATTTAATAAAGCTTGGATACTTGCGAGCAACTAGGCATGGCTTCAAATGGGCCTTTGGCCTATGAAAAATGCTTGGATACACCATGCAACCAACAAATTTTTTGCTTTTTACCACTCAGTAGACCCACCAAAATGCCCAGCCAATCATGTAGTAGTAGTACTTGTCAAAATGTAGTAATTTTCTCAACCTGCACAAATACAACATGTGGCATGTTGCAAAGGTGATCAATTGAAGAAAGGAGACAATACTAACTTTTTGTTGTCGGTGTGTAGGTTTGTCACATGGCACAAAAACACCTCACTATGCACTAAGACTTCCCAGCTCTGGAAGCTGTGTGATTAATGATACCAACCAATCACATGACTATTCTTGTTTGTGATACTTGAGGTCTTCATCGAGTTGCACCAGTATGACACTTGGCATTTACACAAGGTTGGGTGCTTAGGATATTCCAACAATGCCCAACACCCAAGGACACCACATGTCCCCACAACGCATTATGATTTGGTATTAAGCCCATGGGCTTAAAAGGAGTTATGAAACTTTATCCATTGTTATTGAACCAAAAAGGGTTCATAGGTCAAAGAAAATGACTATCCAAGAATCCGCATAGATTTAGAGATGGGCATAGCAATTCAAAAATTAGCAACTCGTGATCAACATATTTTAAGTGTCGGTAAGTTTCAGGGTGGTGAAAAGAGTGTTTTGGAGTTTGTTTTCTGGATGCTTTTTATTTTTGATAGTTTTTTATAGTGATGGGATGAACAAGGATCCAATCTACTACCATTTTTCAAAAGTTTCCCCTAGTTCAAAACAAGATTACGTTTATTAGGGTAGATGGATTTTGATGGTGCAGCAAGGTTCAAGACTTGAACAGTCATCAAGCCATGGTTGGTTGCACATTTTAATATGGGATGGATGGGGTGGATGCGATAGATAGTGCTAATAGATAGAGATGCAAGACTTATTAAAACATAGTGCATATTTACCAGGTTTTCACTATGGCACCGGTCCTACAAGAGCCACAAGGTAGTTTTCACTTAGAGGATGTTTTATTTCTCTTTACCTTTTTTTTTATTTTTTTGCTTTTTTAGCTTTTTGTTGGGGATATTCTAATACACTCAAGTGTAAAACCTTTTGAGATGGTTGTTATTCAGAGGTTCGGCTAAAGGTTCTCCTTCAGGATTAGCCAACTGATATGCTCCAAAGCCATAGCTTGTTGTTAAGTTGAAAGGACCTAACCAATTTGGTTAAAATTTACCCTTCCCATCCTGATTTAGCTGGATCTTTTGAATTTCTTTCAGTACCAAGTCACCAACTTGAAAGATTCTATTCTTAATCTTCTTGTTATAGCTTCACTTGAGTCGATTTTGATAAACCTAGAGATGGTTTAATGTGCTCAAATGTCTTTCATCTAGAAGTTCTAGCTCATTAAGCTTGGACATCTGATACTCCTCATTGTTGAACATTCCTTTCAAGGATACTCATAGTGATAGGATCTCAACTTCGATAGGTAGGATGGTTTCAGACCTGTAGGCCAAGGAAAAAGTTGTCACACATGTGGGTGTGTGAATACTAGTTTGGTATGCCCATAAGGCGAGATTTAGTTGTAAATGCCAATCACGACTGGTGTCATTAACAATCTATTTCAATATTTTTAGAATGGTTTTATTGGATGCTTCAGCCTAACCATTTCCTTGGGGATAGTATGGGGTCAAGAATTAGTATTGGATGGAGAACCTTGAACAAAGTTCACAGACATCTTGGTTCTTGAATGGAGTTTTGTTATCAGTTATGATAGTTTGTGGAATTCCATACTGACAGATCAAGTAATTCAAGATGAACTTGGATATTTGTTTCCCAGTGCTATAGGCTAGAGGAATAGCCTCTATCCACTTTGTGAAGTACTCAATTGCAGTTATAATGAATTTGTGCCCATTGGATGAAGTGAGAGATATCTCCCCTACCAAGTCAAGTCCCCACTATGAGAAAGGCCATGGTGTAGTTATAGGTCGTAGCTCCTGTGTGGATGCATGAACAAGATCACTTTGTTGTTGACATTGGGGACACTTCCTTAAGTAATGAATGGATTCTTGTTCCATTGAGGGCCAATAATACTCTATTCTTAGTAACTTTTGTACTAGATTAGGCCCACTAAAGTGAGACCCACAAACACCTTCATGCACTTCTTATCAGGTGGTTTGCACTTCGTCCACGTTGAGATATCAAAGTAATGTTCCATCTAGACTTCATCTATATAGGGTATCTCCTTGTATAGTGAATCGAGATGTTTTATGGACAAAGGTTTTCTTTTGGTTTTTCCTTAAGTTAGGTTGTATGATACCATGTTGGATATAGGCAAACATGTCTTGGTACCAATGAAAAGTTAAGACCAACAACATCACATACAAGTTCTAATTTTGGGATATCAAATGTCAGTATAAGTAGTTGCTCCACAAGGAATTCATATTTGGGAATCTTTTGGGGTATGTCCAAGAGTGAACCTTTTGTTGCCATAGCATTAGCTACTCTATTGTTGATTCTAGGAACTTGTTCAAAGGTGATGACCATAAAGTACTGCTTCAAGTTGTCTACCATTCTTTTGTATGGCATAATCTTGTCATCCTTAGTCTGATATTCATCATTTACCTATTTTATGACTAGTTGGGAGTCACCATAGACTTGTAGTTCCTTTGTCTTCCATTTCATAGCCTATTGGATATTGTGGTTGTGTTGCTGATATGTGGTTGTCATTGATGTCAACACTATTAGCATAAATTCATTTGAAGTTGTATATGTCGAGGATATTGAGAAAATTGTAATAACTGAGTTGCAGATTGTCAATGGTAAAGTGAAGTTCAGTATGTCGGGTATTTCTATACGTTGTTGATCAGAGGTTGTGGACTAAAGGGTTTGTTGTTGAGTGTATCTAGTGTATTCACGTAGAGTTTCAAAGATTCGCATGAAGATTTGATCAAGTTATGAAGATTCTCATTCTGACAGCCTTTTTGTTTCTTCAATTGGTGTTCCTAATTGAAGATGATGTTATTTCAGTTAGTTCAATTGTTGCGGATGCTTCTCTTGTGATTTGTGATGCTTGTGGATGTTTCTAGATCGTGCTCTATCTTTGTTGCATGTCCGCATTGATTTTTTTGCTCGTGGTTGGGGATTTTCTCTTGCGTGTTCATGTTTTTCTTGTTCTTGGTCGACATAGTGTTTGTAGTGTGTTGTGGATCTTCGAGGAGAAATTAATTGAAGTGTTTTCATGTTGGAGATGTTGATTTGGGTCCTCACTAAGCTATGTCCGACCTTGGTTGATTCGCATTGTTAATCTTTAATGTTTTGGGCTGACAATTTATATTCATTTTATTATTTTTGTTGAGGCCAACATGAAGGGATGAAATTTGATGTTGCGGATATATAAGAGTGATTGTTTATTCGAATTGAAGAGTGGAAGAGGTTGCAAGAGTGTGTGAGTGTATGCTAGAGTGTGCTTGTATGTGTGAATACCATTCGAAGGTAGAGCAGAGTGTGAAGAAGAGTAAAGAATTGTTCATGTGCTTAATCGGAACTGTAATCAGGCATTAGCAGATGCTATTTTCTCAATTCAACATTTGGATGGCTGTAATCTGAATCTCTATGTAAGACACTATGTCTACCTTTGTAATTGAGTAGTGAGCTCTAGGCAGTGTGCCTAAATGCATGTGCCTTCCCCATATTTCATTTTCATTATACTTTTAATAGGGTATAATCTTGTGGACTGACCTCCACCACGGTTTTTCCCCTAACCGGGTTTCCATGTAAAAAATCTTGGTGTTATGTATTTTTCTAATGTGTTGATGATTTATGTTTTCATGGTTACTAATCAAATTTGAGAATAAGGTTAATAAGTTGAATAATTTTTGAATTTCTATGAAAATTGATTCACCCCCTCTTAGTTGTCTGCCCTTGTATTGCCAACATAGCCATTTTTAGTCATGTGATGAGTGCTTCATATTCAAAAATGTTGTTAGTACATGGAAAGGTGATCCTATAAGCTTTGGATATATAATCCCCCTACGGTGTGAGAAATATGATACCAACCCTTGAGTCATGTTAAGTGTGGGACTCATCAAAGTACAAGCTCCAATGGCTTGACTAATCGGTTAGAAGTATTCTTTCATCTGGAAATTCTGATACTAGAGACTGATGATCTTCCATTTGTGCATCTGCTAATTGATCTATTATTATTTGTCCCTTTATGGATTTTCTGTTAATGTACTCTATATCAAATTCACTAAGTATCGTTACCCACTTATCAATCCTCCCTATTAGAATTTCCTTGGCCAATAGATACTTTAAGGGATCCACCTTTGATATCAACTTTACTTGCATGTTTAATATGTAGTGCCTAAGCTTATGTACTGCGAAGATGACAGATAGGCATGCTCTTTCTATCAGTGTATAGTTTAATCCATAGTCCACCAAGGTTCAATTGATATAGCATACTGCTCTTTCCTTTTTATTGTCATCCAATTATGCTAATAGAGCTCCTAAAGTTATCGGTGTTGTAGATACATATAGAATCATTGTCTTATCCTAGATTGAAGGTATCAACACTTGGGGAGTGAGCAAATAATCCTTGACCTATTGGAAAACTAGATCGCACCTGCCATCCCATTTGAATGTTATGTCCTTATGTAACAAATGGGTGAATGGATGGCACTTGTCTACTAACTGTGTGATGAATCTCCCAATGGACTATAGCTTACCTTGTAGACTTTGTAGTTGTTTCAATGTTTTTGGAGGAGGCATTTCTACAATAGCTATAATCTTGGTGGGATCCACCTCAATGCCTCTTCTTGATACAATGTAACCCAACAACTTTCCATATGTCATGTCGAATACACACTTCTTTGGGTTGAGACATAGGTTGTATTCCTCTAGCCTGCCAAATACCTTGGCTAGGTTAGACAAATGATCCCTTCTTTTGTTTGATTTTGCTAATATATCATCCACATAGTCCTCCATGGTAATGTGCAACATATCATGGAAAATGGTGGTCATTGCTCGTTGATAGGTTTCCCTTGCATTCTTCAAATCAAATGGCATAACGTTTTAGCAAAAGGTTCCCCATGCATAGGTGAAATCTATTTTGTGTTGGTCTTCGGGAGCTATCTTTATTTGATTGTAACCAGAGAATTTTTCCATCAATGAAAGCATTTCATGCCCTGTAGTTAGGTCTATAATGATGTCCATGTTGGGTAGGGGGAAGTCATCCTTGGGGCATGCTTTGTTGAGATCCCTAAAGTCTGTGTAGATTTGTATGCCCCCAGTGGGTTTCGAAACTAGTACTAGGTTGGACACCCACTCAGGATAGTCGATGGGTTTGATGAAGCCCACATCCAAAAGTTTCTGAAGCTCTACTTTGACCAAGAGTGCTATTTGTGGATGCATCTTGTGTAGCTTTTGTTTGATAGGTTTAGCTCCAAGGAACACTATTAGGTGATGAACTACTAAAGTTGGATCTAGCCCTGGCATGTTTGCATATGTCCATGTAAAGTTGATTTTGCATTTATTAATGAATGTTGAGAAGTTTACCTTTTCTTTAGGATCAAGTGAAGCTATGTGATGTTATTTTCAGTGTGTCTATTTTGCCAACATTGATAGGTTCATAATCCTCAACTAAGAGTGTTTATTTTCTTGATATTCTCTGGTGGGGAGATTGAATCCTCCATCTTTGAGTGCCTCAGAGAGGTTTTCACCCTTAGATGTGTCCTTTGTTTTTCTCTTTTCTTGATCTGATAAAGCCACATTGTGGTTTTCCTTGGGGTGCCTCTTTTTTATTTTTAAAATTTTCAATTTATTTTTGTGACTGGAGGACGCAATCTCCCCTCTAAAATATGCTCCTTAATCTAGCTACATTACAAAACCGTCCTTATGATCTCCCTGTGGTATATTAGTTTGAAGTCCCATGAACTCCGCAATAGTTTCATCATTTTGGAATGAGTCCAAAATAGGTGTATGATGTTGTTGGTCCCAGTCTATTAACTGTGGGTAAAGCAAGGGTATTTTATCATTGGTATCAGCAAATCTTATAGACATCATAGATAGGATATAGGTATTAGTTTCATCGAGGTTCCATAGGGTATCTAGGTTATAATCACTAGAGGCACAAGAATCCCATTCATATTCATTAGAATCTGTTTCCATGTGGTAATCTTTAAATGTAGGTTCAATAGTGACGATATTTATGTGAAGGTTTCCAAATAGTTTTTGGATATACAAATAGTCGTCTAGACGGTCACAATCATTCGATGTCTCAATAGCGGTAGAAGGAGCTCCTTCCTCATAAGAGGTGCTTTTGGTGCTTGGGGTAATCACATCTAATGAACCATAACCTAGTCTAAGATTTTTCAGGCGCTTTTCTATGTAATTGGTTCTCATATACCTTGTTCATGTAGACCAAGGCCTCCTTTTCTAGTGAAACCCCATGCTCTTTGCTATCTAATATCCTTTACTATTTTGATCAATAGGAAGGGGAGGTAGTTGCTTCTCTTGTCCTTCTTTGTAAATCCATGAAGATAGGTCTTCTTTGAACACTTCTTCGTCTTGCATGTCTCCCACTTGGTGAAAATGATGGGTTTGACGTCCATTGTAACAACTTGAACATGCTTGATTTCTCTCGATCCTCCATAAGTCTTTAGCATTGGGGGAATCATTCCAATGCAAAAGGATTGGTTGAAATGGTATTCTCTACAGCCCTTGTCAAGCACTTGAATCTTGAGATCGTATTTTGGTGGCTCAGTTGATGGGGATGCAGTGGATGATGAAGCTAGTGATGATGGGTCAACATATGAAAAAGGATGGAAAGATATGTCGTTGCTTGGTATTTGAAGAATATTTTTGTATTTCTCCTCCAATATTGCGTAGTAATGAAAAGGTCTGGGGTCGGCATATATTGTAACTTCCTTACCATTGTGAGGAAATTTGAAACACTGATGGAATGTTGAAGGGATTTTTTTTAGGGCATGGATCCAAGGTTGTCCCAAGAGAAGGTTGTATGGTAGCTCAAGATCCAGTACTTGGTCAACATGTTATCTCTACTATCGTTGGTCCTATTTGAATGGGAAGTCTGATTGTTCTTTTGGAGTTTCTCTCCATATCATCATAAGCCCCTATGGTGATACTTTTTTTTCTATTACATCATCAAAATATCCCAATTGTTTTACTAATGTTGGGGTACAAATATTTAAACTTGCACTGTTATCTATCAATACTCTCTTAACCTTGTGTTTATGGATATAAACTTCTAGATAGAGAGCTTGATTATGGAAATATTTTTGTGGAAGGTATTTCTCAGAAAAGACTAAGTGATGGGTGGAGGTAATGTTACCAACCATGGCTTGAAACTAATCAGTGTTAAGGTCATTAGGGACTGATCATTCGACAAGATCTTTCTCCAAGATTTCTTTATGTGCTGGTGACAACTTCAAAAGATCAAGGATGGAGATTAAGGAAAGAGTTTTCTTTAATTGTTCCACAATGTTGTAGTCATTTGATGGCTTACTTGTGGCTATTTCTTGGGGTGGGGCTCCTTGGATTGTGACCCCTCTTCTTCGTGTAGTTACATTACACTCAATATCTTTGCCTAGTATGGTTACAACATTTATGGTATGATCGACTTGAGAGATATTTCCTATGAGTTTTTCGTAGGAGAAGCTAGCTTTACAGTAATCTTGCCCTTTACCCTTTTCATTTCTGCTAGAATGGTTGGGGATTGGATCCTTTTAGATCTTTAAGTCTTTATTTCTAGGACGATGTTCTATGTTGACCTCTCCCTTTTCTATTAAGTTTTGCATGATGTTTTTGAGCCTCATGCAATTGTTGGTGGTATGCCCCTTGATCTTGTGAAATTCGCATTTTTCATTCTCATTATATCAAGGAGGTTTGAATTTTAGCTCCTCATAGTTTGTTCTGTCATTAATTTTGATGAGGTTTGTTTGGACCAGTCTATGCATAACTACCTCAAGGGGTTCTCCTAATGGAGTGAATTTTCTTCTAGGTTGGTCATATTGTCTTGGCGGCCTCCTTTTGTTATCCTATCCTTGATTGGGTAGTTGGTTGTTCTAAGGATAATTGAGTTGATTGTTTGGTGCGTTGTTTGGAGCATAGCTTTATTACATGTCGTTAGAACATTATTTTGTGGGCCATTGGAAGGTTGTATGTTTCGTACAACCTTGGTATCGACCACTCCATCATTGGTTACATTTTTGTTCTTTGCCCATATCTTTGGTTTGTCATTTGAACTAGAAGGTTGATCCTTAGGGTTGTAGAGTTTAATTACTCCCCTTTCAATGAGAGCTCTTTCGATTAGAAAACCCTTTTCAATAGTCTCCTCAAAGTTGCTAGGGAACAACATAATGAGTTGGTATTTATTGTTTGCGTGTATGTTAGAGATAAAGATGTCTACGAGCTATTTCTATGGAACGGGCCATTTACATTTCCTAGCTTTATGTCTCCATCTCTATAGATATGAAGCAAA
Source organism: Sequoia sempervirens (assembly GCA_007258455.2). Taxonomy (NCBI): domain Eukaryota; kingdom Viridiplantae; phylum Streptophyta; class Pinopsida; order Cupressales; family Cupressaceae; genus Sequoia; species Sequoia sempervirens. Next base: position 285,332,655 of record VDFB02000017.1, read on the forward strand.
TGATTCACCTTGACTTTGTTTGATTTTGTAGAGATCGATGATTGTTATAGCATGCTCTATGTTGTATGAGAAATGGTTGAAAATTTTGTCTGACAACTCATTGAATGTTCTGATACTAGGTGGTAAACGAGAGAACTAGTCGATAGTGGCCTTGTCAAGACTTCACTGGAAAAGCCTCATTAAGTAGGTATCATTCTATTGTATAACCATGCAAGCTACTGAAAATTCATGCATGTGCTCTATTGGATCCCCTCCTCCCCTATATTTATCAAATTTTGGTATTTCAAAGCCTTTGTGGAAAGGTATCATGGATAAGTTTTGATCAAAATGATATGGAAAAATATCTTGTAGAGCATAGCTCTTCTTTGGCTTTCCAATTTGGATGTCCAATATTTTTTGGTTGAGAGCTTGTAGTTGTATGCCTATGTTGTTACTTGGTGTGCTTGCTTGAGGATTTTGTGTGTTATAGCCTTGTTGTCCTATGACCTTTGTTGTGTCATAAACAAGATATTGTGTAGGTATGGGACCTTGATGACCATGTTGTGTGTAGGGAGGATTGAGTCCTTGTTGTGTGTTGTAGGTATGTTGAGTTTGTGGTACACCCTGATATTGATTTTGAGGTACTCCTTGGTATTGATTTTGTTGAACTCCTTGATGTCGATTTTAAGGGATACCGTGATATTGCGTTTGAGGTACACCTTGTTGTGGAGTAGGAGTGTGAGTTTCGGTTTGTAGAATAGCATGATGTTATGTTTGGGGTATACCTTGGCAGTTCGTTTGGGGTACACCTTGATGTTGTTGTTGAGGAATACTTTATGGATTATGAGGGGTACCTTGGTAGTGTGTTTGGGTACACCTTGATGTTGATTTTGAGGAGTACCTTGTTAGTGCATTTGGGGTACACCTTGTTGTTTTTGTTGAGGTATACCTTGATGATGTGTTTGGGGTATACCTTGTTGTTGTGGAACTTGAGGAGTACCTTGGTAGTTTGTTTGGGGTACACCTTGTTGTTGTGGAACTTGAGGATTACCTTGGTAGTTTGCTTGGGGTACACCTGGTTGTTGTTGTTGAACTTGAGGATTACCTTGGTAGTTCGTTTGGGGTACACCTTGTTGTTATAGATTGTGAGGAGTACCTTTGTGAAACAACAAAAATAGAGTGCCCCACCTTTTAGGAGATGGAACACAAAGGGGTAGGGTTCCTCCTATTTCACTCTTATTTCACTCAAGGAAAACCTAGTCTACATCTCAATCCAAGGATAGAATGAAAGAAGGAGATCTGCTAAAGGTTGTCCTAGGGTATTATTAATGACTGAAGAAGAGTTAAACACCAAGCTAGGGCTTGGAATGACTAGTAACATGCAAGATCTAATTATGAAACTTAATTATATGCAAGACTACAATAAATGACCTAGAAATGAATGTAAAATAGAATAGCAAACTAGGAAATTAGAAAGGTGCACCTAGAAACCTGTAGTAGCTTGAAATAAGACTTGAAATGTTGAAAATATTGAGTTTAATGCACACTGGGACTCATACGCTAGGCTGGGCATATCAGTCCCAGACTAGGGTTTCTAGGTTGAAACAGGAATCTGGTGATGACAAGTCTGGATCTTTAGAAATCTAGAAAAGTGGCTCAATTGGGACTCATACGCCAGAAGTGGCGTATCAGTCCTGCTTGGCTTTTTTGGAGAATCGAAATCTAAATTTGCTCTTCAATCTTTGCTCTATCTTCTCAACCTGATTTCTAGATATGAAATATCAAATTTTGGTATATGGATGCCTTTTAGTGATCTTGTAAACAAGGTGACAACTTTGACAACTTTGCACACTTGACAACTTTTCTCCAATCTTGCTCCTTAGAGGATCTTCAACCTAGATCTACAAATCACACACTAAAGAGAGGGAAAAATGTTGTTTTGTTAGTGGAAAGGGGTTTTCCTTGGTCAAACCTCATTTTGGTAATTAAACCTTAAAATAAAAACAAAATAGAAAGGAGGAATGATGAATGAACAAAATGTTATGTTGCAACTCACCAAACCCTAGAAACAAAGTGTTGCTAACATGTACGAGATGACTCCAATGGATGTAGATCTTGACTCTTGCTTGAATGATATGGATCTTGAATTGAATGCTTGCTTGAATCATAAAACCCTACATCACAAGTGTTAGCTCAAAAACAAACATGATGATGATGACTTTGGCATGATGCTTGATACTTGAATAATGCTCTAAAACACTTGATAATCAACTCTTGAAGGCTCTTGAATTCTCTTGTAAACTCTAAAAATGTTCTTGTGAACTCAAATTTGTTATAATGCATGAATACTCAAGTTGCTAGGTCACTTGATTTCTTTTTAGGTGAAAAATGAGTGAAATAGCCTTGTATTTATACTTGTTTATGCCAAATTTCCCAAAATTACAACACTACAAGCTGACATCAGATATAGGTGAATAAAATCCCGCCAAGAGTTTGAGTTTAAATTAGGTCTAAGCTAAGCAGGACTCATACGCCAGAAGTGGCGTATGAGTCCCATTAGGCTAAGCTTGGGACACATTTTTCAAGAAATGCTTAGATTCATGTGAAATCTAGATTGGGGCCTCAAAACTTAGGTGGGACCCATACACCCAAGGTGGTGTATGAGTCCCAAATCACTAAATCTATTCCATACAATCCAAAAAACACATGAATTATGATTGGATGTTGGTTTATGTCAAGATTATCCTCGGAAAGATGCATTCATTAAGGCTTGTGGATGCAAAATAAGGCCAAATAAGGCACGAAGAAGCCCAATTAATAATGAAAACCATAGATTAGTGTGAAAGTGTTAAGATACACTTTACAACACCCTAAATAAGACACAATTAAGTCCATTTAGTTTAATAGGGCCCAAGACCTAATGTGAATGTGTTAAACACATTATAACACTAAATCAAGGCAACATTAAGTTCAATTTAACAAGGAGGGCCCAAACAAGTGCGAAAATGTAAAGGGATACTTTTTCCATTACCACACTTGGTAGTGTGTTTGGGGTACATCTTGTTGTTTTTGAGGAATACCTTGGTAGTTTGTTTAGGGTACACCTTGTTGTTGTGGAACTTGAGGAGTACCTTACAAGTTTGTCTGGGGTACACCTTGTTGTTGTGGAACTTGAGGAATACCTTGGTAGTTCGTTTAGGGTACACCTTGTTGTTGTGGAACTTGAGGAGTACCTTGGTAGCTCATTTGGGGTACACCTTGTTGTTGTGGATTTTTTTGGGATTGCCCTTGTTGATATAGTGCACAATTTGAAGGGTCATAATATGATGCTTTTTGTGGCAGGTATTGTCCTTGTGATGGGATGCTACCTTGTTGGTCCATTGGAAGACTTCCCATGTTTTGTATAGTGTTGTGTTATGGTATGTTTTGAGTTGAATTTCCTTGATATTGTTGTGCTACGACAACTTGCTCAATTTGTGATGGTTTCCTAAACAATGGGTTATCCATAGGTTGTTGTTTAGATTGATCATTGTTTTGTGAGAACAAGGTTGGTATGTTGGGATCCACCGTTGGTTTTGGTATCTGTCTAACCACCATTTGGTCTCCTAATGGAATGAGGTTAGGATCCTTGCGAATGTCCACATTAAATTCTATGCCCGTGGTTTTGCACCGCTTTGTGCTAGTGTAAGGAAATATTGGTTTGTGTTCTTCCCAAGTATTTTCTCCATAAGTTTCTAAATCTTAGGATCTTGGGAGTACATTAAGAGTTTTTCATCAGTAAGTTCCTCATCATTATCATATTCTTTGATGATGACACTAGGATGTTGGGTTTGTCTAGAAATCATGTTTTGATGTTCAAGCAATATTTCCTCCACACTAGGTGGTTGATTTTACGTAGCTTTAAAAACGTGGGTTCTCTTTGCAGAGTTGAAAGGTCATTTGGATTATAACCCCATGATTGAGTCTCCTCATTAGTGGTGTTGGTTGTTGGTTGTTGGTGCACTAGAACTACTCTTGTTGGCTTCCATCTTTTTCTTATGTTGATATCTCGTTGTTGTCATAAACAAGCTCAAGACCTTGGTGAATTTTGTGATCACTAATTATGAAATGGGATGGTGTTTTATTTTTGGGACTTTTTTGTTTAAAATGAAGTATGGAGATATTGTGTGAAAACCTTTTGGTAAAGGTTTGTTGATGGTTTGTTATGGATTTTATGTTTAATGCTCAAGACCCTAAGAGTATGAGTGATTTTGGTGGATGTTTTGATATGATGCTATTTTTAGGACACAAGGTTTACAATACTTGGACCGATATTTTGCTCTATTTAGATAGAGGATATGTTGGTACTCTACTTGAACTAGTCTTGAGGTTGCAAGCAAAGATTGATGTTAATATCTTAGAAAATGAGACCAAGAGGATAATCCAAGTTGTTGTGTTTGATTTGTGTCTTAAAACTAGGTTGATGTTTTGATTTGCTAATGGATATGGAAAGATGCTGATATGATTTGGTGCAGGTCTGATTGTTTGTGTTTCAAAGGATAATGGAATAACCAATTTTTTTTGGACCAATTCTAATTTGCACCAAAATTCAAGACAAAAGCATTTTTTATTTAGGACAGTAGTGACACTTTTCAAGACAGTAGTGGTTGATTTTTCAAGATGACTACGACAAATTTGAGCAATAGCGGTCTCTTTTTCAATTTGTGACTATAAAAAAAGAAGAAAATAATGACAATTTTGATAGAAGCGGCAATTTCTAGGATAGTGGCAATTGATTTTTTAGAACGATTACAACAAGTTTATCAAGAGTGTTCTATGTTTCAATTTTTTTTTTACTAGTGAAACAGTAAGGACAATAGCAGAAATTTTGATAGAAGCGACAATGTTCAAGATAGTAGCGATTAAAACTTAGGACAACTGTGGTCAAAATTTAGTACAGTAGCGACAATAATATGGGACAAAAATGGCAAGAATGTCAATAGCAGCCCTATTTCCAAACTTTCCAGTTCCATTAACAATAATTTGTCAGATAAGTTTGTAAATTTCTAATTTTGGTTGCTCTAATGTTTTGAGAATTATGTTTGAGATTTGGCAAGTGATAAAGCACATCAATCAAAGTGTATAAAACTAACCGTAATGTTTTGAATGTAAGGGGCCAAAATTAGCCCAAGTTTAAACTGGTAACAACATCAAAACATTTCAAGCAATATTATCCCTAAGGTCAAATTGGCCAATGGCAACACTTTGAGGCCCACAACTTGGAAGCTCCTTTGAAGTAAGGGTAGGGACACCCAAAGGTATGTATACACTTAAGTATTTCAAGAGTGGACAGATAGGGGCCTCCTGGAATGGAAGAATAACCCAAATCGCCCTTTCCCCGAAAAGCTACAAGTATCTTATGCTAAGTTGTGGATTTCTATCTCAACTCAAGGGAGATCATATGGTGAGTAAAGTATCTTTAAGGTACGATGTGCATCCCTTACACTAAACTGTGTTTCCAAGTAGAATATCTCAATCAATAAGGTACGAAATCTACTATAACGCTTTTATTCACTGCTCAAGGGACTGACGCCTTGAGAGTGCATAGTAAGCCACTTAAGGCTCTAACCACTCCTACTAGAGGGGAACTTATATGCAAAGGTACCTCCCCATTCTAAATGACACTACATGTGACAAAGGCTAATGATAGTTAAATCTTGGCTTTAGCTAAAATCATTTATATAGCGGCTTCAGGGAAATTCCACTTTAGGTCGCCTTCGAGTTCTCCTTTTGGGATGTGTGTCTTAGGCAGACCCGATCTAAAGGTAATGATGAAAAGAAATGATTGTGAAATCCAAAGTGCTTTTAGTCACCCAGGGTCATCCAAAGACGTAGGAGGAGAGGATACACACTTGATTTGTCAAACACGGTGAACACGGTATACAATTTCTAAATTTTTTATTTTAAGCCCAAAAGTGAAGTGTGTAAAGATACCAATTTGTTTTTTAGGTACACCAAATCCAAATTTTTGAGACTTCATGCAAGAATTTCCATTGCAATCAAAAAAGATAATTTGTTCAATTTTAGAGCACCAAATTGAAACATGAATGATTTGCAACCACATCATAATGCACCAAAGTAAACATCTCAAGTCATGTTCATTTTTATTGCACCAAATTGAAAGATAAGTTCTTTTTAATAACACCAAAATAAAATGTGAAATTTGATTGTTCATTTTTAAGAGCACTAAAATGAGATGTGAGATTTGGTTGTTCAATTTTAAGAGCACCAAATGAAATGTGAGATTTTGATTGTTCAGTTTTAAGAGCACCAAAATGAAATGTTTTAACTAAATAGGATACTTTGAAAATTGAAACGGCCTTGGACTGTTCATCAACTCTGCAAGCAAAGTGTTAGTTGTTCTCATAAAAAATGTTCCATAATCTTACTAGGGTTGCACCAACAATGTTAGAAAACCTCCCAAACACCACAAAAAATTAAGATCATTAGGGTTAGGTCAATTGAAAAATCTAAATAACCTTTGCAGATTGAAACAGAACAAAAATTAGAATAGTAACAGATCTAGTTAGTACAGTAATAGACTTTTCTCTGGAACAACCATAATAAAGTTAGACGATAGCGGTGTAGAAAAAGTATGACTACATACCTGTTTAGGATGAAAGCAACCTTGTAAAAGTTAGCTTTGTCAAAAATTAGTAATACAAAACAAATAATAGCGGTTAAAATGACAATAGCAGTCAAACTTAGTATGAACGCGATAAAACCATAAGGACAACCGTGTGAAAATTTTGGGACTTCCACGTTTTGATTAACAATAGCATTTCCTGCAAAAGATGTCAGAGTTTCGAAACCTGTAACTACTCAAAAAACTTATGAAAATATTAGTGTTAAGGGCCTAGGTCCCACCAAGCATGCCAATTTATGTAAGGGGGAAAATAAGCATAAGGAAAACAACAATGAATCAATCAAACCAAATCAAAGCAAAAGTATAAATTCCAACCATACTCATGAAATGAACTGTAAAATAATGAATTCAATCAATAAAGGTAAGCATAAGCAAGAAACAATAAATGAATTCAAAAAATGCATCGATACCATCCCTTGTCAAAGTGTAATTCATATTGATGTTGGATTGTGTTTGAATCAATATAAAGCCTCCATTATTGTTGCAAAAGCTTCAAAGCGTGTGTTAATGGTGATCGAAGATGTGTGTGTATCTACTCTTAAGAATTCAAATGCCAATTCAACATGACCTATTTGCATAAATTCTCTAGATTCTCTAATCATTTTTTAGAATGAAGAGGGTTGTTTTATAGATATTCAGATTTAAGATCAACGATCGATATTCAGTAGTAAAAGATCACGACCAACGATTGAAAACTATTGAGAGGAAATAGATTGTCCAGTTAGCTCCTCGAATTGATCCAATTAAGGTTTTTAAGTAGATAATCAATGGGATTAGATGGGAATGATTGGTGAGATTGAGGAAATCAGGTTGATTGATTAGTGGGATTGAAAAATTTAGGTTGAGTGGTTAGTGGGATTGAAAAAATCAGTGGAATTGGGAAATAGATGAGTTAGTCAACCAATTACAGTGAGAAATCAGTGGTGATGATTTGCTCAATCACAAAAGGGGTGAGGATAATTAATTAATTAAATAATTAATTAATATTGGAGATGAATGTGCAAGTCATGTTTGACTTTAACAAATAAAGTTGTATTTGTTTGTTGAATATGTTAAATGATTTCAAATAATTGATTTAAATTATTCAAGTTTAAAGAAGGGAAAGTGATTTCAAATTAAATTATTAATGATAATAATTTAATCAATTTAGATGAATAGGATATATTAGTGACATAATTAAATAACTTGCATTCATTTAATTAATCAGGAGGAATAAAGTTAGATTGATGGTGAAAATAGTGAATTAATTAAATAATCAAAGATTATTCAATTAATAGATAGAAATAGATTTAATTAGTGAAAATGATGTGAAATATAATTATATAAATGATAATGATTCCGACGATGGAAAAATTCCATTCAAGATGTGTGATATGCGCTAGGCCATTTTTACATGTCTATAGTTAACAATTTCTTTAAAGTGGGGGCATACATTGGCATTATCGTTTTGGAGATGTTGGACTATACCTTATGTTTCATTGTGCGGTCTTCTTACTTCATGTGATGTGCCTTCTTCTTGGTGGTGTCATTTGGTTTTATGTCCTCCAAGAGTGTTACCTTTCTTGGAATACAACTTTTCTCTTAGTGGTGATGATATGCATTACATTTGCTAAGTTGTGAATCTGTTATTCTATACTTGCCCTCTCTTGGAGACATTAGGCGCTATGTTCCCTAGGAGGAGACCTTACATAAACTAAGAAAAACCCCTTTGAACATGTCTTATCCTATTTTCATTTTTTTCATAAGTGTTTAACATAATGCAACTTGCTAACCTTATGAAGTTTGAAGTTACAACCTTTTTCATGGCCACCACTTGCATAACACACTTTGCTTGCCTGTGGAGCCTTATTTGTTCATAATTGTTTAGTATAATGCAACTTGTTAAGCCTTATGAAGCTCAAATTTTTTATTGTGTGGTGCCTTATTAAATTTATTGAAGGTACAACTTTGGTATGGTATGGGAGCCTAATAAGATTCTCTTATTTTCCACCCTTGGGGGCTCACCTAGTGGACAACGGATTTCCCTAGCCCATGTGAGTGTGCTTTGTTTGTTTGCATAGTGGACAAAAAGTTCCACTTGTAAATGTTTTTGGACAAACAGCTAAGGAGTGATCCACATCATGTTGGACAATCGAGGCTTGATCCACCCCTTTTCTTTTTCTTTTTCTTTCTTTCTTTGAGTCTTTGACATTGTATGATTAAGTATCTTGTCATTGTTGCATATATATGTTTAACATAGGCATGTGTCTCCTTGTGCCTTTGTGTAGCAAAGATTTTTGTCACCTCTTGCACCTCTAGGGTTTTGCACCTAAAAGGAGAGAGACAAAGATCAACACTTCATTCAAGAACAAACCCTTGAGATTTCAATGCAAAAGGAGGTTGAAATCTATCAAAGGAGATTGTTCCTAAGTCTAGAAGTTGATAAATAAGATAAACTATTAATGCAAAACTAAGGAAATGCAAGATGTTTGAAAACATGCTATGATATGCAAGAAGACCTAAACAGATGAATAGAAATGCAAATAAAATAGAACAGGAAAGAAAAACATAAAGTGTGCACCTGGAAGTGTGTTGAAGATTGGAATGAGGACTGTAAATGTTGTTGATCTTAAAATTTTGACCTACTGGGACACTTGCGCCATTCTGGGCAACTTAATCCCATATCTGGAAAACTATTCTGGAGCCCATTTCAGCCAAATGGGTATCAGAATCTACTGAAATTTCTGAAAAACATGTATAGTGGGACTAAGTTTCCATTGATGGTGACTTAGTCCACTTTGGCTTTTCTAAAAACCCGAAAGTAGAAACGGAAGCTCTCGGTCTACACTTTTTGTTCCTCTAGGTGTCTGGTTCCGAAACTACCAAGGGCCTGAAAGTGACCTTTTGTGTAGATTTTGACCTTTCCAAAGGGATATGACTTCAACAAGTTTGAAACCTAGATTCTTCAATCATGTCCAAGCCATCCAAGCACCTAAATCTACAATCACACAAAGGAAGAGAGAGAAAATGTTGATTGTTAGGGATTGGGAGTTTGCCTTGGTCAAACCCCGTTTAGGTAATTAAACCAAAATGATGAAATAAAAAGATGAAACATGAAGCAATGTAATTAGAAACTTTCCATGATGATGGATCTTTGAATTGCTACAACAATGGATGAAGAATCTTGCTCTTGAATACCTTACAATTGAGCTTGAATGCTATCTTCATTGCTTGATTCTTGCTTGACTTGGAAATATGAATGAATCATGAATGAATTATGAATTATGGTTTAAAGGTTTCCTTTTATAGAGGAGAGTTAAGTGAATGGCTAGAATAAGGATCATGATCAAGGGCCAAGATTAAATTAGAAAATAATTTAATCAAGGGTGGAGGTTAATTAAGAGAGTAAAGGCATGGATTGATACAGACTTGAGGTGGAAGATAAGATTGGCACAGAAAAAGAGGTTGTTGGAGAAAATTAAATAATAAAAATTATTTAATTTAGGTGGCCAACATAGGAGAAATAAATAAAATATTGATTTTATTTATTTAAAAAGAAAGGTGAGTCTAACAAATTATATAATTAAATAATTAAAAAATAATTATTTAATTGGGGAGATAAAGAAAGGATAAATAATTAAATAAATATAACATTTATTTAATTATAGAGAGAAAAGGCTAATGAATAATTAAATAATTGAAATAATTATTTAATTATAGAAGAAGAGGGAAAAACTAACTTTTGAATAATATTTAATTCAAAAGTAGGGGGGTGTTAGAACTATAAAAATCTGGTGTTTTTACATAAGTTTTCATTCATAAATTTCCAGATTTGGTCCTACCGTATGCATATTTCACCCATTCTTGCCATTTTGAATCTGTTGGGTCATGCATATTTGTCATTATGGTTCATATCGGCATAGGTCTCCCATTGTCTCCCCGACCCACTATGTTTTTTTGCTAATATCTTCTGTTTCGGGTGTTTCAGTGTGACAGCTTTTGGGTCTCTTCGATCCGTTTTTTCTGCTAGCAAACGTCTATTGCCTATTGGCAAGACGTTTTTGTTGTTTCGATGACCGTGGTGGCTCCTATCGGCATATGTTATGGCTTTCGGGGTGGTGTCTTACCGAATATCATTTGTTTCCCCGACTTTGCATTTTGGTGGTTCATCGGTATAAGTTGAATGCCTTCGGTATAGTGTTATGGAAAAGTGAGTTTGTCTCACCGAAGAAGCACAAACAATTTTCTTCCAAATGACTTTCGGTGTTACTCACTTGTTGGCATTGTAAGGTCTTGGCGAGTGACCTTCGATCTCGCCGACCTTACGCTTGGACTTCCTCTCATTGGCCGATTTTTTGAGACTTGGGTGACTTCGGTGATTGGTCATGGCGATGTATGGATTGTCTCACCGGTAGAATGTTATGTTTTATTCAAGTGGCTTTCGATGTAATATCTGCTTTCTCTTGGCGACAGACGGTGTTCCGTGTGCTTCGATATAACATCTTTCTCTACAAGACGTCTTGTCGAGGATTGAAAGTTATGGCGACATTCATGATGGGCACTTGTCAGCGAAAGAATCTTTAGGTCACACCTACATGAGGTTAAGTGGGAGGCCCTCGGCGAAACTTAGAACAATCTATGTAACCTTTCCCCGACACTGCATTGTCTTAGCAAAAGCGGATGGGAAATGGTTTTCGGAGTAAGTGTTGCCTTGTCACAGCGACTGTGAAACAAAAGTGAATGCCTTTCGGCCTAGCATTTTGATCTCGGTATATGGTCTCCCCGATACCTATGTGTTATAGCGAAGTAGAGCGGGAACAAAGGAATACTATGTGGCTTCGGTATGACTAATGGGTTGTTACAGCGACAAATTGGAGGTAAAGTACTTGTCAATAAAACATTTTGTTATCTCTGTGACTTCTCACCGACGGCGATAGGCTATAGCGAAACATAAAAGGAACAAAAGCGATACTTCTTGACTCTGACATAGCAAGCTGGTAGTCACGGCGATGCACGAGGAACAGTTAACACGGGCAGATAACGATTAACGTTTTTTTTTCCTTCGGCATACTTTCATGACTGTCTTGGCGACTGCTCAGTAATGAATAACAGAAATACATCACTATGGCCGACATGAATCTGTGTGGATGACCGTTGCAGGCCGACATATTTTGACCCCGAATTTTGTGCTGGGCCGACATGAGTTCTCAATTTGATATTTTCTTCAAATGCTTGTGTATAAATAGGCATTTTTACAAATTGTAAAGGGGACCAATGACCAATTTATGAGTTATTTGATACAATAGGCAAATCATATGGATATAGAGCAGTAAATTTATTGAATCTGAGGCTATGATGCATGTTATAAAATGGAGGTATTTATGAATATCAATTGATGTTGCTACACATGTATGGTATCAGTTATCTATTGAATTTAATAAGAGAATTGCTAAGTTGTCTCCGAGTTGGATTCTTCCTGATTGTTTAAATTGATATGACAAGTTTGTATTCAATTTATCAGTGCACACTTGTTGTACTTGTGTGATCAATTGATTGGTTCTTTCAAGTAAAGACTAAATCCTTTTAATCAATCACAGTAATCAGAGAGGTTCAATTGGATTGTTCAAGTAGAGCTTAGTAATCATATTTTTGCATGTCTATACCAGTTGTAAGCATAATCTATGCCATATAACTTGAATTTTCTCCAGAGAGTGTTGCTCATCTTGATCTCATTTGACTCTGCATACCCAACAAGGCACTAGTCTCTGCACTTCAACATTTTGAATTCATTCAGCTTCTTTATGTCTTTAAATTGAGCATTTAGGACTTAGATCAGAATATTGTCACTGTTTTCAAATTGGATTTCATTTGTTCACCTCCAATTTCCATTGTGGACAAATTACTTTTAAGAGATAATTACAAGTCAAGACTGCATTATTCAGAGAGGTACACCCACCCAGGTCTTGCAGCACTTAAAGTGTAGAAGGTTGAATTCTCTCAATCTTGTCTGTTACCCTAAAGCATATCAAGAGATTGGCAGCCTCTTGAGGTATCTTTCCTGTGTTTTTGAGAGCTAAAAAATTGGTGACTCCATTGGGGAACAATCAGAATCAAAGCCTTAATCATAGAGTCAAAAATCTTGCACAGACTCCGTTGGGAATAAGAAAGTATCAAACCTTTTCTCATTTTTGATAAAAGTGAGTGGCGACTCTGACAGAAATTTTTACAGCTGTTCATCATGAATGGAAGGTCTCAGTACAGAGGAGGTCATAATGTAGCCCCTGTTGACAGCAGTAACTGGACACACAAGGATGACAGAGCTGATAAGGGAAAAGGCACAAATGAGGACATGTGCTTAACAAACAGAGGTAAAGCACCAAGAGTACAGGGTGAAACATATAATTGCTTTGATACATGGAGAGATGATTCAAGTGCAGAACTTTGTACCCCTGATGATCAAAGAAATCCTTTTCCTTTTCACGATTCTCAGAAATAGGCTGAGTTTGAAGCTAGACTTGAGCCTGAACGACTCAGAATTCAGCATGAATATGATCAAAGGATGGAGGGTAATCACCAAACTCCTAAAGGAAACCATGAGCTCTCGATTTCTGATGAAGTAAAAGCACAGTTTGAACTGAAAGAGAAAAAGATAAAGGAACTAGAAGCTAAATTGCAGAAAGCCCAGATTACTAATTAGACGGTCGGTGGCCCAAAGTATGTCCCGCCTCACAAGCAGGGTGATCATGGCGCAGGGCCCTCAAATCAACAAAATGCTCCTCACAATTAGATAGGGAATCACCACAAGCAGCCAAATCGTCAACATCACATTCCTGCACAACATACAAGTATGTATCCACCTCCTGGTCAGCATTATATCCCACCTCATAATGCACAGTATAATAATCACATGCCTCAGTATCAGCATCCGCCTATTCCTCCCCCTCACCAACATGCAACCACGATCAGACAGTTTGATTTAGTTGGTTTTCAGTTGTATCCTTACCCTATAGATGGCAGTTGGAGGAATATGGTGCCCAAATTTACAGGGAGTAATGCAATCACAGTTGAAGAGCATTTAAGAAGTTTTAATGTTTTCATCCAAGACATAGATATGCCTTATGAAGATTTACACATGAAGTTGTTCATGATGTCACTTCTTGAAGATGCTAGGGATTGGTTCAACAGCCTACCAACATTCTCAATTAATTCTCTCCAAGCATTTCAAGACAAACTCTTAGAACAATATGGGAATCAAAATGCTCCAGATGCAGCTCTTCATGAATTAATGAGAATTCAGAAAAATCAGAATGATTCAATTTATGATTTCAACCAAAAATTCAACAAGTTGCATACTAAAATACCTCCTGGATCAAGGTTGCCAGATTCTGTTGCATTGAGTGTTTATTTAAATACATTTTATCCTAAGATAGGGTATGAACTGAGAAGTAAATCCCCAAGAAATTTGGCTGAAGCGCAGAAGATAGCACTGACAATTGAAAACAACAAGAAGACTGCTAGTATAACTAATAAAAGAGACAACCCAAGGCCTCATCAGCAAAGCAATAACTATCAGTACAGACAAGAGAATACCTACAGAAATGAGAATAGAGGTGAAAGGCCAAGGCTCCATGATATGCCTTACAATACGGACTGGAAAGATGGGAAACCTATTATAGCTAGGCCAAGAGGCAAAGAGACCCCTGATCCATTGAGCAAGAAGGGAACTTACATGGTGAGTAATAATTATTTTTGTGAAGTTTGTAATCAGCCACATTCTCCAGACTATTGTGTTGTAGCTCAAAGGATGCAAGAAGGAATGCTGAGGGAAAATAATGGAGAAGATCACACTGTATATTTGACTTCAAATATTTTTCACCATGCTGAGGAAAGAAACTCATCTTCAGAGGATGAAGGCTATGAATATGATGTCTCCAATCAGAAGTATAATGTCCATATGGTTGAACAACATATTTTTTATGATTCTGATGAAGATTACACAAAGCCACATCCTAATGCACCGCCTGCTCAATGAAATGTGAGGAGACTTACTGAGGATGAAATAGAAAGGATCACTGTTGCTGCGGTTGAGGAAGCACGAAGTAAATACTGGTTGAGAAATAGAAAAGCAAATGAGCCAGATGGAGTTCCTGAGGGAATTTTTATAAAAGATTAAAAGACATCACAGGAAATTGCAAAAAATCCAAGAAACAAGCAGCATGATAAAATTGAATAGAAACTAGGCCAAAAGGAGGAAGTAAAGGAATTAAATAGAGAAGTACAGATGCCTGACTAGTCCAGTAAAAAAGAAAAAGAAGAAAACAAAAGAGAAGCGCCAGAATTAAAGAAGACTGTCAAGGTGGAGAGCTCCTCTTTTGATTTCACTCAGGCATTGTCCCAGGTAAAAATGTATGTACCACTACTTGAGATGATGAAGATTAAAGAATATAGGGATACTGATGTTCAATTGATAACGAATGGAGAACATGTGAATGCTGAAAATAAAATAACTGTTAAAGCAGTCAATAGGCAAGAGAAAATAAATAATTCTGAAGTCTACGTGAGTGATATATTATCAACTCCTCCTCAAGTTGATCCCTTTTTTACTACGTTGCTTATAAATAACAATTTTTTAAGGAATTGCATGATAGATTTTGGTGCTGCTATAAACATCATGCCTGTTGGAGTCATGAAACAACTTGGTATGTGGGTTGATATCACTGGAGGAAAGTGTTAGACAATGGATAATAGACCTGTTCCTATGGTTGGTATTATGAAAGATGTTGAAGTCAAATTGGCTACTTATCCACAAGTGGCGTATAATATAGATATAATAGTTATTGATACTCCTCAATTTGGGATGCTTTTGTCAAGGCAGTGGACTATAGCTGTAGGTGGAAATGTTCAATTTGATTTATCTTATGCTACAATACCAGTGAATGGTCAAGAAGTCAAGTTGTATAGAGAGCCAAGAATGAACCAGCTTGTTGATTATGTGCCTCAAGATCAGATCAATTGTTTTTGTGATGTTGATCTTGGAAGTTTTAAGATTGAACCAGCTTAGCCAGAATTAACTAATAGTGATCCAATTGAAAAATATGCTGCACAAAATTGCAATGGTGTCTAGAAGATGTATTTTGATGGAGCCTGCAGCCAAGAAGGTAATGGAGCTGGGATTGTATTTGTTTCGCCTGGGGGTATTACTTTTAAATATTCTTTTCTGTTAGCATTTGAATGTACAAACAATGTGGCAGAGTATGAAGCTTTATTGACAGGCTTGAACATAGCTGTGAAACACAAGATTAAGTTACTGGTTGTTTTGGGTGATTCTGAGTTGGTTGTTTCACAAATTAAATCAAAATATGTAGCAAAGCACAAAAGATTAAAACAATACATGAATGTTGTATGGGATACCGTTGAATTATTTGATGCATTTTCAATTGAATGGATTGACAGATCAAAGAACATAATGGCTGATTTTTTAGCAAATGTGGCACTAAAAAGAGATGATAGCACATTGGCTGGGGTATCACAGATTGAGTTCAAGACAAGGCCTACTGTTCCTGATAATGTTTATAGTTGGCAGGTCTTCAACGATGATACTGACCTTTTGAAATTCCTCAATTGTATAGATCAGTATGAAGCCCAGGAGATTGATTTCAATGCCTTTGTTGAGGAAGTAGATGGGAAACAAACTGTGTTTGGCAAGGAGATCTTACAGCTCAAAACAAACAAGCTTCCTAAAGGATTAGTGGCACTAGAAAGGGTGTATGACGGAAGTGATCAGTCCCTTATGAAGCAAACACCAATCAGAAAGGAAGATGTTGAAGAGATTAACTTGGGGACTGAAATAGCACCAAGAAAGGTATACATTGGAAAGAAGATCAGCCCTGCAATTAGAAGAATGTTGATAGAGTTGCTGAGAAAGTACAAGCATGTTTTTGCTTGGTCTTATGAAGATCTGAAAGCATACAAGGAGGATTTATTTCAGCATAAAATACCATTGAAACCATACGCCAATCCTTTCAGACAGAAGCAGAGACCTATAAATCTAACATTGAAGCCTAAAATGCAAGAAGAACTGACAAAGCTCAGAGATGGAGGAATTATCAAACCAATCAGACATTCAATGTGGGTTTCAAATCTGGTTCCTGTGAGAAAGAAGAATGGTGATATCAGATTATGTGTGGACTTTAGAAATCTGAATGTGGCATCTCTCAAGGATAATTATCCTCTACCCAACATGGAAGCAATATTGCATAAGGTGACAGGCTGTGAGCTGTTATCTATGATGGATGGGTTTTCTGGATACAATCAGGTTAAAGTCAAGGAATATGAGCAATACAAGACAACATTTACAACTCCTTGGGGAACATATGTATACATAAGAATGCCATTTGGTCTCACCAATGCTGGAGCGACTTTCCAAAGAGCTATGGACGTAGCATTTGTTGATTTGATTAATGTTATCATGGTGGTGTACCAGGATGACTTGACTACTTATTCGAAGAAGGCTAAAGATCATGTGCAACATCTTGAAAAGGTATTTATTAAAGCTCTTGAATATGGTATTAGTTTAAATCCAAAGAAATGTCATTTTGCAGTCATAGAGGGTAAGCTCTTGGGGCATATTGTTTCAAAAGAAGGAATTAGAATAGATCCTAAGAGGGTTGAAGCTATTGATAAGATTCCTATTCCCAAAACTGTTAAGGCAATACAGTCATTCTTTGGTCAAATTAATTTTATCAGAAGATTTGTCTCTAATTTTGCTGAGATCATTAAGCCCATATCAAAAATGTTAAAGAAAGGACAAAAAAAATGGACTGGAATGCTGAAGCTTTAGATGCTTTCATGTCTATCAAAAAGGCTATCAAAGAGGCTTTTCTTCTTAAATCTCCAGATTTTACAAAGCCCTTTCATATTTTTTTCATTTGCCTCAATGCATACTATTGCTGCTGTTATGTTACAAAAGAATGAGGGTGGTTATGAACAGCCTGTGTCTTTCTTTAGTAAATCATTGCAGGGGTCTGAATTGAAGTATGACATAATGGAAAAGCAGGCATTTGCACTAGTAAAGGCTATTAAAGCATTCAGACCATATCTGGTTGGAGCCAAGGTGATTGCTTATGTCCCTCATGCTGTTGTCAAAGACATTTTAACACAATCTAAAGTTACAGGGAAAAGATGCAGATGGATCAACAAGATTCAAGAATTTGACATGGAAATACAAATTACTAAGCTGGTAAGAGGCCAAGGCTTGGCTAAGCTGATGGCAAAAACTAATATTGAGGCAAATCAAATCTGCAATGTTGAAGAAGGGGTTGTAGTTGCAAGCATTAAACACACTCCCTGGTATACTGATGTTATGCATTATCTTAAATATATGAAGTGTCAGATGGATTGAGTGACAGCCAAAGGAGAACTTTGAGGTTGCAGGCATCCAAATATGTTTTTATGGATGGCGATCTGTTTTGGAAAAACAGGGATGGCATATTGTTGTTATGTTTGGATGAGTCACAGGCTAAGCATGCTTTGAAGGAAATGCATGAAGGAGTTTGTGGAGGTCATTATTTAGCAAAGACAACTGCACACAAAATTCTCAGGGCTGGGTATTATTGGCCAAAGGTTTTTAATGATTCCTTCACACATGTGAGAAAATGTGAAGCTTGCCAAAAGTTTTCTGGAAAATTGAAGTATCAGGGTGCTTTGCCACTTCGACCTTTGCAGGCTGATGCCCCTTTTCATAAATGGGGAATTGATTTCATTGGAGAGATTCGGGAGAATTCAAGTGGAGGACATAGGTGGATACTAGTTGCCACTGATTATTTTACAAAATGGGTGGAGGAAATCCCAACCAAGCAAGCTACAAGTAAAGTTGTAACAAATTTCTTGATGGACAACATTATCACCAGATTTGGTACACCACTAAGGATAATCACAGATAATGGGATGTGCTTCAAGTCAGATGAATTCAAAATCTTTTGTGATAAGTATGGCATTACTATTTCTTATGCAGCTCCTTATCATCCACAAGCCAATGGTCAAGCAGAGTCTAGCAATAAGAGTCTTTTGAAGATTATAAAGAGGATGTTGGGACAGAACAAAAAGGCTTGGGATTCAAAGTTGAAACTGGCTATGTGGGCTGATAGGATCACTGTGAAAAAGGCAATTGGAAAATCTCCATTTGAATTAGTGTATGGAGCACAAGTCAGGATGCCCCTGCAGAATTTGTTACCAGTCTACAAGTTTGTCTTACAAGAAGATTTGGAAGTTCTTGAACCCATGGAAGACAGAATGGAGCAACTTGCTGAACTTGATGAAGTAAGGAGGGAGGCCCAAAATCAAAACATGAAGTTATAGGCATAGATGAAGTATCTATTTGACAAGAAAGCAAAGAATAGAAAATTTGAAGAAAATGATTTGGTGTTGATGTGGAATGCAAGGTGTTAGGAGAAAGGCAAGCATGGTAAATTTGAAGCTCTTTGGCTAGGACCTTTTGTTGTTGTTGGAAAGAAGGGTGAAGACTCATATTATCTACAGAACATGGCTGGTGAAGATCAGGAATTGCCTGTTCGTGGGCAATTCTTGAAGCTTTTCTTCTCTTGAGCAACACAGAGGATTAAGGGTTGCTAGTGCATGGACAACTCTTGTGTATCCTCTTTAAAATTGTTTTCCATGCACAGTAGTTTTAGGTTTTCATCCACCTCCATTCCACTCTCATTTTCCATTCACCTTCATCTTGCATTCATTCTGCATTCATGCCTTCATGCTTCATTTCCATTTCCGTTGCTGCTCGCCGGTTCCTCATTTTAAGTCTGGTCTGCTCACCCAAGATTTTGGATCCTTGCAATGATCTCACTATCATTCATCCCCAGATAGAGCCACTGTTAGAACTATAAAAATCTAGTGTTTTTACATAAGTTTTCATTCATAAATTTCCAGATTTGGTCCTACCGTATGCATATTTCACCCATTCTTGCCATTTTAAATCCGTTGGGTCATGCATATTTTTCATTCTAGTTCATATCAGCATAGGTCTCCCATTGTCTCCTCGACCCACTGTGTTTTTTCTGCTAATATCTTCTGTTTCAGGTGTTTCGGTGTGATAGCTTTTGGGTCTCTTTGATCCATTTTTCTGCTAGCAAACATCTGTTGCCTATCGGCAAGAAATTTTTGTTGTTTCAGCGACCGTGGTGGCTCCTATCGACATATGTTATGGCTTTCAGGGCGGTGTCTTACCGAATATCATTTGTTTCCCCGACTTTGCATTTTGGTGGTTCATTGGTATAAGTTGAATGCCTTCGGTATAGTGTTATGGCAAAGTGAGTTTGTCTCACCGAAGAAGCGCAAACAATTTTCTTCCAAATGACTTTCGGTGTTACTCACTTGCTGGCGTTGTAAGGTCTTGGCGAGTGACCCTCGGTTTCGCCGACCTTATGCTTGGACTTCCTCTCGTTGGCCGATTCGTTGAGACTTGGGTGACTTCGGTGATTGGTCATGGCGATGTATGGATTGTCTCACCGGCAGAATGTTATGTTTTATTCAAGTGGCTTTCGATGTAATATCTGCTTTCTCTCGGCGACAGACGGTGTTCGGTGTGCTTCAGTATAACATCTTTCTCTACAAGACGTCTCGCCAAGGATTGAAAGTTATGGCGACATTCATGATGGGCACTTGTCGGCAAAAGAATCTTTAGGTCACACCTACATGAGGTTAAGTGGGAGGCCCTCGGCGAAACTTAGAACAATCTATGTAACTTCTCCCCGACACTGCATTGTCTTAGTGAAAGTGGATGGGAAATGGTTTTCGGAGTAAGTGTTGCCTTGTCATGGCGACTGTGAAACAAAAGTGAATTCCTTTCGGCCTAGCATTTTGATCTTGGTATATGGTCTCCCTGATACCTATGTGTTATAGCGAAGCAGAGCAGGAACAAAGGAATACTATGTGGCTTCGGTATGACTAACGGGTTGTTATAGGGACAAATTGGAGGTAAAGTACTTGTCGATAAAACATTTTGTTATCTCTGTGACTTCTCATCGACGGCGATAGGCTATAGCGAAACATAAAAGGAACAAAAGCGATACTTCTTGACTCCGACATAGCAAGCTGGTAGTCACGGCGATGCACGAGGAACAATTAACACGGGCAGATAACGATTAACATTTCTCTTGCCTTCGGCATACTTTCATGACTGTCTTGGTGACTGCTTAGTAATGAATAACAAAAATACATCACTATGGCTGACATGAATCTGTGTGGATGACCGTTGCAGGCCAACATATTTTGACCCTGAATTTTGTGCTAGGCCGACATGAGTTCTCAATTTGATATTTTCTTCAAATGCTTGTGTATAAATAGGCATTTTTACAAATTGTAAAGGGGACCAATGACCAGTTTATGAGTTATTCGATATAGTAGGCAAATCATATGGATACAGAGCAGTAAATTTATCAAATCTGAGGCTATGATGCATGTTATAAAATGGAGGTATTTATGAATATCAATTGATGTTGCTGCACATGTATGGTATCAGTTATCTGTTGAATTTAATAAGAGAATTGCTAAGTTGTCTCCGAGTTGGATTCTTCCTGATTGTTTAAATTGATATGACAAGTTTGTATTCAATTTATCAGTGCACACTTGTTGTACTTGTGTGATCGATTGATTGGTTCTTTCAAGTAAAGACTAAATCCTTTTAATCAATCACAGTAATCAGAGAGGTTCAATTGGATTGTTCAAGTAGAACTTAGTAATCATATTTTTGCATGTTTATACCAGTTGTAAGCATAATCTATGCCAGATAACTTGAATTTTCTCCAGAGAGTGTTGCTCATCTTGATCTCATTTGACTCTGCATACCCAACAAGGCACTAGTCTCTGCACTTCAACATTTTGAATTCATTCAACTTCTTTATGTCTTTAAATTGAGCATTTAGGACTTAGATCAGAATATTGTCACTATTTTCAAATTGGATTTCATTTGTTCACCTCCAATTGCCATTGTGGACAAATTACTTTTAAGAGATAATTACAATTCAAGACTGCATTATTCAGAGAGGTACACCCACCCAGGTCTTGCAGCACCTAAAGTGTAGAAGGTTGAATTCTCTCAATCTTGTTTGTTACCCTGAAGCGTATCAAGAAGCGTATCAAGAGATTGGCAGCCTCTTGAGGTATCTTGCCTACGTTTTTGAGAGCTAACAGGGGGGATGACCATTATACTTAAAAGTTAAGAAAAGTGTGAAAGTCATTTGCAATTCTTTACAACATCTTTACAAGACATGCATTTTATTCAATTTGCAAGGGTCCAAGACCTAATGTGGATGTGTAAAACACCTCACAACACTAGATCAAGGCGATATTAAGTCCAATTTATCGTTAATTATTCCCAAATCAAGCAAGGAAAAAGGGATACTTTTTTTATGTCCACACTTTGTTGGCTTGCCATGAGATCTTGATCATCCTCCTTGATCTTTATCATCTTATCCTTCCAATGATTATACAATTAGACCTCTCTTTATTGTCTACTTTAGTGTAATTTTGACGCAAGGTCATCCTCTCACTAAAGTGGGGGCTAAATGTAATGTAGAAACATGTATCCCTTTACATTTTCACACTTGTTTGGGCCCTCTTTTTTAAAATATACTTAATAATGCCTTAATTTAGTGTTGTTAAATGTATCCCTTTATATTTTCACACTTATTTGGGCCCTCTAACTTAAATTGAGCTTAATTTGGCCTTAATAAGCCTTTTTATTCATTTAAAAGCCTAATAAATTACATTTTTCGAAGGGGAAACCCGACAATAATTAATACCTAAACATAGCACTTTACCTTGAGCAATGTGTGTTTTAGGAATAGGGACCTGGGACCCATTTTCCCATGGGCGAATGGGTCCTCCCCATACCTTTGGATCTAAATTTAAATTATGTTTTTGATAGTATTTTATCATCTCTAAATTCATATTTCAATGTCAGCTTGTGATATTTGAATTTCGAGAAATTAAGGATACATACATATAAATACAAGATTATTTCACTAAATTTTGCCTAGATTTTCAAGAGAACTTTTATGAGATTTCAAGAGAAATTTCACAAGATAAAATTTGATGATCAAGAGCATTCAAAAGTAGATATATCAGAGATTTATTGCATCAATCAAGATCTATTCATCATGTCAAATTCTTCTTGCATCATGCATGTTTTTGGAGCTAACATTGTGATGTAGGTTTCAAGATCAAGTTCAAGCTTTCAAAGCATTATTCAAGTGTCAAGATCCGCATGCAATTTGGCCATTTCATGCAAGTTTAAAACCTTTTAAGATCTCCATTATCAAGTTTTCATTCAAGGGTTTGTTGAGTGGTAATATAGCTTTATTCATTCTTCATTCCCTCTTTGACGCATTATTTCAATTCAAGGTTTGATTACCAAAATAATTTTTGACCAAGGAAAACCCCCATTCACTCAAAAACAAACATTTTTCTCTCTTGTGTGTGTGATTTTAAATTTAGGTTGAAGAAGGATTGAAGACCTTTTGAAGTGCACGATTGGAAAAGTTGTCAAAGTTGCAAAAATTGTCAAAGTTGTCAAATCATGAAATCTAAACTACAAATCTGATTTTTGACTTTCTGACACTAAAACTTGGATAAATCAAAAGCTATAGATCAGTATCAAAGACTCCCAAAAGTTTCAGAAAAACCTTGACAAAAGACCCATTCACCCATGGGTGAATGTGTCCCAGTCAGCCTTCAAAAACTACCTTTTGGTGACTAGTAAACACATATATGCCCTTCTCAAATATGTAATCTATTTTCTAGTTTTGTGAATATTGAGTTTAATATTATTGTTTCAAATGTTAGATTGCATTTTGGAGCTGATTTGCTATTTTTAGCTTTTCTCCCCAAAGTGTTGTTTAACTTTGACCCCTGTCCTCAAAGCATAAGGAAATTTGTAGATTCTCACATTGACTTGATTCACCTAAGGGTTGTTGGTCAATTCTTTGTGAGGATCTCATTTCCTAATGAAATATTGAGAAATAGTTCCCCCCTTATTACCATTCCACATTTGGATAAATACCTTATTTTTCTATGTTTCACTCCCAAAAGTGTTGTTCAAGCTGAAACCCCCATCCTCAAGCATAAGGAAATCAGTAGATTCCCTCTCACATAAGGGTTGTAAGTCAATTCTTTGTGTGCATCTAATTTCCTAATGAAATAAAGGAAAATAGGTCTATATTTGGTGAACCCCCTTCTAAAACACACACCCACATTCTATTTCCTTTCATTTCAAGATATATATATAACCACATATTAATATATATATATATGTCAAGTGTAATAAATAAAGTTAGTAGGTTGGAAAGTAAGTTCAAGTTGAATTAGTTGGTAAAAACCACCCAAAAAACATGTGGTAGATTTGAAGGAAACAAGCTTGGTAGTAATAATGATGCTAAGTTTGAAAGAGAGCTCCCATTGGTTGGAAAATTGATATGTATCATCGCATTAAGAAAGCCTAATGGGGTTGTAACAACCTCAATGTTCTACTCAATAAAATTCCAAAGTTTTCATGTTAAGTGAATGATCCATGATTCCATGGAATAGCAATAAAAAAAATTCTTTCCATATTGTAAATTGCATGCACATTTGAAACAACACTATTTCTAAACTTCCATTGCATTTTATTGTAATTTCAAAAATCATTCAATAGCATAGATTTCATTTTGAATAAACTCATGTTTATCATTCATGATTACATCTTTCCATATAAATGGGTACATGATACATACATAGCTCTTCTGAGATTTTTTTGCAATAGATATACAAACTGGTCTTGATGTCGCCGCATTGGTACATACATTCTAGATGTTCCCGCTCCTTGGTGTATACACTCTAGTTGTCCCCAATACTAGTGCAAACATCCACAAACCTTAGCCACCAACTAAAGAGGAGAAGCATCACTCAAGCGCTTTTCTACCAACCACACACTCAAATACGGTCCCCCGCACATCTATCATCTGATAGATGGCCCTACCCTTCAACGAAGAGATTGGTTGGTAAACCCCATAACAATTGCTTATCTGAGATTAGTGTTTTTTCCTAAAAATTAGAACCTAATCATACGGTCGTTATCCCTACAAGTATGAAAACTAGAATGCATAAAAGGAACACAGTGAACTGATAGTGTAATAAGTGGCAAATACACTACTTTGGCCAAAGTATTCTCACCAAGTAATTCGAGTGACAGTCTTCCTATTCACATACATTTCTATAGATCGGTTTGGCTTATGACCATTCATATACTATGCTTAGGTAATTTCCTTCCATAGGTAATCCCTGACCTCATAAATGACCTATTCCCCTTTTCCCAAAACACAATGGTATTTCTACCAATAAAGCCTAATTATAAATTACCCCCTTCAATGGATATTCCAATCCCAGGTATAACATATGAGTTTTTCTAGTCTATAAACTAACTTTGCACAAACAAGATATTCTCTTCAAAAGACAACCTAGTCCCAAGTATAACTTTATAATCTAAAGTGAATCTATAAAAGCTTCATCTAATCATAGATTAAATATTCATAAATAACTGACTCCATTTAGTAATATATCACATTAATAAGTGGTTCTTATCAACAATATAGCCCCATCAATGAATGACCTCAATCAAGGAATAATCATATCAATAGATGATTCCATTTGAGAGTGTAATCTCCTTAATAAAAATAAAAAGAGTTATTCAAAAGAGTAGAAATTTGTCAACAAAATGACTTCGTGTCAAGAGTGTAAAGCAACTAATCAAGTAGCAACTCTAACTCAATAGGTAATCCCACCTATGTCTCCAAACATATTGTATCCCATAAACTCAAGTGATCTACTTAACCACATAGGTGAGTCTCAACCTTAGTATACCCTAATCCTGTATATAATCTATAATCAACAATCAGTCTGATTGTGTAGGTTAATCTAAACCTAAGTATTTTAAACAAATCTCAACTACATAATCCATCCAAGTAGGTTATTCTCAACCTATTGGTTCCAATGGGTAATCAAGTTTATACTCCAACCTAATGGTTAATTCTTAACCTAGGGTTTCAATCATTAATCAAATGTACTTCTAGACCCACATAGGTTACTCTTAACCTAGGGTTTCATTCTATAGTCAAGTAATGATCAATTGATCATTCAAGTACAAATTATTTATGTGGTTTGTATGACATCACATCCTAACATATCTTGCATACCATCACTGTTGATGTATTGTTGAACCTTATCATTCTTAAGGTTTCCTCGCATAATAAGCTAACAGTGTTAAGTCACTACATGATATTGGTACGTTTCACATTATACATGTAGTGTAGACTATATATGCATAGAAGATTCATCAAAATCCCCATATAGGGTATCTCAAAGTAAAAACCTAATAAATTGGTTTCTCAAGCATATATCAAGTGAGATCATGCGAGTAACTATGTATCAAATAACTCCTCAAGCTATTCATGTTTATCAATCCTAGTATGTGATATTGATGATAACATTCTCTCCTTAATATGGAGTATATAATGACACTCATAAATAAATCATAACTACATGATTTGTTTCCTTCCATAAAGCAAACATATCATTTATCTATTCAAGAAATCTAATGTGATTCCTAAGTAAACAATCAAGACATTCAATCTTTCATGAAAACAAGTAACCATTAAGAGGATAGAATCCCATACTTGTTTATGCTATATTCTAGTTGACCTAACTGGTTCTCTACTTTGTTCCTTTCCAAAGATAGCTTTCCAAGCTTCTCCCCAAACACTTAAAACCACTCAATGCAATACCCCACAATAATCTTTACGCTCACAAAGTTACTCTATCTCTAGAAAATACAACTACTGAATAAAAGCAATAGAATGAAACTACTAATTGTTTCCCCAAATGAGAGATTTGGCTCATCTATTTATACTAAATAATGAGCAATTGATGCCTAAGGAAAGGGTATGCCAGTCGACACCACTCAAGCATGCAGGTCGACTCATCTCTCACAGCAAAAAGGTGGCAAAATTCTAAGTGAAAACTCAGCTTGGTATTCTATAGATCGACCTCCTTTGCTCAATAGCAACACAAGACTATTTCAAATATGCACATGCTCAAAATATGAGAATCAAATTGAAAATATGATAGACTTTTACATGAACAGAGTATTCATATGATGGTGCCAAGTTTCAACCATTTTCCTATTCTTTTGGCGCGGCTTTATCTAAAGAAACAATCCATATTTAACAAGCAACACATATCCTTGTTGACTTAGTCATAGACTATTCATTCGACAGGTAAAGGATGAATTGACTCCTCTAAAATAGCATTCAAGCTATGCTTTGACCAAGCATGTTTATTGTTGTGGTTTATTTCCTTTTATCGTGTGTTTAAATCACTTTACACAACAGGCTTTGATGTATATTATTTCCATTGCCTTTTATCCTTTTGGATAAGTGCATTCCAATGTATAAGTAATGTAGTACTATAAAATAGTGATGCATTTTGTATGATATTGACCATGGCTTATAAACTCCAAATCAGCCTTTATCTTTTGCATAATACATGTATAAATCAGCCTCTAATACTTTGCATAATATATATACAAATCAGCCTTTATTTCTACCATATATATAAATATATATACATCTATATATACATGTACATATTAATGAATATACATATGTATACATTTGATATTCAAATGAATAAGTCATGTTAACATTTCACACACACACACACACACACACACACACACATATATATATTCCTCTATGTACATGTATACATACGTATACATATATTGATATATCCATATGGACATTTCCATTTGTCACACATACGTATATATCGACACATGTATACATATGTGTATATGTATATGTATATATATATATACATTCAATTGCACAATCAAGCACATATATAATTACCATCTTATTGATAGGAGATATACATGTAATGTATATATACATGTTGCATTGTCCCTTCGATAACACCATGCTCATTAGCAACCCATTCATAAGTGTGCATAGGTACGTCTACCTATGTACTCTCATGTACGTGCTCCTCCATGCGTATGGTCTATCACTGACATGCATATGCATACATATATATATAAATTCAATGTATGTTCACCTCATCAATCAAGCATAGTAATATAAGGAAGAACTCATAAGTTGCGGCTATATATATATATATATATATATATATATCAATGAATATATATGTACATATACTCCAAATCGGCCTCTAATACTTTGCATAATATATATACAAATCAACCTTTATTACTACCATATATATATAAATATATATACATTTATATATATACATGTACATATATAAATATACATACATATACACACACACACACACATATATATATATATATGTGTGTGTGTGTTAATGATTAACCTCAACGCTATATATATATATATATACATATATATTCTAATATATATACATATATATACAAATCGACGTTCCAATGTATAAGCAATGCGGTACTATAAAACAACGATGCATTTTGTATGATATCGACCATGGCTTATAAACTCCAAATCAGCCTTTGTCTTTTGCATAATACATGTATAAATTGGCCTCTAATACTTTGCATAATATATATACAAATTGGCCTTTATTACTACCATGTATATATAAATATATATACATCTATATGTATACATGTACATATATATATGTCAATGAATAGCCTCAACACTATATATATATATATATACAAATCGACGTTCCAATGTATAAGTAAGGCGGTACTATAAAATAGCGATGCATTTTGTATGATATCGACCATGGCTTATAAACTCCAAATCGGCCTTTATCTTTTCTATAATACATATATAAATTGACCTCTAATACTTTGCATAATGTATATACAAATCGACCTTTATTACTACAATATATATATATATACATCTATATACATCTATATATCAATGAATAACCTCAACATTATATATATATATACACATATGTATATAGATGTATATATATACATGTATATATACATATATCATATGTATGTATATGTATATATACATATACATACATATGATATATGTATATCTATATGTATATATATACATATATATATAATGTATATATATACATATAGATATACATATATATATAACATATTGTAGACACGTCAAATTAGCATTATGCATATGCATCCGCTCATTCATAAATCAAATTCACATTGATCCATTCAATAGGAAAATCAGGTTCATCATCCATTTAAATTAAATAAATTAACTTTATTTGATTTAAGCCTACCATTACCTCATTTAAATACATCAAATCCTAACATTTCATTAATCCACCTTTATCTTGCATCATCCCTTTTGATTTAAATAAATCAAATATTTGAGTCAAATTGGTCAAACATCCTAATCATCATCCCAGCTAATTTATCCTGATTAAATGCTAATCTCACCCACTTGCATTCTCTAGATTTAGCCACTTGCACCAATAAATCAATTTATTGATTTATTAAATCATGCATTTTCACTCAACATGGAATATTCCCTAGAATTTGAAATCAAAAAACAAATGGACATGTACATCCAACAAGTCATTTATGAGCTCTTACATGTCCCTTTCCAAAGGTCAAACTCAGCATTCATTACACAAATTTGAATTTCAAATTTCCCCCCTCTTGGGCACATTTCCCAAATCTTACACATGCATCAACCACTCACCACTTGACAAGTGTCTTCCTCTCATTTGTCCAATCTTAGTCCCACATTGGTCCATTTTCAACACTCTTAGCATTTGAAAATCTTTAAATAGAGGCTTCATCCTCAAGCAAATCCTCCACAAAATCTCCACAATTTCATCCAAAAGGCTTATGCAAAGTCACTCTTCATTGAAGAACTGATTTTGCCCATCCATCATCTTGATCATCAACATATCATATCATGGAGCTTAATCAAGGGTTGGGAAAGGGCTACTTTTCACATCAAAGTAGCACCAACCCACTATGAGATAAGTGTGCATTATGTATTTTTCATGCTTTCAGTTCAGTTTGTTTTGTTATCATGTTAGGAAGCATTTTACATTATTTCATAGGAGTATTTTGATGAATTTGTAAGTCATTAACCCATGCTTGAGGTTTAGTGTTTGCAGATTTTATCACATGCTCACATTTTGGCACTAGAAGGAGGGTTGTGCAAGCATCTTACAGATTCATGAAACAATTATTTGTTGTGTTTGTGTTAAACATTGGTTGCAATTGATCTTTATCATTTAGTTTTGTGTTGTGCATTATGGTAATCTAGTTTGACATCGATTGTGTTTATAACGTTTTCCATCTCAATATTTGTTGCATTCACACATGAATGTTCTCTTTTACTTGTGATTTTCATACAGATTATAGTTTTACTGATACTCTCTTAGATATTTCTTGTGTATGTGATCTGTATTGCCCATCATATCGGTGTCGTTTCATAAGTACCTTTGGTGCTTTGCAGTCATGTTATGTGTGAACTTTGTCACACAACATTGAATGTATTTGATAGCTAATCTATAAAGTAGAAATTTGTGCATAGATGGTGATCGGTTGAATAGAGAAACTGCACGTAATGACTCCAACCACAGCCTTCAATCCTCAACCACCACTTGTTCAAAGCATCGTATCCCACAATTCTAGTCCTTGTTGGAGCATCTTGTCAAATAGATAATGGGCCTTTTCTTTCGCTGGCTGTTGAGATTCTTTCAAAAGACTATATTTCTGTTTTTGGTGATCCCACGCATTCCCGCCAACTTGTGTTACTAGTCAACAGTTAAAAATAGGTAAGCATTTTTGTTTTTGATCCCACGCATTCTATTCAACTTGTGTTACCAGTCAAAAGTTGCAGAATTTGTCTTTACACCTGCCAAAGGCGTTAGCTTGAAAATACTTTGTTCGCTGCCTTTCTAATGCCCAACCTTTGATTGAAAGCTTTTTGCGTGCAACATTACATGAGTAACCTATCACACAATTCACGTGCCTTATCTGTCAAACATTTCTCGTGCTTGTGGCATTTATATCTACCAAAGCTGGACGCAAAATGGACCTCTCAAAAGATTTTTGTTTTTAGCGCATATCTTGCAATCATTACATTCCATTAGACCACATTTTTGTAGGCACTTTATCTAACTAGGGACGTGCCTTGTGCATGCATCCACTTCTCTGCTTGGATCTTCGTCCATTCCTTGTTCCAAAGCTCCCATTTTTTACGCAGGCAAAAAAAATTCACCTACTATGTGCACTGTTTCTAGTTTTGATTCCCTTGGTGACGTACACATCTGCTGTTGGATACTCAACATTTCGAATTTGGCAGCTAGGGAGGAACTTTCTTTCTAGCAATAGAGTTGCCTAGAATAAAACGTGTCTACTAGCATGAATTGTAGGGAACAAAGGAGGAGTTAAATGATGTTAAATCTGGAGAAGCGGCCATTCCATTGAATTTTTACTGGTCTTTATGTTGCAAACAAAATCTGTCAAGAGTTGCGTGAAGAGTTCACTCAAGTGTTTTGACATTGTGCAGTCCAAGATAAGGGAACTTGAAGCTACGGTAGAGAGAGTACCATTCAACTGTAGCAGGCTCTATAATATCTATTTGAAGCAAGCAATTTGATGGACAACTTACTGTAGTTTCATTAAATATTTTGTGCAGGATATGAAGATGGTAGGCATTCTTCACAGAATTCAAATAATAGTTGTTGCAACAGATCCATGGTACTAGAGTCTGCAAGGTTAAGTTTAGAAGGCTCCTGTATGGAGAAGACAACATCAAATATTTATTGCGCAGCAAGACTGTCAGGTGGCACACTTGAAAGACCAAAATGGAGATCGGTCAGACTTTTAAAGTATTGAATCTTAAAAACTGTAGGCATAGCAGCGATGGCGTAGTATAGGAATGTTGTGAGAATTGAATGCCTTTTTGAATAACATTAACTTTTTTTGATACCTTGTGATCGAACTACAGTCCTTCCTCGCATTTATATACTGATGCCTTGTGTCCAGCCATGTCCATAATAAATAAGAGACCCCCTATCGCACTTATTTCAGGCTTCAACGTACATTTGCATTAGGTCCTTTGACTATTTTGCCTTTGGCCCTCAGCTCCCTGACACCGCCATTTATGAAATAGCTAAAATACAAAGTAGGGAAGCAAGAGATTATTATGGTCATAGTTTAAAATTTGAAATTGATAAAGCTTTTTGAAGATTTGTTCTTTAAGGATATAATTCATTAACTTTGTGAAATCATTTTCATTAGTCATAGTCTAAAATTTGAAATTGATGATAAGGCTTTTGAAAGATTTGTTCTTTACAGTTGACTTAGGGATACAATTTATTAGC
This sequence comes from Sequoia sempervirens, assembly GCA_007258455.2. Lineage (NCBI taxonomy): Eukaryota > Viridiplantae > Streptophyta > Pinopsida > Cupressales > Cupressaceae > Sequoia > Sequoia sempervirens. Next base: position 285,364,687 of record VDFB02000017.1, read on the forward strand.
TTTGAGAATCATCTTTGTCATTATGGTCATAGCTAAAACTTGTGATAATGCTTTTAAAGGATGTATGATCTGTATAGGATCTAGACTATATGCAGTATTGAATGTTTAAACTTTTACAATGATTATTCCAAGTTAATTAAATCAAAATTAACTTAAGGAAATAACAAAATGAAAGAATTAACAAACTGAGAGAAGGTGAGAGAAAAGAAGAGAAGTGCAAACAGCGTTTGATTACGGAGTTCGTCACAAATGTAACTACGTCTCCGAGTCCGCTCCAATAGAGAGACCGATCCGATTAACTCCAAGAATCAATTACAAATGCACCACAACCATTCTTCAAGCACTTCGGCAGCATAACAACGCTCTGACGTGCAAGAATGGCTCAAAAATAATCTCCACAAGACCTCTCTTTCGTGTCACCTCAGCTTCAAGACTTCATCACCTGAAAAAAACTTTCATCTCCACTCTCACCTCACACCCCTTTAAATACAAAAAAATGAATCCAATTGGTTACTAACCAATTGATTTACAATATTTTCCAAATCTCCCTATTTTACATAATATCCTCCATTTTTGCATAATATCTTGTAAATAACCACCTTATATCATATCTCCCTTATTAGGATTATTAAATAATCTTAATTAAGCCCCTCTACTTATTTCTTTCGGGCTTTTGTTTGTTTGTTTTATTTAAAATTTAGTTCATAGCCATTTGAAGGCTATTAGTTGGGTGGTTTACAATAAAAATAGCCTATTTTGTTAAAGCCTCGGGCTAGTTAATACAGTAAAATAAAACAGACACCTAATAATATCAAATATTATCGGTGGTGTGTTGGTGGATAAACATTTTGGCATCTGTGTGGTCGGCGGTTCCAAACCCGCCGGCCACGTTTTATCCTCTAACTCCGCCAACCAACATAACAAAACAAACCCATTACTATACATAGATGAGCGCTGGTGGGATGGTCGAACGGCTGGGCGGAATTCTCGCAGTCGAGTGGTCTCGGGTTCGAATCAAATGCGGCCCGGTTATAATTTTGTTGCCAAACGACCGAAGGAGGATGCGCCACGTGTCAAGTTCTTACTGGACGATGAAGTCGACGTGGTGTCGACGGGGAGCTGACATGTACGCTGACTGGCTTGCCAACTGTACCGCCACATAGACACTGACTGTACTACCACGTGCCAAGTGCTCATTCGCCGACGAAGACATGTCACTGCTGACTGGACCGATGACTATGCTGCCACATGGATGCTGGCTGTGTACGGAAGGACACATGTCGCTAGGGGATTGGTTCCGTACAATGCCACGTGGCGGATACTGACTGGTCCACTTTACTGTCCGCCCAGTACGGAATGCTGACGTCAGCATCCGTACGGTCCGCCTTAAAAGTCAACTGCAAACTTTGACCACTGATAAGTTGAACATACAATGTTAGATTTTGACAAAATGAACACCGTCGGAATCGTCTTGACGAGCTCTTCGCGATGATGCCAACTTCAACAACTTTTGACGACATCATTTTTTCTGCTTCTTGGACGCCCCCTGATCCCAGTTTGACCCAAGGTTTGACTGGCCATAACTTGCACAAACAGACTCTTTTTCACTCCGTTCAAGTTGCGTTGGAATCAGGACGCCGAGATCTTTCTGATGGTGCTGAATTTTGGAGTATTGGAGACACTTCATTTTCACTAAAAATATCCATCGGATCAATGTAATCTTTATGGTTGATATAATTTATGGGCTTTCAAAGTTTATCACATCATTTTGAGATAGCCAACACTTGAGATTATAATGATGCTTTTAAGGGATTTACCCTTCGTGGCTGATTTGTTTGCTCAATACCTCTAAGTGATGTGGATGAGAAAATGGGTCTAACAAGTGTGATATCTTATCACCCAAATCTTTGTCCTTTCATTTCAAATCATGTTATTATCAAAATGAGTTTAATATTGTTATCCTCACATGATTGGCTTTTTCTCTTATAGGAAAACAACGAACGAAAATGAAGAAAGCGAGGAAAACGAAGGAAAACAAAGCATGGGGATGATATTTTCAAAGTATTTTTAAATACTTTAAGTGTTTGTTTAACACTTCTTCAAGAAATTGTTGTCTTTTGTTCTTAGAACACTAATTTTCATTTGGGTCTAAAAAGAACACTTTGATTTTTTGCAAAGGGTTAAAATTGAAGGTTAGACACCTACTAGATTTCAATTTGGGCTAAAATTGAACAAGGCAATCTTCATCTTTCCTTTGGTGCTTAAAATGAATCAAACCATTGCTTTGGAGGATAAAATGAATGTGTGCTTTTATTGTTTTGTAATTATTTACACAAAGTAATATCATCAAAAGACGTATGCGCTTCTCTCGCGCCTCACGAAAATCTTGAGAATCAAAGGGCTTTTGGTGACATTAAGTTGTGTAAATAATTGCCCATACACACTTCGATTTAGGTTTAAAATTGAACATCTTGTGTGAGTGTGAGTAGAGCATCATCGCGTATATTCTCTTTCTTTGAGTCGTCAAAGATTGATCGAGTTACGGATTGTGTCTTTGCTTGCTTTTGTTTATCCTAGAGGGCCTGCCTTGGGGAAAAATTACTCACCCAAGGGAACGACTCAACTGGTAACACTCTAAAGCCAAGAGTATTTCCAGCCAGGATATAAATGTGGATATTGGAAGAAACGCCAATATCACGCGGTTGACTCCGACAAGATGGATCTGAAAGGGGACTCCTGCCACGTTGGGTCAACTCCTACGAATGGAAAGTCCTTACTAGAACCCATGTGCTAGAATTTTCCAAAGTCCTTAATCTATTTGTTGGTGCAAGAACGGTTGTTCTGAAGCCGCCCCACACTTTTACGATCTTTAGTAGAAATGGAAAACATGCCATGGGAGTTTCATGGGTGTTGATGCTTGGCTACCCCGTATAAGTGAGTGTCATGGAGGGGAGCCAGTGGGGTCAAGCATCTAACCATTCGCTAAAGATAAGCGTAGCTAGACTTGTCCAAGTGGGGATTCAACAAATATTGTCTTACACATCCATAGGGCTTGTACTTGTCTTGGTTTGAAAACACAGTGCTTTATTCGAAAACATTTGCCAAACAAACATTCAACATGATTCTCAAGATTTCAAACCCTTTAGGAGGCAAATACCATTGACCAAATTCTCATGTTATTGCTTGCCCTTGGGATTACATCCTTAGAGGTTTCTAAACACTTGAGTTTACATCTCAATTTGCCCCCTAAAGTTAAACAATAGGTAACCCTTGCCTTAAATTCATCAAAGTTTCACATAATATACCTTGTGAAATGAGACGAAGTTGAGACATTGGACATTCAGTTTGAAATCTAATCAAGAGTGTGTTTGTGGTAAAAAGAATCCACTAAGCAAAGATAACAAATTGGACCCCACACATGTGCTTGATATCTTTTGGTCATATGATTTTCATGCAAAACATTGGTCTTTTGATTTTGAAATAACTCTTAGAGAAAAGTATGTTCTTCAATACCTTGGCCTAGTAAACAAAGTCTCTCTAAGTCTCTTAGGATTAAAATCAAACACTTCATCCAACTCAAACATTTATCAAAATTCATCCATCCAAACAACTTTAGAGATTTTGAAAACATCATTCTAGACTTAGGCACATCATCAAAATCAAAATCACCTTGTTTAGTTAGGAGTATGGGAATGCATCCTTTCTCATACCTCTAGTTAAATTAGCAATCCTTTGAACAAGTTCATCCTAAGATCACATCCAACATCTTAGGTTTTACAAGTTCATCATCCAAATCAAACAATCAAAATCAAGCCCTAAGTCTAGCATTGATCCAAAGTCCCTAAACGTTCAACACTCACATCATTCACCCATCTGTCATCTCATCATTGGTCCTAAGAACCTTAGAGGTCACTTTTGCAACAAGGTCAAAACACAAGAGGAACATGGAATACAAATTTGATCCATACATCATGAGTAATCCAAATCTATTGAACGCTCAAAGCCTTACAATGCCTATTGATTATCAAAACTCACACTTATACAATTCGTACATGGGACCATTACTTTCTACAAATGTCAATGGCACAACAAGTGTGAGTATTCCCAAATCAAAGATTGGAACACATTTCCCGATGGTAGATCTAAATCCAAACCTACAAGTCTGTCAACTAAACAATCAAAGCATGAGCCTTCAAACGAACGTCATCCCACCCTACAAGCCAAATGAGAATGTAGCAAGCACAAGTTTTCGAAACATGAATCCGAAAAACTTTGGGATGCATACATTTGCAAATCATACGAATATTCCAAACATGAACAATGGTCAAATTCAACCTAACATGCCAAATTTGAGTGTCATCGCAAATCAGAATATTGTCCAAAATCAAACACAAGTATACACTCCAAATCCGCTTAAACAAGAACCAAATCAACTATATCAAGGGATTCAAGATCGAAATCAAGAACAAATTTGGCAAGATCAAATTGCGGCACTTTCCAAAATAGTTGAGGCATTGTACCAAGGGAAATCTCCACCACCATTACCCATATCATTCCTTGGTTTAGGGCTTCCCCCTTTAACTAGCACCAATCACTCCATCCAAATCAATCCACCTAACACCAATCAAACCATCATGTCAAATCCTTCGAATATACCATTGACATCACACCAATGGATGGTATCTAATCAAACAACAACGTTGATCCCAAATCAAAATACGGTCTCCCAAGGACCTATCACCTCGGTTAATCCAACCATCCCTATCACTTCAATTATTCCAAACACCACTATCACACCCATCACATCTCAACCCCTCACTACCATGATCGCTCCGAGCATATCTCAAACACCTGTCACTACATCCAACATGATTCTGAATCCACCACCACCCCCACCACCACCGACTTCCACCACATCAGGCCAATACAATGCGACATTACAAATTGCTTTCCAAAGGGGATTCCAACAATATCTAGCCATGCAACAAGCAACACAAGCTCAACAAGTCCAACAATCCTCTCAAGTTTCCCAAGCCTCTCAAGCTACTCAACAAACACAAGCACAAACACAAAAAATGACAACTGTTGAGAACAGGGATCAAGATCAGTCCATCACTAAGCACCTTAAAGTTATGTCTACTTCATCCAATGATCAAATCGTCATATGTCTAGAGTCACTTTTGAATCACGATCAAAATCCACCAATAATACTCGACAATGAGCCAATTCAAGAAATATCAACATCACTTGACTCTATGGTCAAAGACATTCACAATCTCTCCATCGCAATTGTCGAAAACAATGATCAAAACCTCTCCATTGAGGAGAACATTGAGGATGTATCTACACAATACGATGATCAACTCACCATACATCAAGAGCCACTTTTTAGTGATCTCTTTCAAGGAGTATTAGGATTATTTGATCCAATTGACATAATGCACAATCCATTGACCAATGATCATATTGAAAATGTCTCTACATCGCCTTATGAGTTAGAGGACATATCTCAAGAATTTATCCTAAAGCTTGATCAAAATCTTTCACCAGGGTCTAGCAATGGTCCCTTCCAAGACATGTTGACCCCCTTTGACCTCATGGTTACAGATGCTAAAAGAATCCTCAACTCGACACCTGATCTAAGTATACTCAAAGATCAAGAGGATATTGAGCCAATTCCCATGCCTAATAAAGATATCCAAGCATCCTTTGAAATTGACCTATGTCAAAAACTTGATCCAAAGCATGTTGAAAGCAACTCCAAAAACATTCAAGATCAGGAATTTGTGTCTTCAAGATACTACAATAATCTAATGGACACTCTCCTATCTATGGAAGATGATCATATCCATGTAGTGCATACTCCTCCATCTACCCATGAGATGCTTTCTATGGATGGACACGTAGATGATCTTCAGCTAGAACAAGATTCTATTACACAAAAAGAGCAGATTATTAATTCCTCCAGTCAAACAAAGTTGTCAACAACAGTATCAGATATATCGCAAATGCAGACTAAGGACATCATGAATAAAGATATCAAACATTATCCACTCAAGGAAGCAAATTAGACAAAGATAGCAGAGCGGAAAATCGAAATAATGTCATCTACAGTGGTCATTTGTCAGAGCATGTTAGAACAGGCAGAATCAAAGCATAAAGGTACTACTTCCACAATACTGGGGGCAACTTCGTCTCAAGCAAACATCAACATAGGGAGCACAAAGAATCCTTATGACGAAACTAATGCCAATACTACAACTAGTCACGCCATGAATCTTCATCCACCCATCACCCCATCCACGAATTAGGACCAACATCAAAGGAAATATCTGAATCAAAGTACGAAGAACGTTATCAAATCAAAAGAAGCTAAGAAGCATAATGGACAAATCAAATACATATGGATACCAAAGAATACAAAGAAATATTATCCCTATCAAACTCCATCAGTCAAAGAAATTATGCAACAAAATAAGAAAGGGAAAAGTATCCATCAAGGATGTCCACAAAAGCAAAAGCAGGCTTTTCAAGCGACGTACAAAGTGTATCAAGCAGTTGGTCCTAATTCCATACACACTTCTGTATCCACCCATCATTGCTCATCTTCCCAAGTTTGGAGAGTCAAAGGTTCCAAACTGTCAACCAATCCATCTCTTATCCCTAAACAAACTCCATCCACGCCTCCACGCATGATATCCAATTCTCACATTGACCATGTATTGGAAATGACCCTTCATCATAAGGATTCAGAAGGCACTCTATTGCGATGTGCACACAAAGACAAAGTTAACTTCGGTATTGACGAAGCATATCAGGGATCTCAAAAGTTGTATGCAAGTGCACGTATCTTAGCAAAGCAGCTCCTTCAGGCAGGATATCGATGGCACATTATCACAAGGGCATCTACATCAACACCACCAGGTGGTTCAGCATGAGCTTTAAATCTTTCAGAAAAATACAAAATAAAATAAAATATGAAAATCCAAAAAAATTAGAAAAAGGATTGAAAACAATAAAGAAAAAAATTGTCCTCTAGTGAAAACTGCATTGGCGGCACTTTGGGCAAGACCATGATGAAAACCTGGCAAACAGGTGTCATGTGTAGAATCAAGCATCTACATGCACCAGTTCAGATAGAAGCATCTCATCCCATCCGTAATAAATCGAGCATTCCATCCATCTTATCCGTAATAAATCCATTCATCCATAAACTGTTGATCCAATCCATCTTTATCCGTTTGCATCCATCATCCAAGTTATCTTGATCTTGATGAAAGTTTGGGGCACACTTTACACTTGCTTATGGTAAACATCTTGACATGGGTCATTTTCATTAATCCTATCTTATGCAGCATTATCGGAGCTATGAAGCATTATACAATGAGCTTTCATTATTTGAACACCTTATCTTTTCACAAGATAATCCTTGGCATCCTTTGCATGTTTACCGTATCCATCCCTACACTTATCTGAGCATTCATCCATCATACTCCATACATTGCTAGACACTGGGGGAAAATGTTTGCATCTTGTTTTAAGAATAAATCTTGATTTATATCCTCCAACTCATGTGGCGATCCAAACATTGGCAAACATGAAACAAAATTGGTCAAAGCAATTGTGATCCAAAATCCAAATCACTGGCCCATGGCACATTTTGACAAGAAGACATTCTTTATCAGTCTTCATCTTTGATCAAACATCGATCCAAATAATCAATATCAGTCGCATCTAACTCATCCTTCAACGTCACATCAAATCATCCAAAACAACTTTTGTTCCAAAATCAAGCTTCATCAATCATGATCAATCAAATCCAATCAAGAAAACAATCATCATCTCAAGATATCCTTGTGTTGCTTAACACTATCCTGCATTGTTGTGCATCCTCAACAATGTTATCATCATCAATCCCATCAACATCCCAATCCTTGTGTTGCTTAACACTATCCTTGCATTGTTGTGCATCCTCAACAATGTGATCATCATCAATCATCATCATTCAAATCCTTGCATTGTTGTGCATCCTCAACAATGTCATCATCATCAATCCACCAATCAGATCAATCAACCTTAGCTTGGTTTTCAACAAAAATCTCAAACGGAGCACTGATATCATCACACATGTCCATATCCAAATTATCCAAATCATACGAAAATCCAAAAACATCCATAAAACATAAAACATCAAAAACATGATATTCGAACTACGTCGTCTCTGAGCTTGAACATAGGCAAGGTTGATCTTTGATCATCCCTCGAGACATTTAAGTTAGTCCTATAGGAGTCTGTCATAATAAACTGACATCTCATCATGTATATCGTCATGTATAATAAACTAAAATATCATCATGTATATCGTCATCATGTATATCAACATCTCATCATGTATATCATCATCATAATATAGATCTGTTAGTCTAAGCATCTGCATAAATCATCCATTGCATAATCACAGCATATCACATCATCCATATCATCCATCATCGCATCATATCATCATTTAAGTTGTTTAGGATAATATAGATTTGTTATTCTAAGCATCTTAAAATCATCCCATTTGCATCATCATCCATAACCATCCATTTTGAACCTCTTTATCGCGAGATCGACCCTCAAATTGAATCTTTTCACTCGATCTCTCGAGGGGGCAATGTACCAGTGTACTTTCTGCTGGGGCATCTGAAAAATCAGGAATTTTTTAATTTTGATCACGGCAAGTTTATTCTTTGAACCAACGCAACAAGTACATTGCTTCAAAGAGGGGCAAAATGTACACACGTCAAATTAACATTATGCATATGCATCCACTCATTCATAAATCAAATTCACATTGATCCATTCAGTAGGAAAATCAGGTTCATCATCCATTTAAATTAAATAAATTAACTTTATTTGATTTAAGCCTACCATTACCTCATTTAAATACATCAAATCCTAACATTTCATTAATCCACCTTTATCTTGCATCATCCCTTTTGATTTAAATAAATCAAATATTTGAGTCAAATTGGTCAAACATCCTAATCATCATCCCAGCTAATTTATCCTGATTAAATGCTAATCTCACCCACTTGCATTCTCTAGATTTAGCCACTTGCACCAATAAATCAATTTATTGATTTATTAAATCATGCATTTTCACTCAACATGGAATATTCCCTAGAATTTGAAATCAAAAAACAAATGGACATGTACATCCAACAAGTCATTTATGAGCTCTTACATGTCCCTTTCCAAAGGTCAAACTCAGCATTCATTACACAAATTTGAATTTCAAATTTCCCCCCTCTTGGGCACATTTCCCAAATCTTACACATGCATCAACCACTCACCACTTGACAAGTGTCTTCCTCTCATTTGTCCAATCTTAGTCCCACATTGGTCCATTTTCAACACTCTTAGCATTTGAAAATCTTTAAATAGAGGCTTCATCCTCAAGCAAATCCTCCACAAAATCTCCACAATTTCATCCAAAAGGCTTATGCAAAGTCACTCTTCATTGAAGAACTGATTTTGCCCATCCATCATCTTGATCATCAACATATCATATCATGGAGCTTAATCAAGGGTTGGGAAAGGGCTACTTTTCACATCAAAGTAGCACCAACCCACTATGAGATAAGTGTGCATTATGTATTTTTCATGCTTTCAGTTTAGTTTGTTTTGTTATCATGTTAGGAAGCATTTTGCATTATTTCATAGGAGTATTTTGATGAATTTGTAAGTCATTAACCCATGCTTGAGGTTTAGTGTTTGCAGATTTTATCACATGCTCACACACACACACACACACACACACACACACACACATATATATATATATACAGAGAGACACACACAGACACACACACATATATGTATATTCTAATAAATTATATATTCTTATGCATATTCTAATAATATATATATTCTTATATATATATGTGTGTGTGTGTGTGTGTATATATTCCATGTCAACAAAATAAACAAAATATGTATACATTTGATATTCAAATGAATAAGTCATGTTAACATTTCACACATATAAATATATTCCTCTATGTACATGTATACGTACGTATACATATATTGATATATCCATATGGACATTTCCATTTGTCACACATACGTATATATCGACACATGTATACATATGTATATATGTATATATCTTATATATATGCATTCGATTGCACAATCAAGCATGTATACAATTACCATCTTATTGATAGGAAATATATGTGTGATGTATATATACATACATGTCACATCGTCCCTTCGATAACACCATGCTCATAAGCAACTCATTCATAAGCGTGTATAGGTATGTCTACCTATGTACTCTCATGTACGTGCTCCTCCATGTGTATGGTCTATCGTTGACATGCATATGCATACATATATATACATTCAATGTATGTTCACCTCATCAATCAAGAATAGTAATATAAGGAAGAAATCATAAGCTCCAAACATATAAACATCATCCAAGAATGCACTCAATAGTAATCAAGACCGTTACCAATGCAAACAATTCATACTTAAGGATGACTTACCAATTCCCAGCACTATGACTAGACTCAACCATTCTACTATGAGTGTGTGTGTAAGCTCAATAAGGTTTCATGTAGGGTTACCCAACCAATCACTTCTCATGAGTGATACTTCCCCTCCCTTCTGGAGGATTGAACCTATCCCTGGAACCAGCTTAGTACAACACCAAGGTAGTTAGCAATTCATAATAAATCCACATGCATCATAATTTTTTAGCATATTCATATAGCAATGTATGTTCTTCATCAATGTAAACATAATTACTCTTTCAAAGCCACATTTAGCATTTATCAACACTTTCACTTAATATAAACATAATACCTATTTTAGTATTTCATTATTTTAGCAAGCATATCAAAAACATGATTGCATTTACCATCCTTTTTACTCGTGAAGGTAAAAGTAAATCAGTAACAACAAGACGGGGTGTGACAAGGGCTTTCAAGTGGGTGCCAATAATATTGATGTAGGAGCATCTAGGGATACTAGCAATCTTGAATCACCAAAAATATTTCTAATTTATTTTTGTTATTTTCAATAAGGGCTAAGGTGTGTGGAAAATAAATATTTTAATTTGCAATAATGTGATTTTCCCTTGTGGTGATATGTAAATGCAATTTTTGGAGGAAATATGTTGAGGTAAATGTTTCCAAGGCATTTAAATGGTAAAATATTCCTTTTGGGCATCCATTTATTGGCGGGGAGAATTTTGGGGTGCACGTGTTTGCATGTTCAATTGCATGCCTTGTATGCCATTGCATGTTTGTGCCACAAGCCTTGCATGTTACTACATGTTCGTATTTGGAGCCATTGGCGTGGCTGAAGATTAATGAAGATGCAAGAATTGACCAAATTTGATTGGCCATGGTTCAGGTGCCCTAGTGAAGGCCATGTGAGCATTGATTAATTTAATTATTTTATGATTATTTCTCCAAATGGGGTGTGGGTTTTCCAAGAAGGTGTTTTTCTTTTGGTTTTGGAAAATTGTAGTGCCTTTTCTCATTCAAAAATCTATATATTCAGACCTTGTCATTTGGGAAGATGGATTTAGGAGTTTTTGCAAGTAAGATGAGGAGATGTTGGATTTAAGAGAGGATTTGAAGACTCCATTGTTGCATATTTCTATTTGCATAGAAGCCCATGTTTTTGGGAGCTAGTGAGCTCTACATTTTGAGAGATAGTGAGCTAGTGAAGTCCATTTGAAGGGAGCTTGAGAGATTCAATAGAAAGAAGGTTGAAGGAGACCAAGAATACATTTTTATTGCAGGTTTGGAGGTGTGCTACAACATCAAGAATATTGATGATTTCATGGTTTGTTTGCAGCAGTGATTTCTAATGATGAATGTGGGTTGAAGGAGCTAGAATCGAGTGAAAGAAGAGAGATTGAGTGAAACCATTTTGTATTTGATTTTTGCTGTCATATTTCAATCTCATATTAGATTTATAATGTTTTGCATCAGCCCATATGGCTGTGAAATAATATATTTTTAGAAATGCTTTCTTGTTATGTAATTGAAGGAGATTTTGAATGAACAAAGAAGAATACTTCTTGATTTTATTTTTTGTTATTTCAAACCATTTATAAATTGATTTTTTAGATTATTGTGAGTATGTGAATGAGGGTTGGTTTCTTATTGCATCAATGGTATCAGAGCAAAAGTTCCCTAGTGTGTAGGCAAAATTGTTGATGTGAGGCAATTTGCACCAGGACCTGTGGTGGTGTGTGTGTGATTTGTGTGTAGACAAATCACTGGACATGAAGCAGTCTACACCAGAGAGGATGGGATGGGTCATGAGGAGGTCCATAGGAATTTTATTTTGGGAACAATATTGGGAAGAAGTGGAAAATAGGAAGTATCGTCGAGAATTTGAAAAGCTCCATATTGAAGTAAATGTATTAAAAAGAAAGATTAAAGGGGAAGTAAGAGCATGGGATGAGCGAGATGGGAAGAAAAATTTTCTCATGAAAGAGGACAATGAAGAGAAGAACATAAAGAAAAAATATTGTAGCCCTTTGGTAGGGATTGAATGCAAGGAAAAATATGTGGGGGCAACCCACACAAATGAAGAAGATGATGAGGCACAAGTTGCAGCGATAGTATGTGAATGGAGTGCATTGTGTGAAGTGGAAGAAGAAGATTTGCAATCAAAAATTGTGAACATGGATGGTCTTGAATTTGATGAACAAGTTGGTGAAGATGAAGATGATTTCTTGTTGAAAGAAGAGATGGAAAGAATCAACAAGTTGTCGGAAGAAGAATTGATGGACAAACACAAAGAGGAGTTTGCAAAAATTTTCATTGGAGGTGAGAAGATGGATGTTGTATCAGAGAATGAGGAAAAATATATTGGGACAATGAACAAGAATGAGGTAAATTTTAATTTTGAATTTAGTTGTGATGATTCTATACCTTCTTTGGTGAGGTTAGAAGAGGATGTCCAACAAGAAGAGAGTGTGCAAATGGAAAATTTTAATTTCCATGGAGTAGTAATTGTAGATTTGTATAAGGATGTAGTAGATTTTGATTGTTGTTTGGATAATGCATATTTGCATGTAGAAGTTGTAGATGATGGTGCAGGAGGAACTTGGTGGAGGTGGATGGTTTGTGGTGGGTTGAACCCCACAAGAGAAAAGAGGAGAATGTATGGTATTAGGAGGAGGAGGATGGTACATGGTGGATATAAGTCCACAAGAGGAGAGAAGAATGAAGTGCAGAGTTGTTAGAGGAGGAGGTTGCTTGTTTAAGCTAAGTGTTGGAAGAGGAAAAAAAAGGCTCAATTTTAGGTACCAAATTCAGTGATGGAGTTTTCCAAGGATTTCTTTCAATATGAAAGGGTGGTACTACCACCCAACTCCATTTTTTGAATACATATTCACAAAAAAATTCCTACCCCCAGCGTCTGATGCAGGAGCATCTAAGGGTACTAGCAATTTTGCATCACCAAAAATATTGCTAATTTATTTTTGTTGTTTTCAATAAGGGATAAGGTGCATGGAAAATAAATATTTTAATTTTCAATAATGTGATTTTCCCTTGTGGTGATATGTAAATACAATTTTTGGAGGAAATACGTTGAGGTAAATGTTTCCAAGGCATTTAAATGGTGAAATATTCCTTTTGGGCTTCTATTTCTTGGTGGGGATCACTTGGGGTGCATGTGCTTGCATGTTCAATTGCATTCCTTGCATTCCATTGCATGTTTGTACCACAAGCTTTGCATTTTACTGCATGTCTGTATTTGGAGCTATTAAGGCCGCCGGAGATTAATGAAGATGCAAGAATTGACCAAATTTGATTGGCCATACTTCAGGTGCTCATGTGAAGGCCATGTGAGCATTGATTAATTTAATTATTTTATGGTTATTTTTCCAAATGAGGCATGGGTTTTCCAAGGAGGTGTTTTTCTTGTGGTTTTGGAAAACCATAGTGGTTTTTCTCATTTAAAAATCCATATATTCAGGCCTTGTCAGTTGGGAAGATGAATTTGGGAGTTTTTGTAGGTGAGATCGAGATATGTTGTTGGATTTAAGAGAGTATTTGAAGACTCAATTGTTGTAGATTCTTATTTGCATAGAAGCCCATGTTTTTGGGAGCTAGTGAGCTCTACATTTTGAGAGATAGTGAGCTAGTGAAGTGTTAATGTGGGTTTTGTGACCTCAACCAACATTAGAGATAGTGAGCTAGTGAAGTGTTGATGTGGGTTTTGTGACCTCAACTAACATTAGAATAAAATACACAATAGAATATCCTACTCTCTCTTGAACAAAGACTCCAATGTGTTAAGCTAAGTGATCACAAAGTAGACTCCAACGTTCCTAGTGCCTATAGGATAGTCTCAGTTGGTTTGTTATGTTTTGCTAGTATTGCGAGGGGGACTTATGCTCAACTTTTCATCACTTTGGACTTTGAATGCTATGGATGATGAGTGGTGAAATTCTATTACTGCTAATCTTCGAAATATAAAAAAAAAGGATAAGGGTTTTAGAGACTAAACTAATTCTAAACTAATCCTATGAACTCAAGAGACAAGTGTTGGATAGCGAAATTCAAACCAATCTTTTCTTTTCCAAGTACAATGACTACAACAACTAGACAAACATAGTGCAATCTTCAACGGGATTCACGAATGATATCCTATTACTCAAGACCATCATCAATTCGAACAATGAACATAAGTAATAGAATTTGAGTTTAACAATTTTAAAGTTCAGACTAACCTTACACATCAAATTGAAAATCATTCAATTGAAAAAGGTATGAACTAATTTCACCATTATCAACACTATCAATCATTCATTCATCTAACATGCATTCAAATCAAATTATATTCTAAATCTACTCTAAATTCTACTTTAAATCTATTCTATGTTGAAGGGAGGTATGTAACCATGCAATGACTTGACAATAAAAAGGATTCAAAGCAAATCATGCAATATGAGCTTTTATTATCAAAGTAGCTATACACAACAATTTCATAAGACTCTCTCCATACCATGAAATGAGAGAATGAGAGTTTATAAAGAGTTTCTGAAAATAAATGAATGGTCGAGATCAACCTAAGATCGATAACCAAGATTAAAACAACTCAACCCTAACTAGGGTTTCCCAGAATAACATTTAGTAACCAATGGATTAAGAACAAGTGGCATGTGGAGCTATCTTCTAGGAGGTGCATCCTTATCCTCCTGAGTAGCTGTGTATTCGATGAACCTAGACACTATTATGCTGACCTCCTCAATTGTGACATATGGTAGCAAATTGACCTTGTATTCCAACATGTCCAAATCATTTGCACTCTCGGTGAAAACATTCTCCCATTATGATTCCTGGCATTGGAAGGCATCCCGGATGGAAAAGAAGTTTGATGCCTTAGTAAAATTTTGCTTTAGAATCGGTCCAGTGCTGGTGAAGAAAGTCTCTTGGATTTTGAGCTTTAGATTTTCAAGTTGCATATCATTTGCTCGAAAAATATCCTTTTCAAGTACATCTGCAGATACAATTAAAATATTATTTTGGATTTCCCTCATATGCTTCTCAACTTTAATACTATATGCCTTCACCTTCTCCAATACTTCGCTCTACCCAATCAATGCCTAATACCAGTTATTGAAATCATATGCAGCGACTGCTATAATAAATTTTCCATCAATTAGTTTGTGCTTCAGAACTCCTTTTAGCACTCTGAGGCATGGGACAATTCTATCCTGAATATCCTAAAGGTCTTCCCATGCTTCAGTCATAACTGCAATTCTTGAAAGCAAAGAGGAAGTTTGTCTATAAGCTAACATCAATCTTTCCATGAATGTAGTCGCTTCTCTGCTCGTGCTTGCTATCCACTCCTTAGTTTCTTTAGTCATGACCATCTCTTCTTCAGAATTTTTGATCGTTTCTTGTGAAGAGCTCAAAAGTGGAGGAATTACTAAGTCGGTTGATCAAGAGGTTTAGTTAGATGCTGGATGTATTCCTTCAGATGTTTAATCTCATTTTTATATTCCTTCTTCTTTGTCACTTCCTTTTCCAACCTTTCCTTGATGAAGGTGACTAAATTTCCCAAGTCTTCCACCTCTTGACCCTTTGTTGTTGGGCCCAAGTCGACAGTAGTGATGGAATATTCTTGAGGAGCAATATCTTCTTTTGACTTATCCATCGTTGGCACAACAATTTGTATTGTATGGCGGCCGGTTTCATCCCTTTGGATCGTGAAAACATTTTGGTGGGCTTCTTCACAGTAACTATCTCTAACCTAGCCAATAAATCGGTCATATCATCTTCCTCTGGGATCTCTATTAATACTTTTATCTTTGATCTTTATTTTAGCCAATCAGGAATGGTAGGTTGTTTAATGCCTTTTTCTTCTTGAGCATTCTCTACACATGGAATATCTTGGATTCCTCTAAGAGAAGAAATCATTCCCTCTTGAAATTCACCACCCAGAATATCCACTTCATTCACGAACTCGAGTATTTATGTCCCTGTGGGAGATGGGGTTTCATCATCCACTGGCGGGATTGACTCAATATGAATTGGAGAAGGAATCCTTATGTTGTCCAATGACTCATCAATATTTAATATCTCTTCCACATTCCTAGACGTGGTAGAATGAGGAAGCTTTGATCTTTACTTCTTCTGAATAGGTTCCCCATCTGCAATCTTCTTTCCTTTCGTCCTTGTAGGGTCATCGACTATTTCCTTCCTTTACCTCAAATGGGCACTCTCGATTGGTTCGTCACTTTAGGATGCACCTGCATTTGAAGAATAGGATTTCGCTTCACCCATTAAATTGTAAGTCAGAGTCACATTCCTCCATCGCAACTCTTGGAATTGTTGATATGCCCACCACTGTGAATATTTGACAATTGGCTTCATCAATGTGGTCAGATCTGCTAGCTCTGGTTCTGACCATCTCACAGGAGGAAGAGGTTGATTCTCATCAAAGCCTGGCTAAATATACTCTCCATCATCCTCCAGTTGATCAGGCACATGGAAGAGCTCAATTGTTCTGATTAGGTTCACCGACAATCTAGACCACAGTCTTTTCCTGACGTCATATTCATTTACAACATTCGCCCATAAATCCTCCAGGTCTACCTTATGTTTGTACTTCCTTCCATTCACGATCCTAATGTGGTGGTGAGGATCGAAGTTAGCTTTGGACTAGTAAGATGTGAAAGGGTACCATTGCATTTCTAACCCGACACTTTCAGCTGCCTGTGCCGACAGACAAGACTTTTGCATATTCCCAATGAAGAATGAAAAGGTGATGGATGCCTTCTGCTTTGTTCTCTGGAGTCCTTGGTATGTTTCCAGTTGTCTAAGAACCTCAAGAAAGACCATTTTTTTAGTGGGATAGATCAGGAGTTGATAAGGACATCCGGTGAATCCTTGAACTCTTATGTAGGTGAACTTTGGAAACTGGATAAACCAAGATCTGTACTTGTTGATTAGGCTCTTGGCCTCACGAGTAAGCCTTTGATGCATTCCTCCTTGCATTATTCTAGTCATGTACTTTAGGAATGCATCATTCGCTCTTCTGAAGTTTGACTTTTCACAGAGTTGCAACTGTGGGTAACAATCATAA
Source organism: Sequoia sempervirens (assembly GCA_007258455.2). NCBI lineage: Eukaryota > Viridiplantae > Streptophyta > Pinopsida > Cupressales > Cupressaceae > Sequoia > Sequoia sempervirens. Next base: position 285,382,306 of record VDFB02000017.1, read on the forward strand.
GATTTGAATTCATTTTCCCCATTGCCCACTATGCCTTGGCAAATCAATCCTTCATATCTGTAAGTCCTTGTCAATAGATAGACAATAGAAGAACTCATGTCGAAAGACTTTGTCCTTTCCAAATTTATTAACTGTTCATGGAGGTTGTCACTAATCATCCGTGACCAATTGAACATCTTCACACCTTAGGTGATCTTGTCAATGAAGTAATACATCCATGTTTCAAATAGTGCACCTTGAGGGCTGCCCATCACTCTATTCAATAGCAATATAATATCTCCATATTCCTCCTTGAATTCGATCCGAAGCAATTTCTTTGGCATCTTCTTGATGGAAGGCCTTGGTTTTTCTTACCATGTCTTATTGATGTTGGTTGCACAAAGATCCATCTGATCTTTATAAAGTCTTCTTGCCTCCTCTTTAGTCTTGTATGAAGTTCAGTTATAACTTGGTATGCTGCATGGCTCTTGGATGGCTAACTCTCTGAGATGTGCCAATATTCTTCCATCCGGTGCAATGATTTGCTTCTCTTATGCATTATAGTGGATGGCACATTCTACCATCAGTTCAACACACTCCACAACTGGTAGAAATCCAGCTGCTTGAACGATGCCATTCCTCATCATTTGTCGAGCAATGGATGTTGGCAAGAATCCATCTTGCCTGTACATTCTCTTCTTGAATTCTTTAAAATCTACATGTCCAAGGTCGGTGCCAGTGATATTCTTCCATTTGGAGTTGATTTTTTTATTCTGGTTACAGTCCTTTGCTTGCAAACTTCATATGGGCCTTCCTCGAAGGTTCTCCTCGGGTGGTCATCAACCTGCAATAAACATGAAAATATATTAATTTTAAAATTTTAATTTTGATTTTCTTGGACCTTTCTCTAAAAAATTTTAACTTTCAGTTTGCTAACAAGCTAAATTCTGTGAAAAAAATTAGACTGAAAGTGGGAGAATTCGACTAGGTACTTAGCAAATTTTTGCCAAAATGAGTGAATAAGACAGAAAAGGATAAAGAATCCATCAAACTCAGATTTTAAACTATCAAAATTATATACTTTTGATGGTAATTCAGCCTTAAATTTTAAGAATTTTGTCTTTATCTCCAAAAAAAGCAAGCTATTCTCTATAAATTCAATCCTCCAAAACAAGAATTTACTTTGTTCTTTGTTCTCCACTTCAAAAGAAAATCACTCAATCTCCAAGAATTTTCTTTCAAAAATTTATCTCTCGTAACTTTGAAAGGTAAAATCATCTTACCATCGAACTTGGAAGAATGATTTGAAAGTGACAAGTTCGACTTCTTATAAAGTTGGAGAATTCGATTATTTTAGAAAATTCATGTTTTTTTTCTTAGGTTCATCGAACTTGGACTTGCTTTATTTCCTCCACCTTGGCAATGTAATCTTTATCTTTAAAAAAAGTTTATAATTTACCAAGGTGACATCCTTAGCCAAAATCTTTTAGATTTTTTCTTTTAAGTTCGAATTTTTGCTAAGTGTTGAATATTTAAAAAAAATTCAAGTGTTGGAAAATATTAAAATATTCTGAGTGTTAAATTTGATTTTCCAACCTTTTAACCATGGTGGATTTTAGGCTCTTCTTGCCAAGTCAGACTTCATTAACTTTATGCCAACTTTTGCCTTGAGCTAGGCAGACTTCTTATTGCTCTTGACATCTTTTCCTTGGTGTCTATGCAGACTTCATGATGTGCTTGACATCTTCATGACGGACTTGGAGCTTGCTTTGCCATCTCATGTTCAAGTGGGGTGAGATTTGCCTTGTTTTAGACATGGCATTTCCTTCGACACTTAACCAAATTTTGGATTTTTATTCTCCAAGGTGTCAGTACTTAACCATTTTTTATGAGTTTTCTCTCCCAAGGCATCAATACTTAGCCAAATTTTGAGTTTTTATTTCCTCCTCTTGGCTGGGCGGACGTCATCTTTGTCATGCCACCTTCTATTTCTTCCTAGGCAGATTTAAGACTTCCTTGCCATATTTTCTTCTAGCTTCAGCGGACTTCTTGGCATCTTGGACAAGGATGGGCGAGCTTCACTTGTGTTTGGACATGCTTCTCAAGGTGGGGTGGACTTTGAAATGGATTGGACAAGTGCATGGGCGAACTTCATGAAGTGCTTGACATTGTGCAAGGTGGACTTTGCTCTTGTCCCTCCATCTCCATGGCAGACTTTGCTTTAGGTTAGACATTCCTCATCTTCCTTCTTGGTTGGGCGGACTTGAAGGTTGGCTTGCCATGCTTGACACTTAGACAAATTTCTTGCTATCATATGGATCATCTAAACAAACCCTGGTCAAGAGATGTTTTCTTGCTTTTTACTCTTGGAAATGTAAAACCTTGATTTTGAAGATGAAAACTTTGACTCCATGACCTGTGGGACCCTAACCTTGGCACTTTCTAAAAATAGAAAAAAAAGAAGCAAAAAGCAAAATTTCTAAAAATAGCGAATCCCAGATTGGTCCAAAAGTGCCAAAAATGGAAAAAACAAAAATCAAAAAATAGAATCCCTAAAAAATAGAAAGTGCCAAAATTGACTCAAAGCAATGGTGTTCTTCATCCACCGGACCTTCTGAGCACTTTGACGACGTCTAGGCACTGTTCTGGGCTTGAATTCTCTACTTGTCTAGGTGATTACTCAAAACTCTAACTCCAAACTCTTGAAGCAATGAACTTATGAAATTGCAACCTAAAGACAAAAACCCTAAAAAAAGAAAAAGAAAAAAAAAGAAACTAGTGGGGGTCCCCATTTGCAATGGGGCGATGTGTGAAATAGGTCACAACATCTAGCGACTCCACGCGAGGAATGTTCCTGAACATTCCAAAGATAAAGACCTATTCATTATTTGAAATCTCTGATTAAATCAAACTAACTTACTTATAGGTTAAAAGGTGTACTCAGAAAGGAAAGGAATTCTAAATTGGATCAAGACACTTTTCCTTTCAATCACAAGTGTGTGCAAATGCATTTATTTTCACCTCATAAGATCATTGTATCTCCTAGAATTGGTCGTAACAGGTTACGTAGTAATCCTTACTTCAAAAGCATCTTGGACATTGCCTCGCTGCTAGTTAGGCATCCATAGCCCTGACAAGGTTATCACTGTGATCCTTATGAATATTTCTCCATTGCCAACCGGGAGTCTATAGCCCCAATGGAGTTATTCACGTGCTCCCATTAGCCAAATATTTCAATATTCTTCCTTTTGTTTTAAATTTTATCTTTTTCTTTCTTTTGATATTGCTCTTCTTTTTTCATATTTTTCAATTGGCTCATAAGTAGTGAAGCTCATTTGGGTTTAATAATCACAATGGCGCTAAAGCAAGACTTAAGATTTTTCACCAGCCACGACTTCTCTTAGAAGAACATAATGACTTAGAGCAATTATTAAATATGTGTAAGAATGTAGTGATTTTCAAGACTCAATGTCAAGACACAATAGATGATTCCCCTTCTAGCCAAGAACAAATCCTAACCTAAGGTCAAGCTAGAAAAATTTAATCTCGGATTCTAAGATCCTTAACAAACATTTATCAAAGGAATAATCCATACATTGTTTTGTGGAATAAGACCAGTGTGTGCTTGAAACATTGTCACCCTTTTGCAAATGCGGATCCCCTTTATTCCGAACTAAACTAAGCCAAACTAGCAGAGCAAATTAACTAAAGCAAACCAGACCAAAGGAAACTAAACTAATGCCAAAACAAAACAAACAAAACCAAACCCGACTGGGAAGAAAGCTAACCTAACTATGTACAAGAGCAAGACTCTCTAGGAGTCTAAGATTGGAAATAATGCTTAAGAAACTGCCCATTGACTAGCAATGGGACATCCTCTCCAGTTAATGTCTTTAGTCTAAATGTGTTATCTCCCAAAAATTTTGAAATTTGATAAGGGCCCATGTATAGGTTGTCAAACTTGTCATTGTCTCCTCTTTGTTCATGGGCTTTGTCCCAACAAAGGACTAAATCTGAAATTCTAAATGCTTTTACTCTCGCTCGCTAATCGAACCATCTCTTTACAACACCTTGATGTTTTGCAAAATTTTCCAAGGCTTGGTCTCTTTTTTCCTCCAAAAGAAAAAGTAATGATAATCTAGTTTTAACTCTTTCCTCCTTATCCAAACATTCTTGCATAAATTGTAAAGTTGGGATCCTCAATTGTATGGGAAACATAGGGTCTTGTCCATATACGAGATGATAGGGCGATGTCCACAAGGAAATTTTCATTCTTACTCTATCCACCCAAAGAGTGAATCTTAACTGTGTATGCCAGTCCCTTGGATTCTTGTCCAACAACTTCTTGATAACGCTCAACAAATTTTTGTTCGTGGATTCTACTAATCCATTACCCTGGGGATAGTAGTTTGATGAAAATTTTAAAGTGATACCATACTCAAATGCCCAGTTAGAAAATTTTAAAGAAGAAAATGTAGAACCATTATCACATACCAAAGCATGAGGACAACCAAATCTAGTGATAATGTTTTATTCTAAAAATTTAATCACAATATCAGTTGTGCATAATTTCAAAGCTTGAGCTTTCGACCACCTTGTGCAATAGTCAGTCACGGTCAGAATATACCTGTGCTGCGAAGGAAGGTGGGTGGATCATACTGATAAAGTCAAGTCCCCACTTCGCGAAAGGTCTTACTTTTATGACAAGTTGAAGTAGCATAGTTGGGTTCTTCTCTCGTACAACAATTACTTGGCATGTATGACAAGTCTTCACATGATCATATGCATCTTTAAACAATGTAGGCAAATAGTAGCCTACCATTAGGACTTGATGTGTTGTTGCCAATGCTCCTCCATGACCAATCCCAAACCTGGAATGAAAACGCTCCATTATTTGTCTTGCCTCCTCCTTTCTGGTGCATCTTAGGTAAACTCCCTCATGGTTCCTTCTATATAATATTAATCCTTGTAACATGTATCTTTGGCTTTTCATTCTTAAGGCCTTCTTTTGTACTAGGTTTAGATGACTTAGGAACCTTTGGTTGAGAAAAAACTAGGTTATATCATTATACCACTCATCCGAAGATACCTCTTGTAATTCATAAACCTGTTGTACCAGTCTTGGCCCTGCGACAATGGTTTGTGTTAATGCTTGGCCATGAACAATCTTCATTGGTTGGATTTCTATGTCATACTCCTGAATAATGGTAACCCACTTGCCTCTTTTTTCTCCTAATTCATTTTGCATCAAGAGGGTTTTAATAGCTACATTTGGGACTATTGCAAAGACTTTGCTTCTTAAAATTTAATGTCATAACTTTTTGATCACCTTGACTAAAGCATATGCATGTTTTTCTATGTTCAAGTATCTCAATTTTGCATCCTTCAATGGTGCACTCATGAAAGCTATGGGGTGTTCATCTTTTTCGTCTGTCTTTTGAGTAAGCATTGCAACACAAGAATGTTCTGATGCAAAAGAATAGAGGTAAAAGAGCTCTGTGTAGTTAGGGTTGACCAAGACAGGGGCATCAATTATTGCTTGTTTGATTTCTTCAAAGGCCTTCCTTGTTGGTTCTATACACTCTATCTTTGCGTCTTTCTTCAACATTTCATTCAGAGGCCTGACTATTTTAGTAAATCCTGTTATGAATTTTCTTAAAAAATTAATCTTTCCAAAGAAAGACCTTAACTCTTTCTGACTTGCTAGAAAACTGATCCCTGATATAGCTTCTACTCGATTAAGGTCGATAAGAATCCCTTTTTTCGTAATCACATGGCCTAGTAACTTTCCCTCGGTCACTCTGAATATGCACTTCTTCGGGTTCAATGAAATTCCATACTTTTTGCATCTTTGAAATATTTTCTTTAGGTCTTCAACATGACTTTCCCTTTTCTTGAAAAACACTGTGAGGTTGTCCATGTAGACAAAGATGCATTTTCCTACGAGATCTTTGAAGGCAATATCCATAGCCCTCTAAAACATGGCTCCGACATTGATCAAACAAAATGGCATTCTTTTGTATGCGAATGTACCCCAATTTGTTGTGAATGCAGTCTTAAGTCTATCCTCATGTTCTACTAGCACCTGATTGTACCCTGAATATCCATCTAGGAAAGACATCATTTGTGACCCATTCACGATTTTCACTACTTCGTCCAATGAGGGCAGAGGGTAATTACCCTTTTCTGAAGCCTTATTAAGATTTCAAAAATCTACACATAGTCGTATCTCTCCATTTTTCTTGTGAACTAGTACTAGGTTGGTGACCCATGTCGAATGGCAAACTGGAAAGATAATTCCTGTTGACAGTAATTTCTTTACTTCCTGAAAGATAAGGGGCTCCAATAAAGGGTTTACTGGCCTCTAACGTTGCCTAAATGGTTTAATACCTGTCTTGAGGGGTATTGTATGTGTGATGATGGATGTTTCATAGGTATTTAGATCCTCATAACTCCAAACAATAACGTATAAAAAATATTTTAGGCTTTTGATTATTTGTTCCTTTTCTTCAGGCGTGCATACTTTTCCAATGAGAACATTCTTAACTTCATCTTTCATTCCTAGATTTATTGCTTCATGTTGGCCACCTTCATTCCTCTGGTGTTTAATTGCATGGATTTGATCTTGATCGAAGATCCTTTCAAGTTGTATCATTCCCTTTGGGATGGTATTGGTTTCAAATTCATTATACCATCTGCATCAAATTCAACTTCTCCTCTTTCTTCTTCTTCGTCAATGACTTATGTGAGGAAAACGTTATAATTTGTTAAGAAATCCAGAATATGTTTGTCATCATCAAATACTTGGAAATTCGTGATGTTATCAGGAACTGATGGTGTTGATGTGATTTCAACTGTAAATTTCTTCAAAGCATCCATCTCAAGTGGTTCCAATGAGCTTGTTGATTGTGCCAATGAATTTGCCACTTTATTTTGGGAGCGGTATATGGATTTGATATTGAAAGCATCAAAACTTTCAATGAGATCCCAAACTCGATTTTTGTATCTTGAAAATCTCTTGTCGTGGTAATCATACTTCTTTCTTACTTGTTTTACTACAATTTTTGAATCCCCATAAACATGCAAAATCTTGACTCCTTTTTTAATTGCATGTAGCAATCCGTGGACCAATGATTCATACTCTGTCACATTGTTGGTGCATGGGAATTGTAATCTTAATGCTGCTAGGTAAGTCTCACCTGATGGACTGATCAATTCATAACCAGCTCCATTTCCTTTCTTGGACTTTGAACCATCAAACCTCAAAGTCCAAACTTGCTCTCGATCTTGTAGTTGCTTAGGGCTGGGTATTTCTTTCTTATGAACTTTTGAAACTAGATGATCTATCTGAATTTTGTTCTTTCCCTGAGTCTTTTCTTCTTTCGGTAAAAACTATCTATCGGAGTCACTACCTTCATCTTCTAAAGTAGTGAACATTACTAGTTAGGTAGGAGCTTATTGAAAATTTGAAGCGAAAGGAGGCAAGGAGTTGGCTCATCTTTTGCTTGATAAAATACTACAGGGCTTTCTTTTTATACACTGGCTTCCATCTCCTTTACTTTCATCTTATTAGTCTTCTCAGCTTGTGAAACTTCTGCATCTTTTGTCGAATCCTCCATCTTACTTTCCTTTGAACTTTGAAGTACTTGCTTAGTTTTAATTGATTTCTGATCTAGCATTTCTTTACCTTCTTTTACTTCATAGATGCCTCAGGTTGCTTTGAAATTTTGAGAGCCTTGAGCAACATTCAATGATTGTGGTTGTTCTTGAATAAGTTGTGACTGTACATCCTGAACAAAGTTTGTATTATATGCAGTATTTGTGATATTTTGAACTGTGTTGGCTGGATTTTGCGTTGTATCTCTCAAGCTATCAAGAAATGTGTTCCTTATCTCTGGTACTTTCATTAATTCGAACAATGACATGTTCACCTTGATCTTCTTCACCTCCTTCATCACACATTAACTTAGTCTTTTTAATTCATCTTTAGAAGGAGTGGGACTACTAGCATTACCACCCTACCTGTAGTATGACGCATCTCTTGGGAAAGGTGGATTATTGCTTGCATTTGGGTGCAGTGGAGTTTGAAAATTGTGCAGAGGAACGAATGAAGTCAAAGGGTCTTGATTCTTTCTTTGATAGACCTTTGGTTGGTTGTTCCATGTCTATTGAAATGCTTGTACCTCTTTTATGCCTTCTACCAACACACTATTATTCAACGGTGGAAAATAGTAATTTTTCGTGTCCTCAATTGGTCCATTAGCAACTATAGGTGGGCACATAGGGGGTGGCGCCTCCAATGGACCGTTAACCGATGTTGGTGGAAATCTTCCAAATTGGTCAGGTGCTTGATACTGTTCAAATTATGGCAGAAATGTGAAGTCCTCCAAAACTAGAGCTTGATCATACTTCACTACAAGGACTATAGCAGTGGATGGGTCATCTGGTGTTTCCTTTTGTATCTCTCTTTGGAAAATATCTGCTGTGAGTTGAAACTCTCTACACTGTGTCTCAGAATGTTGATTAGTGTTATGCAATCGACACCACCCTAACAAGGCTGATTCAATGAGGAGTATATTTTTTGTTGGTTGATTGTCTCAAGTTGTAGGATTGTCTAGTGGTGACGACACATTTCCATTGTTTGGTCCTATCTTCCATGTTATCTTCTGATATCCTTGATTATTACCACGATACCCTTGAGCATTGCTTTGATATGCTTGATTACTTGGTTGGCCTTGGTAATTTTGATAATTTCCTTGGTATCCTTGTGAATTCCTTTGCATGTTTTGAAGTTTATTGTTCTGATTTCTCAAATGAGTTACCTCAATAAACAACTTCTTTACTTGTTCGATCAATTCTTTCATCTCTTCTTTTTCTTCTTGTGTCCTTGTAGATGTTTTTGTACTTTGCAAATACACTAGTTGTGCATGTTGTGCTTGAGAAAGGGGGACTCCTAGATGAATTACCGACTGATTATTGGGAGGTGGAATAGGATTCATTATTTGTGTGTGATGTGCCAATGCTTGATTGATCCCTAATATCTGGTTTGGCATGGCAGCATACCCTAGGTGATTGAGTTGTCCGACAACATTCATACCTAAATAAAAATTAACCTTGATTGCTTATGCATAAGCTCCCTTGAGATCAACTGGTACTAGGTTGGCTCTTCTTACAAACATAGATGTAAGACTATCCAGGGTGACATAATAAATTGGTAATGTTGCGGCATCATTCGAGTTGTATGGATCACGTAACCTTGTACACGCCTTATGAAACCTATTGTTAAAGGCACTGATTGGTTCATGCTCTTGTCTCTTTACTTCAACAAATTGTTTGTAAATTTTGGTTGTCGTAGTTGGAAATCTGAACTTTGCGAAGAAAACTTCCTTTAACTATTGCCAGGTTCAGACTGAATTCACTAGTAAGTTCACGTACCAATAATATGCTTCTTCCCTTAAAGAGTATGGGAATAATTGACAAGCCACATCTTCATGCTAGATGTCCCTATTTTTGAGATTATCTTCAAAAATTTTGATGTGTTCATCAGTTGTCCGATTAACATCACCGACCTAGAACTTGGAGAAAAACTACTCTAGATTCTTTGGCATGTCATGATAATCAGAAAATGTAATGAGAGGTGACGCGTTATGAGGACGCCAAGCCATTGGAATGTTTGGTTGATTTATTTGAATTGGTTGTGCAAATATTGGAACTTGTTGATGAGTAGTGCTTGGGATTGGAATCTGCGGTGGTGGGGTTTGGAATAAACCAAAAATTTCTTCTCCGCTTGGTACCTCTTCACTGGGTGAAACTACTTCTTCACTAGGGTCAACTACACTGGATGTTCCTTCTTGTGACACTTATGTCTTCTTCCTCTGTCTATTTTTGTAAGGTGATAGCTCTACAAATTCTTTGAAATAACTTGGAGCGGATCTAGTAACTCTTCAAAATTTATTTGGTGAGAAAGAACCGATTCAATCCAGCATGTCTTCTTTCAGTTTTGTTGAGGACATGTAGGAGTTACTTCAAGAGCTGGTTGATTTACTTATCGAGGAACTTGTTGATTAGCTTGTTGATTCTATTGTTGTTGAAGGGCTTCAAACCTTTGGATAAGTAAATCTATTTGGATAACAACCTCAATACATTGGGCTTTCTCTTCTTCTTCCTCGAGAATAAAGCACATTCGAAACCAGTCAGGAGCATTTCTTCTTACTTTCCACGCTAGGCTATACAGTTCAGTGATGACGTCTTCTTGCTCGTCATGAAAACCCAAGTCTGATTGTGGTACTAGATTAAGATCTTGGCCTAGATTAGTTAGGAATGCTACCTGGAAGCACCTTTCTTCATTTGGATTTATTGAGGATGAGTAGGTGGTGAATGATTGACGATTTCAAGAAATTGTTGTACATCTTCAAAAACTTGTCGTAGAAGGGCCAAAATTCTTTGTTCCATCAAATATCTTTCAATTGCTTCTTCAATTCGTCGTGCCTTTTCTTCTTCTCTGGCAATAACACGGCTTGCTTGTCCGAATTGAGTGCAATCTGTCTTTGACTTCTAAGCAAGTGAATATAGTTGATCAATAATGTCTGTCTATCCTTGTTCTGGTTTTTCAAAGGGTATGTTAAAAGGAAACTCGTGTGGTAATACCATACTTCATCATGCCTACTACCTTAGCTTGTAAGTGATTTGTTGTTGTTTCGGGACCTCCTTCTAGCACCAATTTATGTTGATGCGGGTTTTTTGACCTCAACCAACATTAGAATAAAATACCCAATAGAATATCTTACTCTCTCTTGAACTATCTTACTCTCTCTTGAACAAAGACTCCAATGTGCTAAGCTAAGTGATCACAAAGTAGACTCCAAGGTTCTTGATGCCTATAGGATAGTCTCAGTTGGTTTGTTATGTTTTGTTGGTATTGCAAGGGGGACTTACACTCAACTTTTCATCACTTTGGACTTTGAATGCTATGGATGATGAGTGGTGAAATTCTATTACTGCTAATCTTCGAAATAAAAAAGAAAAGAATAAGGGTTTTAGAGACTTGACTAATTCTAAACTAATCCTATGAACTCAAGAGACAAGTGCTGGATGGCAAAATTCAAACCAGTCTTTGCTTTGCCAAGTACAATGACTACAACAACTAGACAAAGATAGTGCAATCTTCAATGGGATTCACGAATGATATCCTATTACTCAAGACCATCATCAATTCAAAAAATGAACATAAGTAATAGAATTCAAGTTTAACAATTTTAAAGTTCAGACTAACCTTACACATCAAATTGAAAATCATTCAATTGAAAAAGGTATGAACTAATTTCACCGTTATCAACACTATCAATCATTCATTCATATAACATGCATTCAAATCAAATTATATTCTAAATCTACTCTAAATTCTACTTTAAATCTATTCTATGTTGAAGGGAGGTATGTAACCATGCAACCACTTGACAATAAAAATGATTCAAAGAAAATCATGCAATATGAGCTTTTATGATCAAAGTAGCTATACACAACAATTTCATAAGACTCTCTCCATACCATGAAATGAGAGAATGAGATTTTATACAAAGTTTATGAAAACAAATGAATGGCCAAGATCAATGACAAAGATTAAAGCAACTCAACCCTAACTAGGGTTTCCCAGAATAACATTTAGTAACTAATGGATGAAGAACAAGTGGCATGTGGAGCTATCTTCTAGGAGGTGCATCCTTATCCTCCCGAGTGGCTATGTATTTGATGAACCTGAACACTATTATGTTGACCTCCTCAATTGTGACATGTGGCAACATATTGACCTTGTATTCCAACATGTCCAAATCATCTGCACTCTCGGTGAAAACATTCTCCCATTTTGTTTCTTATTGTTGGAAGGCATCTCGGATGGACAAGAAGTTTGATGCCTTAGTCAAATTTTGCTTCAGAATTGGTCTAGTGCTGGTGAAGAAAGTCTCCTAGATTTTGAGCTTTAGATTTTCAAGTTGCATATCATTTGCTCAAATAATATCCTTTTCAAGTACATCTGCAAATACAATTAAAATCTTATTTTGGATTTCCCTCATCTGCTTCTCAACCTCAATACTATTTTCCTTCACCTTCTTCAAGACTTCGTTCCACACAATCAATGCCTAGTACCAGTTATTAAAATCATATGCAACACTTGCTGCAATAAATTTTCCATCAATTAGTTCCTACTTCGGAACTCCTTTCAGCACTCTGAGGCGTGCGACAATTGTATCCTGAATATCTTAAAGGTCTTCCCATGCTTCAGTCATGACTGTAATTCTTGAAATCAAAGAGGAAGTTTGTCCATAAGCTAACATCAATCTTTCCACGGATGTAGCCACTTCTCCGCTCGTACTTGCTATCCACTCCTTAGTTTCTTTAGCTGTGACCATCTCTTCTTCAAATTTTTTGATCATTTCTTATGAAGAGTTCAAAAGTGGAGGAACTACTTAGTTGGCCTGATCAAGAGGTTTGGTCAGATGCAGGATGTATTCCTTTAGATGTTCAATCTCCTTTTTATATTCCTTCTTCTTTGTCACTTCCTTTTCCAACCTTGCCTTGATGGAGGCAACTGAATTGTCCAAGTCTTCCACCTCTTGACCCTTTGTTGTTGGGCCCAAGTCGACAATAGTGATGGCATATTCTTGAGGAGAAATATCTTCTTCCGACTTATCCACTATTGGCATAACAATTTGTACTATACGGCGGCCGGTTTCGTCCCTCTAGATCGTGGAAAACATTTTGGCGGGCTTCTTCATAGTAACTGTCTCTAACCTGGCCAATAAATCAGCCGTATCATCTTCCTCTGGGATCTCTACTGATACTTTTATCTTCAATCTTTCTTTTAGCCAATCAAGAATGGTAGGTTGTTCAATGCCTTCTTCTTCTTGAGCATTCTCTGCACATGGAATATCTTAGATTCCTTTAAGAGCATAAATCATTCCCTCTTGAAATTCACCACCCAAAATATCCACTTCATCCTCAGACTCGAGTATTTTTGTGCCTGTGGGAGATGGGGTTTCATCATCCACTGGCGGGATTGACTTAATATGAATCAAAGAAGGAATCCTTATGTCGTCCACTGACTCATCAATATTTAATATCTCGTCCACATTCCTGGATACGGCAGAATGAGGAAGCTTTGATATTTTCTTCTTTTGAATAGGTTCCTCATCTGAAATCTTCTTTCCTTTCGTCCTTGTAGGGTTATTGACTATTTCCTTCCTTTTCCTCGAATGGGTGCTCTTGATTGGTTCATCACTTTGGGATGCACTTGCATTTGAAGAATATGATCCTGCTTCACCCATTAAATTGTAAGTCAGAGTCACATTCCTTTGTCTCAGCTCTTGGACTTGCTGATCTGCCCACCACAGTGAATATTTGACAACTGGTCTCATCAAGGTGGTCAGATATGCTAGCTCTGGTTCTAACCATCTCACATGAGGAAGAGGTTGATTCTCATCAAAGCCTGGTTGAATATACTCTCCATCATCCTCCAACTGATCAAGCACATAGAAGAGCTTAGTTGTTTTGATCAAGTTCACCGACAGTCTAGACCACAGTCTTTTCTTGACGCCATATTCATCTACAACATTCACCCAAAAATCCTCCAGGTCTACCTTATGTTTGTACTTCCTTCCATTCATGGTCCCAATGTGGTGGTGAGGATTGAAGTTAGCTCTGGACCGATAAGATGTGAAAGGGTACCATTGCATTTCTAACCTGGCACTTTCAGCTGCATGTGTCGATTGACAAGACTCTTGCATATTCCCAATGAAGAACGAAAAGGTGATGGCTACCTTCTGCTTTGTTCTCTGGAGGCCTTGGTATGTTTCCAGTTGTTTAAGAACCTCAAGCAAGACCATTTTGTTAGTGGGATAGATTGGGATTCGATAAGGACATATGGTGAATCCTTGAACTCTTATGTAGGTGAACCTTAGAAACTGGATAAACCAGGATCTGTACTTACTTATTAGGCTCTTGGAATCATGAGTAAGCCTTTGATGCGTTCCTCCTTACAATATTCTAGTGATGTACATTAGGAAGGCATCATTCACTCTTCTAAAGTGTGACTTTTCACAAAGCTGCAACTGCGGGTAACAATCATAAGATTTGAATTCATTTTTACGATTGCCCACTATGCCTCGGCAGATCAATCCTGCATATTTGTAAGTCCTTGCCAATAGATAAACAATATAAGAACTCATGTAGAAAGACTTTGTCCTTTCCAAATTTATTAACCGTTCATGGAGGTTGTTACTAATCATCCGTGATCAATTGAACATCTTCACGCTTGAGGTGATCTCATTAATGAAGTATTACATCCATGTTTCAAATGGTGCACCTTGAGGGATGCCCATCACTTTGTTGAATAGCAATATAATATCTCCATATTCCTCCTTGAAGTCGGTCCAAAGTAATTTCCTTAGCATCTTCTTGATAGAAGGCCTTGGTTTCTCTAACCACGTCTTATTGATGTTGGTTGCACAAAGATCCATTTGATCTTCATAAAGACTTCTTGCCTCCTCTTTAGTCTTGTATGAATTTTGGTTATAACTTGGTATGCCAAACACCTCTTGGATGGCTAACTCTCTGAGATGTGCCAATATTTTTCCATCCAGTGCAATGATCTGCCTCTCTTGTGCATTATAGTGGATGGCACATTCTACCATCAATTCACACACTCCACAGCTAGTGGAAATCTAGTTGCTTGAACGATGCCATTCCTCATCATTCATCGAGCAATGGATGTTGGTAGGAATCCATCTTTCCTACACATTCTCTTCTTGAATTTTTTAAAATCTACATGTCCAAGGTTGGTATCAGTGATATTCTTCCATTTGGAGTTGATTTTTGATTTCGACTGTAGTCCTTTGCTTGTGAACTTCATCTGGGCCTTCCTCAAAGGTTCTCCTCATGTGGTCATCAACCTGTAAGAAACATGAAAATATATTAATTTAAAAAAAATTAATTTTGATTTTCTTGGACCTTTCTCTTGAAAATTTTAACTTTCAATCTACTAACAAGCTAAATTTTGTGAAAAAAAATAGTTTGAAAGTGGGAGAATTCGACTAGGTACTTAGCAAAGTTTTAACAAAATGAGTGAATAAGACAAAAAAGGATAAAGAAACTGTCAAACTCATATTTTAAACTTTCGAAATTATATACTTTTGAAGGTAATTCAACCTTAAATTTTGAGAAATTTGTCTTTATCTCCAAAAAAAGCAAGCTATTCTCTGTAAATTCAGTCCTCCAACACAGGAATTTACTTCGTTCTTTGTTTTCCACTTCAAAAGAAAATCACTCAATCTCCAAGAATTTTCTTTCAAAAATTTATCTCTCGTAACTTTGAAAGGTAAAATCTTCTTACCATTGAACTTGGAAGAATGATTTGAAAGTGACAAGTTCGACTTCTTATAAAGTTGGAGAATTTGATTGTTTTAGCAAATTCTTGTTTTTTCTCTTAGGTTCATTGAACTTGGACTTGCTTTATTTCCTCCACCTTGGCAATGTAATCTTTATCTTTAAAACAAGTTTCTAATTTACCAAGGTGCCATCCTTAGCCAAAATCTTCTAGATTTTTTCTTTTGAGTTTGAATTTTTGCTAAGTGTTGAATATTTAAAAAAAAACTAAGTGTTGAAAAATATTAAAATATTCTAAGTGTTAAATTTGATTTTCTAACCTTTTCAACCTTTTCCAACCTTTTAACCATGGTGTATTTTAGGCTCTTCTTGCCAAGTCGGACTTCATCAACTCTATGCCAACTTCTGCCTTGAGTTGGGCAGACTTCTTATTGCTCTTGAAATCTTCTCCTTGGTGTCTATGCAGACTTCATGATGTGCTTGACATCTTCATCGTGGACTTGGAGCTTGCTTTGCCATCTCATGTTCAAGTGGGGCGAACTTTTCCTTTTCTTAGACATGGCATTTCCTTCGACACTTAACCAAATTTTGAATTTTTATTCTCCAAGGTGTCAATACTTAACCATTTTTTATGAGTTTTCTCTCCCAAGGCATCAATAATTAGCCAAATTTTGAGTTTTTCTTTCCTCCTCTTGGCTGGGTGGACTTCATCTTTGTCTTGCCACCTTCTATTTCTTCCTAGGCGAACTTTAAGACTTCCTTGCCATCTTGCCTTCTAGCTTGGGCAGACTTCTTAACATCTTGGACAAGGATGGGCTAACTTCACTTGTGTTTGGACATGCTTCTCAAGGTGGGGCATACTTTGAACTGGATTATACAAGTGCATGGGCGGACTTCATGAAGTGCTTGACATTGTGCAGGGCAGACTTTGCTCTTGTCCTTCCATCTCCATGGTAGACTTTGCTTCAGGTTAGACATTCCTCATCTTCGTTCTTGGCTGGGTGGACTTGAAGGTTGGCTTGCCATGCTTGACACTTAGACAAATTTCTTGTTATCATCTGAATCATTTGAACAAACCCTTGTCAGGAGATATTTTCTTGCTTTTTACTCTTGTTGATGTAAAACCTTGATTTTGAAGATGAAAATGTTGACTCCATGACCTGTGGGACCCTAACCTTGGCACTTTCTAAAAATAGAAATTACTAAAAATAAAAAAAAGCAATTTTTTTCTTTCTAAAAATAGTAAATCCCAGATTGGTCCAAAAGTGCCAAAAATAGAAAAAGGAAAAAGGTAGAATCCCTAAAAAAACAGGAAGTGTCAGAATTGACTCAAAGCAATGGCGTTCTTCATCCACCGGACCTTCTGAGCACTTTGACAACGTCTAGGCACTATTTTGGGCTTGAATTCTCTACTTGTCCGGGTGATTACTCAAAACTCTAACTCCAAACTCTTGAAGCAATGAACTTATGAAATTGCAACCTAAAGACAAAAACCCTAAAAAAAGAAAAAAAAAAAGGAAACTATTGGGGGTCCCCATTTGCAATGGGGCAATGTGTGAAATAGGTCACAACATGAAGTCCATTTGAAGGGATCTTGAGAGCTTCAATAGAAAGAAGGTTGAAGGAGACTAAGAAGACATTTTTGTTGCAGGTTTCGAGGTGTGCTACAATAGCAAGAAGATTGATGATTTCATGGTTTGTTTGCAGTGGTGATTTCTAATGATGAATGTAGGTTGAAGGAGCTAGAATCGAGTGAAAGAAGAGAGATTGAGTGAAACCATTTTGTATTTGATTTTTGTTGTCATATTTCAATCTCATCAGATTTGTAATGTTTTTCATCAACCCATATGACTGTAAGACAATGTATTTTCAAAAATGCTTTATTGTTATGTAATTGAAAGAGATTTTGAATGAGCAAAGAAGAATACTTCTTGTAGATTTTTGTGTTGTTTCAAACCATTTCTAAGTTTAACTTTTAGATTTTTGTGAGTATGTGAATGAAGATTGGTTTCTTCTTACATCAAATATTGACTGGCTAACACTTTATTTATAACCCTTCCTTGCTTTGATGGGATACGTTATCATAAAGCATTAAGCAACCATAAAAATCATTTTAGAATAGGAGGGAATTACTTGAATTATTACTTGGTTAGAAATCTATGAAATTAGAACCATTTATATGAGTAGAAGAGATATCGATAAGATTGAAACAATTTACACAAGTGCCAAATGAAGTTATTTGATTTCTTACTAGATGTTAATTTAAGGATTTTGGCCTGCCATAAGCTTCAAAGGGGATATCTCAAAAACTGGTAGTGCAATGAGCATATCATTATTGATGACCATGTGATTAAGGTGAAGCTTTTGCAACCATAGGTATGCCTTGGCTATGGTAGTCACCCATGTTTGCATGTCGATGCCCTACCCAATATGCACTAGGTTAAAGTCGACAAAGTGAGGAAAAATTGTGAAAGTTTGAATACTTGATAAATTTTATAGTAATGCATCAAGATATTTGTCCACACTACCATTGTTATATTTTATTATCTTTATTTTCATTACTTAATACAAACTAACTTCATGTTGTCTTCAATATATACCTTTAAAAGTAAGAACAAACACACCTTTATGATATAAGTCCAATAAATTTCTATTCTAATGTGTAGGAACTGAAAAAATAAATAAGAAAAAATCTCATTCTAGGTTCATTTGATAGAACCAAAGGAAATTAGGATCATGTTTTAAATAAATTTGAAGTTGTTACAAAATATTGCTTCAATTGATTATAAAAATATAATACAAGCATATTTCAAATGTTGTAGACTATATTATATGAATTTCAAAGTTGTATTCAAAATTATAAATTAAATAGCACTTTTGGCCATCTATTTCTCATTATTATTATCTACAAAATAAAAGTAAGCCTACAAAAATAATATTTTATACACATATTTTTAATATTACTCTAGCTATACAAATTGGTAAATAAAAATAATGTATCTTCTATGCACAAATTGAATTGTACTCTCTTAGCTTATTAACTTACATAATTTTATATTGACATAACTATTGCACCTCCTTCTCATGCAAGTAATAGTTACACTAATAGACGTAACTATATTGGCAACAAGAGGTAGAGTGTAATGACATGAGTGTGTTAACAAAAATACTAAAGAGCTCACATACAAAAATAATAAAAAAATATAAGAAAATAAAATGAAGTACATAGAAAAATTAATGAATAAAATAATTTTAATAAAAAAACTTTAATAAATAAATAGTAAATAGCTATGCACTTTATCTACTAGTAGATATTTAAAGATAAATAAAAATATGCAATAAATAATTTATTTCAAATTTAAATAGAAATAACATAATATTTAAAATTTTAGATTTAACTAGAATTTTTAAATATTTTGAATGTAGTTTAAGACATAGTATAAGTAGATTTTATGTATTTCATAAATAAAAAAAATATAAATACAAAATATTTATTATTATTAAAAAATAGAAACAAAATAAAAGAAAATAAAAAATAATAAAAATAGTAATTAAATAAATTATTAATTTTTTATGTAATTTCAAGTATTTTTTTATTGTCTAATAAAATAGTTTTTTAATAGTATCTAAATATATTATCTTCCAAGTTTCTTTTTATTACATAATAAAATAAAGAATGTAAATAAATAAAAAAGTCTTTTAATCTGGAGTAAAATAATATCTCTTAGATAAATAAAATTAACATACCTATCCAATGAAATATATAAAGATTAATTAGAAATAAATCTATTAATATTTCAATTGAAACTATTAAAAGCATGAAACTTCCACATTCCATAATAATTAATATCAACAATTTCTTGATTTGACTATGTCCAATTTCTTATTTATATAAATCCATGATGTTACAAAATTGTACATAATCAAATCTAAAAAATCAGTGATATTAATTATTTAAGAGTAGTTAAAGTTTGATATATGAAAATAAAGCTTCAACATAAGCTTATTTTTGTAATCTTTATTCAACAAAATAAAAAATTCTCTTATTCAATAAATAATAAATTATTAATAAAATAAATTTAATTAACATAACATTCAAGTGAAATAGACATTATCTCTGTTTTTATATAATAGTATAGTATGAATGAATGAATGAAAGATTTTAATGACGTCCACGAGACTAAACAGCCTATGGGACCGAGACACTCAACAACTTAGTTTGTCTCCAGACTCTTCTCCAGATCAGATCTCCTGCTATTAATTTTGACTAGGAGGCTAGCCGTCTGATTTATCTTATCCTCCTCAAATAACTGCTGCATATTGCCCACATCTGAAATACTTGAGTACTGATTACGGATATTTTCGTACGCTGTGCATTCCATGACGAAGTGCCACTCCGTTTCCACCACTCCCTTATTACAAAATAAGCACGTTCTTTCTTCCCAAGTTTCCTTAGGAGTCTTCCACCTACCAGTCTCACATCTAAGATGGTGGGACCCCGTTCTCAATTGAGCAATTAATAGCCTCACTTTCCCTTTAATAGTTGCACCTAAATATGGTTTTTCACCATGTTCCTTAGCTGGGTTAAACTCTTTGATGTAATATGCTTTTTTTCGTCCGATCTGATTTGACCACATGGCAGTCCTGAATTTTTCCTTCACATAGATTTTTATTTCACTGTTGGTGTCAGGACACTCATGTAATTTGATGTTCCACTTGTTCAGCCACTTGATGTTCTGTTTCATCCATGTTTTCTTTCTTCGGACTAGAATCTCCTCCATAACCGTTTTGGGCCACCGGTGGTTATCCATGTTTTCAACCTTTTTTAGATAACTTAACAACCGGGTTATCGCTGAAGCTTCCAAAGGAAAAGCTCCCGCCTCAGCTAGCAGGATTTCATAAGGAACAGTAGCTTTAACTTTGAGATTATTTGTTATTAGGTGTTTCTGGATTCTTTCTATCTGTCTCCAACTGCACTTTGATGTGTTGCTTCCCCACACTTCGCACCCATAAAGCACAACCGGCGTGACAAGTAAACCAAAAAGGGTTTTCTTGGTTTTCCAATCCCAAAGTTCAGCTTTTCTACACCTATTTTGGAGCAAATAATAGGCTTTCCAACCTCCCTGTATCCTTTTCGTTCTACAGGTTTCCCAACTGAGCTTATAATGGAAGTCAATCCCAAGATATTTGTATTCTTTCACTATATCAAGTGGGCTGCCTTCAAAAAGAAAGGTATGCTGTTTAATTTTTCTATTCAATGAATAAATCATGATTTTGGTCTTGGATGTGTTCACTTGCATCCCAACTTCCTGACAAAAGTGTTCTAGGGCTTTTAGATGTTCTCTTAACCCATGAGCTGTTTTTGAGATTAGGATAAGATCGTCAGCATATAGAAGTAATTTTACTACATAACCTGCCAAATGGATACCATCCCCGCCTTCCTTGCTTAACCACGCTTCCAACTTATCAATGTATAGCCCAAAAAGCGTAGGGGATAGAGGGCAGCCCTGTTTAACTCCAATGTCACTGTCAAAACATTCTGACATACCTTCACTTGTTCTGATTTTAGCACTGACATATAGTAGGAAAGTGAAAGGTTGAGATGCCTAGCATAACGAAATTACAGTGAAATTGCATAATAAAGTGTAGCAAGCGTAAAGCTAATGTTAATCAAACCAGCGTGGAAATGGTTGGGGTTAGGTTACCTGGAGTTAAGAATTGGACTAGGTGAAGGACCAGAAATAACCACCAGTGTTCGCTAGAGGCGGGCTATAAAGGAGGAGAGAGAGGAGCGTACATAAGAATTACCTTCTTTTTCTTGTCTTCGATTGTTTGTTGTTGGCGAACGAGGAACCCCCGTGGATGTGCCACTGCTGAAGCTGCGAACACATCTCAAGGGTTTCGCTTCGCGGGGGAAATATTGTACACCAGGATTATTAGGGTTGTTGTTTTATGTAAATTAGAAACAAAGATTTTTTTTTCTTTCCAATCTCCGCCATGGCGAAGCCAAAGAAGCAGAAAAATGAGGAGCAGAAGGGCGCAGGAACCAGTAATTCCTCCTCCGCTACCACTTCATACGCCCTTGTTCGTCACCAGAAGCTCTGCCTCGCGATTGACATGGACAACCAGCGCATTTACGGGTAATAGCGCCCTTTCCCTTCCAACTTACTCGGGAAGAAAACCACCGACTGGTAGTATAAGCCCCAGTGGAGGCATTTTCCTTCTCAATTTCCAAACCGCGACATCTGAAAATTTTCGCACTTGTAAACCCTCTTCAGGTTTTTTTTACTAGGGTTTATACCAGTTAATAATCTTCTTGGCATTCGAAGCACCAAGCACTGTAATTTGTGGCGCACATAAGTCCTACATTGAATTTATCTTTACGAGCCCTTCCTAAAACCACATACTAAGCCGTTCAAATGTAAATAGAAACTTACGGAACCGAAAGCTATGCCGTTTACATTTAATTAATAATTCGCGCATTTATCTCACCAGACTATAAATCGCGGTCACTGCAAATTGGTGCTTGTAAACTCTCACTAAAAAAAGTTAGTGTTAGTGATAGTCAACCTACTCCATCAGATTTGGAACCGTGACCACTGGAATTTGAGCTTTTAAGCGAACTTCATTTTTTTCCAGGGGCTTATGCCGCTGAATGAACTTCACGAGATTCTATGCTCTGATTAGTGCAAATCGTCTAGCTCACTTTACTTTAATCACTGAACTCTAATAATTACAGCTGAAATCACATTCTAAGTTCTTGAAATGAAATGAAATATTTTAATAACGTCCACGAGGCCACAGCAGCCTATGGGACCCAGGAACAGCACAAGACCACCACCGAAAAGAGAAGACCCTAAACAGCCTGAGATCTTCGCTCGAGATTAGCTCTACGACAGTGAATTTTGATGATGTAATTTGCAGATTTGACCAACCTTTCCTCCTCAAACAAGGTATTTAAGTTGTCCACTTGTAAGATGTCCCCATAAGTGACCCGAATATCTTTGTATGCTGAGCACTCCATAACAAAGTGCCACTCTGTCTCCACTAATCCCATGTCGCAAAAACGACATATTCTTTCTTCCCACTCTTCTTTAGGAACCATCCATCTGCCCGTCTCACATCTAAGACGATGTGAGCTAGTTCGGAGTTGAGCTATCAACATCTTTGCTCTCCATTTAATATTTGCTCCTATATATGCCTTTTCATCATGGTCCCCCTTAGGATTGAATTCTTTGATATAATAGTCTTTTTTTCGCCCTGATTGTTTTGTCCATAAAGCTTTTTTGAATTTTTGTTTCACATATTTTTTTATTTCTTCATTTGAACTTGGACAATCTTGCATATTCACACCCCACTTTTCCATCCATTTTTTGTTTTGTTTCATCCATGTATTCCTTCTTCTATCCAACTTTTCTTTTACGATTAGCTTAGGCCACCGATGGTCGTCCATGTTTTGAACCTTTTGAAGGTAACATAGTAACCGAATCATCGCGAAAGCCTCCAAGGGAAAGGTGCCTGACTCCGCTAGTAAAATCTCATAAGGTATCGTGGTTTTGAGTTTAAGGCTGCTAACAATTAGATGCTTTTGAATTCTTTCCACTTGCCTCCATTTCTGATCTGACATGCTGCTGCCCCAAATTTCGCACCCATATAGAACCACCGGGGTCACAAGTAAGCCAAACAACGTTCTCTTGGTTTTCCAATCCCATAGCTCAGCATTTCTACATCTGTTTTGTAGAGAGTAGAGCGCTTTCCAGCCTCCTTGGATCCTTTTTGCTCTACAAGTTTCCCAACTGAGCTTATAGTGAAAATCTTGAAACTCTAATTAATAGTTCACAAGATATTAGAAAACTAAATGGATGCTTTTGTCCGTATAACTCAAAACTGTGGAAATTGGAAAGTGCTGCATCCATAATTCTAGTTAAGATTGTTCGTGTTTAATGCTACTGAAATAACTTCCTGACATCGAAAACTGAAACCAATAGAAATTGTCCCATGAACCGTCTTTAAACTCTATTGATAATTGTTGCTAGGGCTGACGCCACAAGATGAACTTCCCGAGAGGTGTAACTGTGGCCACTAGTTTGAATCCTTCTGAGAGTATTTATTAGGGTGTATACCAGTAAATGAACTTTTTATGTCCATGCATGCCTAAACTAAATCAATTCCAATGGAAATTAAAAGTTCCAGTTTCTCACAGTTATTGTAGGTGAAATCAGATAGCCATTTAAATTTAGTGTAAAATTTCTGTCTCCCTAGATTCAAAACTGTTTTCCCTGTAAAATCTAGTAGAATCTATTCATAGGTCAAAAATCAGTGACTTAAGTTTCCAAAATTCAAATTTTTTGTCAGTTCAAACTGTGCCAGCAAATACTACACAAAACTAATCTTCACCAGATTCAGAAATTCTTGTTTATGATTTTTATTTTTCATTCAAACTTTTTGCATATTATTCTCTTTTGTTTAAGCATGATGGATCCATATGCTGGTATTTTTCAGACCATGATAAGCAGATTCTACACTCAGAAAATTAAACCTTAAACACTAGGAAATCTAAACTTCATAACTCCTATTAAAAATTGCAGATTCTGAATACAAGAACTACAAACACATCACACTGAAAATATGAACAGTTAATACATTGTAGTGAACTCTCAAACTTGTCACTGTCTTCTCATTAAATCTGAAAAGAAATGCACTGCATTAGCTCAAAACTGGAACAAATAAAACACTTGCACCCCTACCTTTCTTTAATAGATGAAGAAGGCCGAGAGTAAGCAGGAACTGCTAAGCCTGAAAATCCAAATTTCCAAAGCAAACAACAGCAAAATCTAAACACAGATTTCTGAATCTGCCACAGTATTTTAATCTGGAAGAGGATGAGGCTTCCAGTATGCATGTGCCCCTTTTGTCAATGATTGGTGTTAACTTGAAGAAGACTATTGCTGCGTCTATCCTTGCTGCTGTTTCTGCTGTGCTCTCACTGTGAGAATACTAGCTGAACAACTCAAGGTAAAAACACTTTAGCATTTGCCTACATAGATTCCAAACTGCTACCAACATAAATTGGTGCCCAGTAAACCCCGACCAAAATTATTTGTTAGGATTAATGCCATGGAACAGACTTAAGCTGTGCCTTCAAGACCTACAAAAAATAATCTTCATAAAGTTCTAACATTTTACCTTTCTACTTCAAGATTGTGGGAATAGGGGCCGAATTTGGCCTTACCCTTTGAGTGTCACGAGGGAATCAACCAGCCTGTGTGGGTATAGTTTCATTGTACTTGTGCCAATTAAATAGATTTTGAGCAAAAAAAAGCCACAAACAAGTGGTATAGATTTGTTGTAATTGTGCTAATTAAATAGGCTTACAGAAGGAAGCCAAGTTGGCTATATGTGAAAGAACTTTTCAAGCAAACAAAATAAAATCTCAACAAAGTTTTAACCATAGTTTGATGGAGCTTTGTAATGGGGACTTGGGGATGGGTTTTGAGGATGGGGGGACTGTTCCAAAGCATGGGGACAACAGGGAGATGGAAATATAATATGGTTTGGTAAAAACTAAAAACTAGTTATAAAAGTAAAGATAAACTGTACACACAATGAATCAATTGAGTACATTCATTTATATTGGAAAAGATTCATTTGTTTTTCCCATGACTTTTCTTCCTTCCTCTGTGGTTGCTAATTTACTCGAGATCACCAAAATCTTCTCTGGTACATCTAGGTAATCAATTATATTCAGTAAGAATTCAACAAACATTTGTATCCGCAGTAAATGCTGCATTTGTGGGATAGATTGACATATTGTAAAGAGCCTTAAGTGTTTGAAATCAGTCATCCGTCCTTTTGGTTGCAAATCAATATCCAAAAGTTCAAATTTCTGATCCCAAAATAAAATGTAATATTGTTTCTGATAAACTAATGTTTTACTATAGATAAAATAAGTTCTGAGACACCTAACTTGAATTTATTGATAACGAATGTGTTTGCAGAAATGTATCAGATGCAATTTACCTTCTAGATGAGATTGTTGGGTATGATGTATTTACTACCAACTATGAAGCAACAAAGGGTGCAGCTTGGTGAATTTCAAATTGCAGTTATATGTAGTTCCCCAATATTTGGGATGAAGGGAAAGAGTCTGTATGTTGTTCAAAACCCAGACTATTGCTTGGATCTGCTCTAAAGCAGGATTGTTTGAGAAGTATATGTAAACTATGAGGTAGCTTTACAATTTTTCGTGTACGTAACATGTGCCATTTGGTTGAGACCTATCTCTCTCTAGGTACAATATCTTGTTGGGAAAGCTGGATTAACACTAGAGCACTACCAACAAATTTAAAATACTACTTTAAAGAAAATCCAAGACAAAAATGAATGATGAGTTTTTGGGGTAGGAGGACTTCATGTGGTCCTCGAGATGGTCGAGGGATGCATAGTGTCTTGGGGATGACAAGTCCCTTGGCCACTCCTTGCATGCAAAACGTCCCCAAGGATGCCCTCTACTTTGTAGGAATGTCTTGTGGTCATTCAACCCTATAGGATGGTGTGGGGGGATGGCGGCGGCTTGGGGATGTGTCATCCTTGTCATGGAAACTTCGGGTTTTTGGGGAATGCTTCTTGGGGAAACATTGGTTTTAACAAGAATCCTATTTGAGTTAAAACCATAAACATCAAACTCATGCTAATTAATGTCTATAATATATCTAACAGCCTCGTAATTACTACTTGTACCCTTGTGATTTTTTTTCATATTGGAATCCTATGTGATGTAATAGGTTTACTTGTCAGTCTGGTATGGGAACTTATTAAATGCTGTTGTTGGTCTTTTGCTGCTTTCATGTGTCATGTGTGAAGTCCATGCTCCTTGGAAGTTATTGATTGGTTTGTGAAATGAATTGATAAATGTGAAGTTGAGAAGTCAAGATTCACAAGATATAGAGTTGTCAAAGAAGCAGAAAGTTGTCCAAGAATCAAGAAATGGCAAAATGATTCCTAGGGTGTGTTTTGCTAGGCATGACATTTACTAAATGTCAAAAAAGTGGATATAACTGTAAAAGCATGTGCTTTAAGTGGTTCGGCCATGGTTAAGTGCTTTTAGAGAGGGCACTTGGGTCTTTTTGCCAAAAAATAAAAAATGTCAAATAGATAAAGTCATGAAAAGTCGCTCCAACCACCAAAATGTGTACTTTCTTGGTTAGAGTTAAGTGGCAAAGGACTCAAAAGAGTGTACTTTTGCATGGTTAACCATCCTCAAAGAATACTTTTCAAAAATGAATAAATATCAAAAGTGGTTATAACCCCAAAAGAGTGCTTTAAGTGGTTTTGCCATGGTTGTAAGTTTAAAAGTGCATGCTTTGGGCCTATTTGCCAAAAAAGTGCGCCCCTTTAAGTGAAAAAAGGCTTGGCAGGTTAAAAAGTGCACTTTTGGTTACTTAAGTGAAAGTAGGGCTATGGCAGGTCAACTTCAAATTAGAACAAAAAGTGAAAATTTTGTGAGTGTCAAAAATACTAGGCTAAAAAGTGCATTTTCGATCAGTTAAGTGAAACTAGAATGGCTATAGCAAGTCAAAAAAGTGCCCCTTTAAGTGAAAAAAGGGCTTAGTAGGTCAATAAGCTTGCCTTTGTTTATTGGAGTGAAAAGTGGAAGGGCTATGGTAGGTCAACTTCAAATTAGAATAAAAAGTGAAAATTTTCAAGTGACAAAAGATGGTCAAAAAGTGCACTTTTGGTTACTTAAGTGGAAGTAAAGGGATATAGTAGGTTAAACAAATTAGAACAAAAAGTGAAAATTTTCTGGGTGACAAAAGTGGCAAGTAACTAAAAAGCACATGCATTTCAGTTTTTTCCAAAAGTAAAGTGATGAGGTTCAAAGGTGGGTGATTTTTATTTCATTGCCATGTAGAGACTCCCAAAGTGCACATTCATGCTTGATTTGGTGAAAGACAGAAATGAATAAAAAATAAAAAGTTGTTGTTATCATTCTTGCAAGGAGTGTTCAAGTGCAGGGTTTTTGTGAGAGTTTGAAGACAAGAAGTTGCATATCTCAGGTTTACCAAAGATTTGAAGCTGGTTTTTTGCAGTTGACAAACATATTTGAGAAGGATCTATTTTGGGACAGATTTTTAGAAATCTAATGTTTAGTCAGCATTTATCTAAAAAATTATTTATATTGTTTGCTTTAAAGTATCTTTATTTTCATCTATTTTAAGTGAGCTAGCATAAAAGACTTGATTTTTGGGATTATTTCATGTTTATTCCAAATCCCAAAATACCGTTTTGTAAACTTATAAATAAGTGTTCTTTATGCTGAGGATTCGGCTAATAATAGTTGTTGCTACGTTTATGCTGCTGACATTATTGTTGAATCTGCTCTGCATGTTTTGATGATAACCACGCTTTAGGTTTCATCAGTTAAATTGAAAGTGAGAAAAGGTGTTAGAATTTGTATTGCCGTTGTTGTTTGTCTAGGTCGTAGCTTTGTATCGAGCTTAGGTTGTTCAATATCTGAAACTGAAATTTTATGTTAGAGGAATTTACTTCTTAAACTTTTGTATACATTGACTTGCTAGTTTTTGCTTTTAGCTTGTAGGACAAGTGACTATCATGTTTAGATTAGTTGTTAATTTATTCAATTTAGAGTCACAAAGCAGAAAACCTTGTTTGGAGAAAGGAGTTGATTTCAGCCTTGCTCTCATATTCGAGGTGAAAAGGTAGGGCAGGTTTAGTTTAGTTTATTTCACTTTGCATCAAAACCCCTAGAGAATTATTGTGCATAGAGTGAGTACTTGTAGATTTTGTCCATAGTTTAACATCTAGGGTTAGTTTTAGTTACAAGGGAGCCTCCCCATCCAACTTGAAGAGAGGTTTACCTCACATACTGTTTTGCTTTTTGTGTTGTCTTTCCAGAGATAAATTAAAACACTAACATGACTAAACTAGAAGTGAGCCTAAGCTATTGTCTAATTTTGACAAATTTATCTCTGTTAAGAGGTTTAGTCATAATGCCAGCAGTTTGCTCATTTGTAGGACAATAATAAAGACAACATCGTCATCATTGACCAATTAGTTAACGTAATGGTGATGACCTTCAATATGTTTGGTTCTAGCAGGATAGACAAGATTCTTCACCATTTTGAGGATTCCTTGCTCAATGCAAAAGAGAGAAGTTGCTGTAGTTGGACCAAGTTGAAAATCGATTAAGATCTATCACAACAACATCACTTCAAATCCTGTATTAATAGCTGCCATATATTTTGTTTCAATGGAAGATTAGGCAAGTGTATATTATAACTTGTACTACCACAAAATTACTCTCGATCCTAGAGTGAAAAGATACATCCAATGGTAGATTGGCAAGTATCATTTGAACCAACTCTATTTGAGTTGGTATACCTAGATGGTATGAATTTGGCAAAGTGTTGATAAAGAATGCCAAAGGTGAGTGTTTGTTTGACATATCAAACAACACGTATTGCAGCTTGATAATGTTCTTCTTGAGGCATGAACATGAAACTATATGGACAACTTTCTGCAAACATAGGTTTAGCAAAGTGCTAGTAAGATAAATCAAACTACTCGTTAGTTGATACTACATTGGCTCGTTGATTGGATGTGAATCCATGTTAGTTGAAAGTTTTATCCCAACTTCTATAGGTGGAGATGTTGGATTGCACTCACACATTTTGAACCATTGTAGAATAGCTTTGGCATACTTAGTTTGTTATACAAATAGAACATTCTTAAGTTGTCAAAATTCTACACCTAAACAATAATGTAGGAGCTTGAGATCGATTATTTTAAAAATTATAACAAAAGTAAGATTTCACATTTTGAATTGACTTGGTTTCGTTGTTAGAGTTGGCAAGATCATCAATATAAACAATCAGTGCTACAATGTCATCAAATTTATTTTTATATAGAGATTTGGATAAGATTGGCTCCTTCTAGATCTAGAATCTTAAAGATGTTGATCAATTTTTATATACTAGGCTTCTAGGAGCTTGTTTAAATTTGTACAATTACTTAATGAAATGGAAAACCAAATATTCTTTTATTGGAACCTAGAACCTTTGAGCTGCACCATGAAGACTTTGTTTGGTAGATCTTTGTTTAGAACACTTTGATGTCTATTTGATAGAATTTCCATCCAAATTGAGCAATAATAGAGAATACTAGCTAAAAGGTTACCATCTTAGTAGTAGGGGCAAATGTCTCTTGATAGTCCATCCGTCCTTGTTTTGCATATCCATCTACAACAAGCCTAGTTTTGTACTTGTTCAAAGAACTATTTGATTTGCATTTGACCCCAACTTGTTGGTTTTGGTTTGGGTATGGGTTTGTTGTATGGTGGATTTTTTCGCTAGGTTTGATATAGTTGGGTACAATCATAAACACACACACACACAATATGCAAAAAACAAAATACTTATAATTCATTGATTTAATGTAAAATGTCAATACAAAATTACAATCAATAACCCTTATATTGCTTTCATTAAGAGTACCAAGGTCAACATTTGGTTCTTTTGAACCATAAGTGCATGCATTGCCATTCTCGCTAGGCATTTTGTGTAGATTTTGCCTCAACTAAAGAGAATAAGGCAAGTTGTGCAACAAAAGCATCTATGTCAACACACTTATGGTTACATCCCATTTCCTTGTCACCCCCTTGTAATTAACTTTCTTGTGTGACAAGAGATGCAAGTTGGGATACACATAGATCAAATCCTCTGTTGTTTTTGCAGCCAATTTATATGCACCTAATAGAGTGAATAAAGAAATATGTATTCCAATTTTCATTAATCAAAGAACTAGGACTTTTTAAAATTGTATTCAAAGTCAAGGCTTTTGACTCCCTCAAGAGCTCTCCTTATTAGAGGTTGCCCACCTTTCAATAATAGGGTCGAGAGCACACATTGAACCTTAAAATAGGAAGAGGTCTTGATAAGAAACCCTAGATAAGTATTTGCGACTATAGTTCAAAATGTGAACTAGTGGAGTTTAGTCTAATTTAGTTCAATTGGCAAGTGGCTTAGGTGGAGTGAGGCCTAGAAGACATAGTCTAGTAGTTATTGGCAACCATCGCCTAGATTGATAAGACGCCCATTGTGCCCTATTTCACAATGGGGGGCCAACCCTACTAAACTTTGAGAGCATGAAACCCCAACAACTTAAGGACCTACACTTAAGGTTCACAACTTGCCTCGATGCAAAACAAAGATGGTGCAACCAGAGCATGAAGATGATACATTCAATCTGGTGACATAGACCCATCACCATCATTGACATGCAATTTGATTGATAAATCTTGTAGGTGCAACTATTTCTTTTCCACAACACTTAGCAAACATGTTAGAATCCCTTTGTCAAATTTCCACCTTAAACTAATAATCAGCAAGTTTCTTGAAGGAAAAATGGCAGCTTGGAGGCAAATTAGGTGTTTTTGGCTCTTGTATTTGTCAAATGAACATTTGTTGAGTCACTTTTTGCCAAAATAGGTCATATTGGGTCAATTTAGGTTAGAATAGGTATTAAAAATGCTTTTTTGTTTGTTTTAAATTATGGTTCAATTGTTGAATTTTGTGGTCACACTTGTGGGTTTATGCTAGGTACAACCAAGGTTTGTTTGGCATGAACCCACAATGGACTTGGGGTGCCTAGGTTGGACCTTGGGTGAAGTCACAAGCTATCTCAAGATGTACTTGAACTTGAATTGTAGTTTGCCAATTCATCAATTGCTTTTGCCTAATTTGGTTGCTTAGATTTGACTTTGTACACTCATTTACAACCAATGGGCTTCTTTCCTTGACCCATGCTTTATATTTGCATCAAGGCCTCAAATTCCTTTTTCATGGCATCCTCCCATTTAGGTTTGTTCACAGACCCACAACGACCTTGAGGTGCTTATGGTGGACCTTGGGTGAACCCTGCCATCCCTGTTGCAAATTGTATTTTGCCAATTCATTGATTGTTTTAACTTTTGACCAAATTTGACTTATTAGATTTGACCTTATACACCTATTCACAACTAGTGGGCTTCCTCCGGGTAATTTAGACAACTCCCAAGTCTCATTTTACATCAAGCCCACCAATTCCACTATCCTAGCATCCTCCCATTTATGTTTGCTCTTGGCCGCGACGAGATTGAGGTGCTTATGGTGGACCTTGGTGAACCCAAACCATACTTGTTGCAAGCTGTATTTTGCCAAATTTGACTTCTTAAATTTGACCTTTCATGCCTATTTGCATACTTGGAGTGGGGTAATTTAAACAACACCTAAGTCTTATTTTGAATCATGCCCTCAAATTCCACTTTCTTAGCATCCTCTCATTTAAGTTTGCTCTTGACCTTATCATATGTGCTAGGTTTAAGGCCTCAAATTCCATTATTTTGGCATCCTCCCATTTAGGTTTGCTCTTGGCCTCATTAATGGATCCATAGGGAGCTTGAGGTGCTTGGGTTAAACCCTAGGAAAACAAGCATACTCGATGCGAACTGTATTTTGCCAATTTGTTGATTGTTTTTGTGGAACTCAACTTCATAGATTTGACCTTGTACACCCATTTGCAACCAATGGGCTTCTTCCTTTTGAGTGGAGTGATTTATACAACACCCAAGTCTTGTTTTGAATCAAGGCCTTCAATGCCACTTTCTTGGCATCATTCCATTTAGGTTTGCTCTTGGCCTCATTAGATGCTAGGTTCAAATCCTTGCAAAAAATTAGATGTAAGAGTAAAATCATAGTTGGAAAACTCGGCAAGACTCGCCGTGGACTTAGAGTCCTAAGCCTAGCCGAGTCGACTTGGCAAGGACTCGCGAGCCGAGTCACTAGCCCGGACTCCCGAGTCCGACTGAGAGACTCACGTGAGTCCTGGGCTCAGACTCCCAAGTCTCGTGCTTGGACTCTTGCTGTGGCTAGAGGTTGCTTTCTCAACTTTAAAACATGATTTTTTTCATTTTGTTTTTTAGAGAACTAAGAGTTACAAATAGTTACAAAGGATAGTGACCATTAATAGGTAATATATTATTTTAATACCCTCCCTTAATGGTCGATCTATCAACTACACCAAGAAGCCCCCTAAATTTGACGACAAGAGCCTGCCACTCGAGATGAGTTTGCCACCAACCCTCCCATAAACTGCATAACTTCTACAAATAACCAAAAATCATCACAAAACGTCCAACCTGATGTTGGGTAACAAAGTTGTCCCTCCTTGTAGCTAGAGACATCGAAAAACAACTGCCATGATTTTGAGGAAAAATCGGGAAACACTCCAAACTTTTGTAAATGAGCACGACACCCCAGAACAGATTGCAAGAAACCACGATTTTTGAGGACAAAATTGCAAAACCCTGAAACTTTTGCAGATGAGCACAACACTCCAAAATAGATTGCAAGAAACCACAATTTTTTAGGACAAAATCGCAAAACCTTGAAACTGAAGTTTACAAAGCATCGACTTTTTTGGAAAAAACGATAAAAACCCTCAAATGAATGCCATGCAACTCTGCAAATTACAGAAGCCCAATAACAATTTTTGAGGATAAAATTGAGAAAACCAAACAGGTAGTTGGCACAAAATTTGAAACACGGATCGGCATACAAAACATCGTTTTTAAGGAAAAATGGTAAAACCTTTCCAGAAATCAGAGAGCCCTTCCAAACTGCGAAAACCCTAACTAGGGCATACAGGAACGGACCCTTAATTTTTTCAGGAAAAAAATTATAAACCCGTCTATGCTTTTTTAGGCAAAAAATAAAAAAACCAAACAAAACCCATCAAAGATTTTTTTCCAGAAATTATTTTTAAAAACCTCCAAAATTTTATTTTTTCATAGGGACAAACAAAATTATTAAAAAAACCCATCAATGATTTTTTTTTTTTTAGGAAAATAAATATTAAAAAAACCTAGCACAAATGCTGCCCACAATTTTCAGAAAATCATGTCAAAAAAAGAGCAAAAATCCAGCGCCAAAAACCTTCAGAATCGTGGCTCAAACAGAGACACAAAAATGTGGCTCAAGATCACGCACCCAGAAAAATATGGCGGCCAAAGATGAATTCGCGCCCAAAAATGTCTTAAAATGCATGCAAACAATGACAAAGATCGCACCAAGACAAGGAGGAATTGCACTGGAAGATGATGCCTTAAAACGTGCTCAAACAATAGAGATTGCGTGGCCCAAAACACATGACGCACATGGAGATTTCAAAGTTGTGCACGAGCTTTAAAGACACAGAAAATCGTGTCGCCAGATGCAGAAGAAAATGCGACCAGTGAGGGCAAAAAATTGTGGCAAAATGCATCCACTAGAGCCGCCCAACACAGGTCGCAATTTTTTTTTTTTTTTTTTGTATCATTCACAAGCTTCTCAAAAGACACGCGATTTGGAGCAATCACCCAGAAAGAAACGCCCAGAGAAGGGTTTCTTATTGCGTGACAGAAAGGAGAAGAGATTCGCATAGAAAACAATCCTCAGATCCGCACACAAAAAACCCTTGAACTTATTTCCTCAGAACCAATGAATATTTCCTTAGAAAAGCCCTAAAAAATTTGCAGAAATCGGCTTCAAAATTTCTTCGATCACTGTGAAAGCTAGAACACAAAACCTACTTGAAAGAAATTTTGAAACCCTCCCAAAATCCTGAGCCGTCCCATGAGGGAGACTTAGACCCGTTTTGATACCATGTGAATTTGGTAAATAATCAGATAACTAAGAGATACAAATAGTTACAAAGGATAGTGACCATTAATAGGTAATATATTATTTTAATACTGTGCTTGAACTCTTCCCGCGGTTAGAGGCTGCTTTCTCAGCTTTAAAACATGATTTTTTTCATTATTCTGCTCTTGTTTGCCCAAAACAGGTCTGCAAGTCGAAATAGGGTTGGAATATTTGAATTATGACAAAATGATAATCAAATTAGGCTCTTATGTACTCTAAATGCATTAATTTCTTTTTTGTTTGTTTGTAAAACTACGGTTATTTTTTTGCCGAGTCCATGCCGACTCGTTTACATGGAACAGATAGATATAGAGATAGAAAAATGAAAGATGATGAAAAAACTTGTTGAAATGCTTGACAAATAGGTGAGTGATTGATCTGATGAAGGTACGATCGTTGATATGAGATCCATTTTCATACTTTACCACTTTCCAATACTTCATTTAACAAAATAAAACCTGGGATTGAGGACTGATCTCTCTCCCTATCGGTCGATAGGAATTGACCTATTATAATTTAGTTGCCCTCGATTTCTTATCAGAAATTGAGTGCGTACTCTATATCCGGGTGGGTGGGAACTATAGGGGTGAGTCCGAGTCCTATTTTGGGCTGCCGAGTCCGAGTTTTCAAACTTTGTGTAAAATTTGTTTGCTCATCACTTTGCACAAATTGTTTGCCAATCGTGTAGATTATCCTTGCATGGATTTTAGCATTGCATCTTCTCATAGATACTTCAACATTGTATGGTACCACTTTGGTCATCTGTGCATGTTTTCTTGAGCTTGCTTTGAAGGTTGAGTATGACCTTGTTTATTGTCCAATTTGTTAGTCTCCCAAACATCATACAAATTGTTGTAATGTCATTTTGGTTTACTGTGTTGGCTTTCCTTTGAGTTCCATGTGCCATCATCAGAACTATGTTCATGGCTTTGGGCCATGACTTGTGCCTTATTCGATTTTCACATAAGGTTCATCAAAAGCAGCTTCCCATACAAAACTATTTGTAGATTTACCATCATCTGAGAAGGAAGACATCTCATCTACACCCATATCTCTACTGGTCACAATCTTATTCGTACAAACATCAAGAAACCTGTATACATTTGACTGCTCACTATAGCTAATGAACATATGCCTTTTACTTTTTGCACCTACTTTACTACTATTTTACTCAGGAACTAGTGTAAAAGCAATACAACTGAAAATGTGCAAGGTACTTACTGATTTCTGCTTGCTGACCATGCTTGCATGAGAGTGATATTCAGCCTTGCCTTACAAGGACTCTAGTTAAGAATGTAACCAACTGTATTTACAGGTTCTACCTAGTACTGAGATGGAATGTTTCGGTTGTGCACCAAGCACCTTGCCATCTTCACAACTGTTCTAGTCCGCTGTTTCACAACTCCATTTTGCTGAGTAGTGTGTGGAGTAGTGTCATGTTTGTGTACACCATTCTCCTTGCAAAATTCCTTGAATTGATTGGATGTAAATTCCCCTCCATTATCAAACCATACTGACTTGATAGGTCTTCCTACTTGCTTTTCAATTAGGGCCTTGAATGCTAAGAAAAGAGAAACATTCAGACTCCCTTTTTCAAGAAGTATACACACATCATCTTAGAAGTTTCATCAACTATTAGCAAGAAATACTTGGCACTAGACATAGTGGTGTCTTCATTAGTCTACACAAATCAACATGAACCAGGTCCAATGCTCCTTTTTAACCCTCAATGCTTTATCGGTATCAAATGGGTCTTAATATTGTTTTCCTATCTGGCATCCTCTACACACATCCTTACATGCATGGATGGAAGTCCCTTATCTGTATTTGACATAGTATAGATAAATAATGATAATTCAAGTGCCAATGCATTTCATGCCAAAGTATACTACTATTTTCCACTACTGCAAGTGCATGAGATTCTACTGCTATTTTCCAATACCATTTGCAATCAACTTACCATTGTGGAGGGTTTTGACCATACATTCAATGCCTTGAAAGTTGAAAAAAAGAGCAATATTCTTACATATTTAATTGATATAAAGAAGATTCTTGTTCATGTCAGAAGCATATTGAACATTCTTGAATGGATAGACAACATTGTTCAACATGACATGAACTTCACCACATCTTCCAACAAAATGAGTTCGTCCATCCCCTCAAGAGACAAATTCACTTATACTTTTACTCTCTATAAAACAAACATATCAATCTTTACATCCTGAAGACTGTCTGAACACATGTGAATCGAAGTATCAAGTTGCAGACTCCATGGATTGTTTATGTGATGTGACGAATGTGAACCCATTTGCATTTTGAACTTCTGGAATCAATGTATCCCATTTGCATTTTGAACTTCTGGAATCAATGTATCTATGGCAGACAATGCCTATTGTCATAGTCCTTTGGATTGTGATCTGGTTTTCCTCGTAATAATTGTTGCATTAGTCAAGTCGTGTCTTATGACACTATAGGCTTTAATTCTTTCCAGCCAGCTTCTGAGAGTCAAGCAAGAGAAATGTCTGGATTCCTGCCCTTTCAAGACACGACATTAGAGTCTGGGTCTGCAGAAATGCTTTTTTTTGGAGACTGGTTAATACTCAAGCAAAACAAATTTATGAGGAATTTTCTATGATGTCTCAAAGTTTTATACAAATCTGTTTTCTGGAAAAAGTTATGAAGATACTTTGTTTATCCAAAATAAAAAATATTTTATCTGATTTAAAAATTAAAGTTTTACAAGCTAAAAAAATATATTTCTTAACCTAAATTAATGTTTGAAATATAAACTCTAATAAAGTTTGAATATGTTAAACCTGGTATTGCCACTGGTAGCAGCAAGACCAGCAAAGGTGGCACAGTTCAGGGTGTGGGTGCAGAGACATGCAGGGTTGAAGTCCTCCATCCTGGTTCAGTTGATACACTGCATGAACTAAGTGCCGACTGGAACCCAAATAGCAAGGAAAAATTACAGATTTGTATTTGGTGGCACAAGAAGCAGTGTTGCACCTTCTGTTTCTGCCAGTCTCGACATCACACTTTTCCATATGGGAACTTTGCTCTTTGCTGTCCATCCACAAACAAACTTACTCAGCCTCCATGCTCATGTTACTGCTCACTTTCACATGTTACTTTGTGTCTCCTATGAACCATGCAAGCAATGTTCAGCTCCCTTGTTAGATTGCAACCAATGTTTAATTCTGATCTGGTGGAAGGGATTGTGAATTAAATAAGGTTCAATTTGTTGTGAGGCCTATCCAGAGATATATTAAACAGAAATCCCTCAAGAAGAACCCATTCGAGAACTTGGGTGTGCTTTTAAAGCTTAATTCATATGCAAAAGCTGCAAGGCAGATGAAGTTTTTGGCTGCCAGAGTGTGTTAAGCCTGGGCAGAGAAAAGCTGGATGATAAGCAAAAGAACCCAATGGCTGACAAGGATGTAATCAAGGCAGCAGGAAAGTCATTTTATCAGACAATGATATCAGATAGAGATTACACATAATTTGAGAACATCTTTCTGTTTCCTGTCCTTTGTGCTGCTCGACAGAAACAAGCTCTCTGCCTCTGCAAAATTCCACTTACCCTGGGGAAACAGAAAACTGTCTCTGATATCATATTAGAGCAATAGATTTGAGCAGAATCAAAGCCACAAACAAGCAGTAGAGGTTCATTGTACTTGTGCCTATTAAATAGGCGTACAAAAGGAATCCAAGCTGGCTATCCATTAAGCAACCTGAGCTGCTGCTGTTAATGATCTCAACAAGCAAACAAAATGAAATCTCAACAAAGTTCTAACAATATTACCAATTGAGTTCAAACCAATGACCTGAAACTAATGCTAAATAGTACATCTTAGTATCTTACAGTGAATCAAAACACTGAGCTGCTGTTTCTAAGGACATATATGCTGTTATTATTTATGGTTTACTAGTTGCAGGCATTCTAGTATACTCTTATTTCATGCATAAAAACCCCTTTTTAGAGCCATCAAAATTTCTTGGGTGCTCTTTTGATTATATTCCTGGTTGCACTTTTCCTCTTGGTTACCTTCATGGGGATTCTCTGGATTATCTCTTGGTCATTTATTGAAGATCTCTGCATGCTCTTGCCTGATATTTTTCTCGTTGGTTTGTCTTTTTCATTCAAGCTCTTGGATTTCTCTTGGGTCTTTAGATACTGGTTATTTACAGATCTTTTGGATTTGGGTTGTCAGTAGAATTTCCATTCAATCTGTCTTGCAGTTGGAAGTTTTTCAATTTCGGACTTCGTTTTATTTGAACTCTCACTCATGGTGTTAATGATCAGATTTTAATTATCAGCTCACATGCAGAAATTTTGGGTCACAAAATTTCTTGGATATTGCAAAAACTTGGAAGGACAGTAATTTTGTATTACTATTTTAATGTCAATTTTGATGCCACGTCCTAATTATTCTGAATCTAGACAATTGTTGGCACTACCATTGGTCAAGTTAATCTCAGTACACTAGAGGAGTATTGCAACTATGTTGTGTTTACATGCTTTTGCTGCTCATATGAACTTAGCAAAGACCAATAATATTCTGAGTCATACTTCTTGAAAGCTTGCATATCTCATGGCCTATACTTGTGATATTAGGGTATATGATAATAGTTTCATAGTTGACTCTAGAGGTTGTAATTAAATCTCAGGAGTGCGAGTGGGTGGAGAACTTGAACTATGACTGTGGCTGAAAAGCTTCTATAGAAAATCACATAATATGTACTATGCACATTAGGATCTCACTTAACTAGGCACATACTGATAGTATGTGCTCAAGTTATAGTTCATCAAAGCAAGTACTTGTATCGACTTGTGGTTGGTCTCAGGATGCCTGGGCATGATCACAGTAGCATGTCAAACTGGTTAGATTTGTTTTGGAATTGAGCCTAGAATGCGTTTGCAATCTGGATTGTAATTGTATTTCATATTTAGATATATGACAGTAATCTGTCACATTAACACTTCCTTTGGATTGAACACACATAACTTGTGCTGGGGCAAGGCTACCTTTTTTACATTGGACTCTTATTGATGTGCTGTCCTATGTTATTGCACACCACTATCACAAGGCCCTTGCTTATTATGAGGCTCACATAGCACTGCCACAAGTCACTTGAGATGAGGCTCACATAACACAGCCACACGACACTTGTTTGTGTGCATCCAACATAGAATAGCATCCTGTCAATGGAAATTTCATCACATCTTCTGGAACTTACCATGTTCTGAAAGTTTGGAGTGCTAGAGAGCTGAGAGTGTCACTAAAGCT
Source organism: Sequoia sempervirens (assembly GCA_007258455.2). Classification (NCBI taxonomy): domain Eukaryota; kingdom Viridiplantae; phylum Streptophyta; class Pinopsida; order Cupressales; family Cupressaceae; genus Sequoia; species Sequoia sempervirens. The sequence continues at coordinate 285,421,691 of VDFB02000017.1, forward strand.
TCCGATTTAAAAACTTATGGAATAATCAAAGAATGAATCCTATGCAAAGAGACAATTTTGAAAAAATGACATACTCATCTTTGTTCATAACATTTCAAATTTTGGTTTAAATTGAGGCTGTAAAACCCTCTTGTATACTTCCATTGATGATTACCAAGCAAAATAATAAAAATATAGAAGTGGGACAATTATTCACTTCTTCTTATCATTTATAATAAGAATTCCCCTAGCAATGATCAGATATGAAAGAAATTAGAAGGGAAAAAGATAGACTACTTCTGGGGTTCATTTTGAGAAAGTGTTTTGAGTTGTAGACACATTAAAATTTGAGTAATTACTAATTTATTCTTCTACCTTGTCTTTTTTTACCTGATACAAAACAATTTTTTTGTGGATGGGGTTTAAGAGAATTGTTTTATGTTTTTAGAATGTGTTTGTGTGCTAATATGAACCAATGTACACAATTGGCATTGATCTAGAAAAAGCGTGCATATCGATCAGTCTGGATCGTGCCAATAATTGCCTATGTTCTATGACATTTTTATGACCTTTGCTACTTGTTTGCTCTTGGATTCTTCAACATTTTTGGCTCTGTTGCATGAAACTTCTAAGTGGGGGCCATTTCCCATTTCTGAAATGTACCAGAAACCTTGCTCTCTAGCTTCTTCAACATGTTTGGGTTGGAGGTTATTTCCCATTTGTGAAATTTACTAGAAACCTAAGTCCTCAGAAAATTTATTGTAAATTTTCCAAAACGGTTCCTCTACGGTTTCCTAATTTGGAATGATTTCTTGGCTGTTTCCAGGTAATTCTTAATGATATTTTCTCTAGAAAATGAGAGGAACATGAAAAAGCTATTTAATTTTGCAGAAAGATGTTTTAAAAAAGCCTATATAAATTTATGCTTTAGAGAAGGAAAATGCATGCTTGAACTCGTGTTCAGTCTGACATTTTTTTGATTAGCCACTTCCTTTGCTAATTTCATGTTTCTTGAGGGTTTGAGGACTCAGTTCATCCATGAGGTGTCTATGTTAGAAACCATACCTGTTTCCAGGTTTTGCTATTTCGGTGTATCTTTATGGTTCTATATTCACATTTCCAAAGTTGTTTCAGAGTTTCTGTGTCTGAAACTGTACCTGTATCCAGGTTTCACCCATCTTAGATGCTTCGGCTGTTGCATTACATTGGAGAAGGGAATTTACAGTAGTCCTTACTCCTTAATACAACCCATGTTGGAGATGACATACTGTATTAAAGTGGAGAACATACAGTTCTACAAGGTAACTAATGATTTGGTCTTTTTCTCCGTAAAAGTGATCATATAATGTATGGGATGCATGATTTAGAATCTATGTTCCATGGCGTTTGTTGCATTACATTGGAGAAGGGAATTTACAGTAGTCCTTACTCCTTAATACAACCCATGTTGGAGATGACATACTATACTAAAGTGGAGAACATACAGTTCTACAAGGTAACTAATGATTTAGTCTTTTTCTCCATAAAAGTGATCATATAATGTATGGGATGCATGATTTAGAATCTATGTTCCACGGCGTTTCGTGGATGGGGACGGGGGGACGGCAGGGGACGCGTTTCGGGGACGGCAGACCAAGGGCAGATTTTTGGGGACGGCGAGGGGACGGCGATATAGGAATTTTTCAAAATATATATATGTATGAATTTTTAAAAATATATTATATATAGAGAGGAGAAAGAGAGCAATTTGAAATATCAAATATGTGCAACAATATCAATATGACAATATGTGCATAGATAAAGAGTATAACAGCAGTATAACAGCGATATTTTCTCTTGGTCGTTTCTGCGTGTCTACCCTACCCATCTGTGCATTGCAAAGTAAAAAAAAATTGTATAAAACTTAAAAGTTAAAAGTCTTCATTTCAATTTTAGGTTGAACGACTAAAGTAAGTATAATAATATTTTATTATTTACTCAATGCCATTCAAATGGGGATAAAACATTTTTATCAAATATATAAAAAATTTAATATTTAATATTTCATTATTTAATATTTAATATTTAATATTTGATGAAACATTTAATATTTATCAATTATCAAGCAATATTTATTTAATTTGGCAATAAAATTAAATAGTTTGTTTAAAAATTAAATGTTTTATCAAATACAATGAAATACTTAATATTTATCAAGCAATTTTTATTTAATTTGCCAAAAATCAAAACATTTTTTACTTTGACAAAAAGGGGACGCCTGGGTGTCCCCAATACAGTTGGGGGACTCCTAGTCGTACCCTAGCCGTTAGCATTCCCTTTTATTTTCTAGCTGTCCCCTTTTTTGGGGATGCGTTTCCTGCCGTTTCCCATTTTTTGAAAATCAGGGGGGACACCTGGGGACGTCCCCTGCCTTCCCCCTGTGCCCGAAACGCCACAGGGGACAGGCCTGTAGGGTTTGAAGGGGGGGACGTGTCCCCGTGTAACATAGTTTAGAATCCTTTATATTGGAATGTAGAAATTTTATACTAAATATAATATCATGAAGTGTGTAATTGATTAGGTGTATGTGCAAACAAAGAGTTTGTATATATTGGTAGTTAGTCTCTGCAAAGTAAATTGTGTGTAGAGAGGGGCCTGTATATGTGTCATTTTCATAGTTCCATAGAGTTTCTTGATGGGGGGATGTGGGGATGGTTTTTGGGGTCTGGGGGACCAAGGGCCTAAGTTTGGGGACAGCCGGGGGGGCAGCAGGGTTGGCGGCAAGGCACTGAAATACATTTAGTACTTGAAAAATAGTTATAAAAAGATGTATAAGTATACGGATTATACATCTTGGAGACAAATAGGAGTCCCCTAGACGTCTTGTGGACACCTCGACATTCTTGAAGTCCTAGCGTCATCTTGGAGACGATGATGCTGGTGGTGGGATGGTGGGGGGATGTCCCCTCCAAGTCCCCAAGTCTTTGAGATGGGGATGTCTAGGAAACACGGGGTTTAGGGGGTAGGGGACGCATCCCCATGGAACATTGGACTCATTTTGTACAAGGTGTTGGATGTAAGTGCCTCTTTGTATAGGGTGTGTATTGGGAGGAATGGACTATATATATTATATTTAAGTGTGTGCCATGTCACAAGGTTTGCTGAATTTAATCCATAATGTTCAAAATTTGGTGAACTTGAAAAAAGCCTAAAAAAATTGCTGGAATTAGCCCTAAATTTCTATGGGAAAAGGGCTAGGGTTTCATTATTAAAATATATTTTCAAAAAAGTTTTCATTAAAGTTTGTGGGATTTTTCCATAAAGTCACTCTAAGGGCATGTAAAAAACACACCATGAGCTTTTGAATTTTTGTTCTGACTTCTGTGTCTGTCCCTTGGCTCTACGAAGAGGAAGTTTGGTTTATTGGCTGCTTTCTGTAGACATGCTAATGGTGATGATGGCCCTCTCATTGCCGCAGTGCCAGTTTAGGACTATTTTGTTGTGTGGTGATATTTCAGCAATAGAGTGGAAACTAGGAATTGAAGTTGAAGGCTGAAGCAACAAACCGTTTGGTTAACACTTTGAGGGAGAATACATGTCGAGTATTTTGCTGGCTCACTATTAGAGTGCTCTGTAAATAATAAGGTGGTTTGGATTTTGGAGCAACTGACATGACCAGTTGAACTTTGTGGCATATTCATCTGCAATAGGTGGCTTTGGAAGGCGAAATAGGCTGCACACACTCTTATTTCGTTTGTTTTTATAATTTATTCTATGTTGTCTTTGTTCTTTTTTAGGTTTCGTTTTTTCATTTTAGTTTAGTTTTTATTTTATTTTTTGTTTTTATAAAATTTAATAGTCATTTAAAAATGTTTCAATCGATTGTTTTAATATTAGCATTTAATATTTTTAAATATTTAATTTAGATTTTTAATTACTAATTTGACATATGTAAATTAAAATTTTAAATTTATTATATTTTATTTAAATTTAATATAGTCTTATTTTATTTTATTATTTTGTTTAAAAAACCTGCAAATTAATGTAAGTCGAATTTAATCATTAATTTTTTTCTTTGCAAATTTTATCTTTGCCAAACTTAAATCTTTGCTGAACACAAACATGAACCTTTTGGCATAAATTGATTGTGTGCGTCTGGCAGGCAAAATCTGTATGCTCACAGTTCATTCATAACATTATCACTTTACAGTGGGGGCTAAACATCAATATGCCTCAAGGTTTTATAATTTGGTATGTGACCAGAGAAGGATTCAGTTGCTGTCAAATTATCTGAAAACATTAAATGAGGTCTTTGAAAGTGTGAGTCAGCTTGTGACCAGCTTAAAGAACAACTAAAGGAAAACTGGGTTAAATAAATTCTCACATTTTGTGCTTAAGTAAGAATTTGAAAACGATGTTTGACTGTTGTCTTAAAGAAATTAATAAAACTGGACCACCATTCAACTTCACACCAGCAGCTGTGAAATCTACAGTTGCAACTTAGTATATAACTAATTTGGGCAAGCTTCATAAATGTCTCAATCTTTTTATCAGTCAGAAATTGAATGGAATCTTTAAGTGATTGAGCTCTATTATTGGTTTTTGATTGGTGTCGGACAGTTCATCACCTCTTTGAAATATATGCATTTGTGTTTCAAGTAGTTTTGACTATGATGGTGAATTGTATGATGTTAATCTATAAACTAGGGTGACAATGCCACAGTCATATGGATGCATATATATGTTCAACTTACGGAAAGCACAAGAATACTACCTAAAATTGTGGAAAATAAGCAATCATGCACACACACACAATTGCACCACAATATACTCTGAAGAAACTCTTAATAGAAATAAAAGTTTAGGAAGAGTAAGGTGAGATTGTCATGCCACTAATCCACACCTATACAGCAGTTACACATTGCTCATAGGTCTTACAATAGCCAAACGTACAATGCCCTGAAGTAACACAACATGCAACAACTTTGTCCGGATATCAGCAGCTACTGCAGTCATGGACACGTCTGATAATGACTCCATTTACACTTGAATGGAGGTGCTAGGTGCATTGATTCCACATGGTCCACTATGTCAAGCTTGAAAGGAAATAGAATGACTGTCCTACCTGCCTCTGCTGTGCAATAGTCAATGAAGATGAAAATGGCGTCCCAAACAACCATTAATCACAAGGTCTTCTGAATGCAATCACTTTCTTGCTCTCCTCAATAAACAATAGTCTCAAAAGTGGCTTCCAACTGCCAAAGACGAGAACTCCAGCTTCTGGTTGCTGTCCTCTAATGGGAGCAGATGGGACTGCCCTTTTCTTCTTTCTTTCCTTTCTTGGTTTTCATTACAAAATGACCTCCTTTCGGCCTTCTATTTATGACATAAAAAGTCATTCTAAAATCATTAGAACAATTGCTAACTGTTCTGGTGCTCTACTGGTCAACTATGGCACAAGAAAGGTGATTATAACAACCCAAGCATATGACAAATGGATCCAATCATTATCTAAAGGTTTAGCACAACCCATGGAAGTATTCTCACACCTAAATCAAACCTAAAATATTGCCAAAAATGTGCTCCGATTGTAAAAAACGTGGCTTGTAGCAAGCCTGTCACTTACAAACATACCTGACTTTCGGCAGCCATAACCTTTGCATATGGACTCAAAACGCAGTTCCCCTTTTTTTGTTTTTTGAAATCACACTATTTTTTAAGGGCTATGCAAATATCATTTTCCAACTTGGAAGACTTGTGGCACTGTTACATGTAACTTGCAGCCACTCAGAAACATACAATAGTTGCTACAGGTAACCTTGCAGCCATAGAGAACCTGTAGAAACCACTGAACACTTGAAAATAGCTCAATGAACACCTGTAGCAGGTGCTACAGGTCATAGGCGGCCAAATATTACACCTGTAGCAGCCTGCACGATTCGTGTAGCAATCTGCACAATACCTGTAGCAGCCTATACAATGCCCATATGTCATGTCCCCAATTTTGGTCCTATTTCAGCTGGCGGGAAAAAGAGCATTTTTAATTTGATATTTGAATTTGTCCGTTGTGAGGCCGACCCCTTGGTTGGCAAAGTATTTAAGCAAGGTCTTTTGGGTTGTTTTGGTATCTGATATCACGAATTGAATTGGAGCGTAGCTTCCAGACTCTCAGGGACGTAGTCTCCTGTGAGTTGACTAGAGTGGGACGAAAACCTCACTCTGCAATTCGTGATTCCTTTCTTCACGTATTCCTCAGCTTGACATCAGTTGCCGCATCTCAGGTTGGAGCAGGGGATTTAATCACCGCATATACACTCACCCCTGGCGTGGGAATAGGGACTTGCATTATTAGCGAATCCAGACATTATCCAACGGAGCCTTGAATTCCCGACAGGTCATTGGGAGATGTCATTGTAAGGCATGGCATCAGAACCTTTCTGTGCACAAATGCACTCCAGGTTGCTGATTGAGTTGAGCGACAAGAGATTTAGTGAACTGGGTGGAGATCACGATTATTGTTTGTGGCCGAGCCTTCGGCTCTGGACGCATCTTGACAGTGCTCGATTTCTCACTTGTACTGGGACCTCCGTTGAGCAAGCATAGGAGAGGTTGGCGCATATAGACAAGGACACGAATGGTGGTCAAGAGCTTGAGTATTCCCGTGTCGTGAAGATAACCGTGTAAGAACCAGTTGTGCTAGTATCGGGAGCATTCGCGGATGGGGAAGTCTGAGACCGGTTTCACGGGTCTATCACTGCCGACAAGAGGGACGGGAAGCAATACATTATATATGATCTTCAGCTCAGAGTTTCAAGCAGACTGCCAGCGTAATATTCTGGACTCACGACATCATTCCTGATCTACACCATTCTACGGGAAGTCTATTACCTCTTCGGGTCATGTGAGCTACCTTAGGCGGACAACAGAAAGCTGGCATCGTGGCGGACTAGTGTGGAATTCAGGAGTCAGGCCTGTAGCGGCCTGGAAACATAATCTAGTCCGATCTGGGCAAGTCCTCAGTCGTGAAATTCTCAGTACACTGCATGTACTCACTCTGTATCTACAGACCATCATTTCAGAATAATAAATATTTGATTATCAGTATCCTGAGGGCATACTTTTATGATTGCGTACTTAAGTACAGTGTTCTGTCAATTTCCATTTCCTGTCAACTTGCGTGTGAATCAAGCTAAGGCATCAATCCAGGTCTAAGAATAATTCCGCCTTGTCTTATCGGGTTTGGTGTTTGCTTGAACTGAGATTGATACTTCATTTGTTGTTCGGGTTGGATGATGTGAATGTATTTCAGTCATTGCTGTGTGTTACAGATCTGCTTCAGTAGTTTCCTGTTATTCTTTGCCACTGCATTTTAATCCATCTTTGCAGCATCTGTGTTGGTTCATCACACCATAGCTGCTTGAGCAACACTTTTAGAATTGTTACAAATGTTCCACAAATGATCCTGCAACACATAGCTGACTTTGGAACCTTTCCAATTCAAAACACTCAAGCCATTTTTGGTTCAGATAATTTAATTCTTTTCTAATTTTTATGTGGTATGTACTTCAGGTTTTTGATCATTGTGATAGAAAATCCAATAAAACATGTGAAACCTAGATTATTTTCTTGTCAACTGTTATAGTCAACAAATTGTGGGGTATTATCATCTGTCTGCTACCTTCTATTTTGGTGCACTATTGAGCAGTTTTCAATAATTATTTAATATTGTTGTAATGGTCTTCAAATTGATTTTTTTGTTAGGTATATTGTTTGTGGCTGTTTGTCACATCCCTTAGACTTCCTAAGTTTAACTGTCTGCTGAATATTTGAAGCAAGTGAAACACACAACCATAAAACCTAACCATCCTTACAAAAAGCATTGTATAAATGTTGTTTCAAGTATGCTTAAATGAATTTCCTCTGAGTTTGTTTTACACGAACAAAATCTGAGATATTTATCCTCAAAACTGAATTATTGCTTTCATATGTATGTTTTTCAATGTGCTTTTTTGACAAATTATGACCTAGTATGATTTGTTTGTTGCTTTGAGATCTACTTATGCAGTGATGTGCTTTTTATCTTTTTTTCCAGGCATACAGAGCTCAAAGTTCTGGTTCCAGAGAATGGAATTATTGGATTGTATGCAAATGGGATGAATATTGATAATATCGTTGTGAATGGACTGCCTGTGCATTTTACCCTTTGTCCTCAGCCTGATTGTAGCAAAGAAGAAAGAAAGTGGCCGTCAATTACCTGTATTGATGCTGCTGAAGCTGCCGGTTCAGTATATTTCTCATCTTTAGAGAGAGAGATGGCTCCAGATTTGCTTATAAATTGCTTTGTTTCATTATCTTCGGAAAGTGGTATACATAATCTTGTTGATACCGAGGAAGTTGGGAAAATAGAGAGCAATCACAATGATGCTAATGGCATATCCCAACAAGAGGTGAAAATCCAACATCAATGGACTACTTGTGTTTTTATCTGATAGATGCTGTCAAAGTAAATATTTTCCTTGAGGTTCACTAGTTTGGTGGTTTCTCATGTAGGTTAATATTGAATGCAGAATGTCAAATTGGTTCGCATTGAATATTGGCTGGAGAAACCCGAAGTAGGTGTTCATTTTAGGGGTAGCACCCTCCATACAAATAATCAGATAAGGCGTGCACGCTGTTGGTTTCCGTGTGTTGACTGTAGTCTGCAACAGTGCTGGTAATAAATTTAATCATATGCGAAGTACTTATGACAAATTGGTTTTGGGATTGGTTCTGTTTATAAGGTTTCTTCGGAGCAAACTGACATGTTTTGTTAAGTGATTTCACTGACTTACACTGAGATTATATATTTATTTGTTACTTTCCTGGGTTTTCAGCTATGACCTGGAGTTTACCGTCGATTCTAAGTATGTTGCAATTAGCAATGGCACTCTTCTATATCAGGTAGGATGCATACTTTTTTGAATGAGGATAGTTATCTACAATAGTTTTTCTTATGTTGTTTGTGAATAACGTGTTCAGAATCACACCCCAGAACTTCCTTTTTTCAAGGACATTGATATGAATGGCCAAGCGATATTCACTTATTTGTTTCTCATTTACATATGCATTTTTCAGTTTAAGTATGTTCAAATGAGGAGTGGTTGATTTTGTATGTAATTTATTGATTTAATATTTGATTTCAACAGATGATCAACAATGATCAACGAGAATGGAGAAAGATACAAAGCTGAGATAAGACAAGAGGGATTGCATTTGTATCTCTTATATAAATATTAGTAACTAATAGTGCAGAAGTAAAAGGAAAAACACGTATTAAGTTTTGCAGGCATCAAGAGTTAATGTCAAGCATAATGAACCAGATAAGCATAGCAAGCAAACAACAAAACTCAAGGGACAGGGATATCCTTAAAAGATTTGTAGATTTTTGCCGTCAAATCAGACATGCTACTATTGTCCAAGACTAAGACAAATTTGGCAATGAGGTGCTAAGTCCACATAATACTCTTCTTAGTGACCTGGTATTTTCAGCTGCAAGATCTAAGATTGAAAACATGCTGTAATGAGATTTGATGTGCTCACCACCGCTTGTCTTTTACTGATTAGCTTCTGCGAATTTCAAGCACAACCAAGATATCCTCGATTTTCACTTGGATATGTAATTTGGCGTTTACATGGTACTTGTAGTAGTAGAAACTGTGTTAAATCTCATTATAGTGGGTGCATTTAACGATGACATGTTTATGTTGTGTTAATTTATAAAGTGTGCATGCTTAATGCACCTTCAATTATGATAGTTTGTCTCTATGCATGACAAATATGAGCAAGAGTGATGTTGGGCCCAGATTAAACACAAATAGAATGGATGAGATGTGAACCATTTATGAATGATATCACATTTCAAATGCAGATAAATGTGGAAGCAGTGAGTATATTACTATACAAATAAGTAAAATATTATATTAATGTAAATGATTTGACATGTGCTGAAACTCATCTTGAAATTATCAATTGTGGAACAGTCTTATTGGCTTGAATATGCTAGTGTATTAAAGACTATTGATACATATGCAACTTGACTGTTTAAGCGTGGTCTTTTAATAAGAGAATATAAGCTCATGGAAGTACCAAATAGTTCTACTTCGAGATAGAGGTGCATTATATTAGTTGGCCCTTTTTAATTAATGTCAAGTGAGACTGTAACTTTCTTAGACACCTTACTATGCTGAGAGTAGCACTCTACCATGGCAGCTGGGGGTGAGGGTGTGACTGGTGGAGTGTAATGGTAGTGAGCGTTTCAAAAGACCAGAAAAGAATTTCCAATTTGAAACCAAGTATTAATAAAAATAGTTCATATAAATAAAAATATGTATACCAATTGTAAAAACTCTTCCAATAACATTTTCCAGATCTGGAGGGGGCTAGCAGAGTATTGGACTTTGTTAAAGGATGAATATGGTTTTTGATGGTTTGTGTTTGCATGCAGCAGATTGTAGATGCCTGCAGATGGGAGAAAGCCATCAGTAGATGGACATTGGTCAAGTGTTTTGCAGACAATCTGCCCCATGGAATAACTGTGTCAATGGTAGATGGATGTTTTCTGGAGTGTGGTTGCCAAAGGAAGGGCCTATTAAACATGCTTAACTCTACCACTGCTGGGAACACCATTCTTACTGGTGCTTGGTGCTGCAGAACTTATGCTATTTAGATCTTTCACTCTGCCTATTTATATCAGTTGGCCCTTTTTAATTAATGTCAAGTGAGACTGTAACATTCTTAGACACCTTACTATGCTGAGAGTTGCACTCTACAGTGGCAGCTGGGGGTGGGGGTGTGAGTGGTGGAGTGTAATGGTAGTGGGTGTTTCAAAAAACCAGAAAATAATTTCCAATTTAAAACCAAGAATTAATAAAACATAATTCATATAAATAAAACTATGCAAACCAATTTTAAAAACTCTTCCAATAACGTTTTGCAGATCTGAAGTGGGCTAGCAGAGTATTGGACTTTGTCAAAGGATGAATATGGTTTTTGATGGTTTGTGTTTGTAGGCAGCAGATTGTAGACGCCTGCAGATGGGAGAAAGCCATCAGTAGATGGACAGTGGTCAAGTGTTTTGCAGACAATCTGCCAAATGGAATAACTGTGTCAATAGTAGATGGATGTTTTCTGGAGTGTGTTTGCCAAAAGAAGGGCCTATTAAACATGCTTAACTCTACCACTGCTGGGAACACCATTCTTACTGGTGCTTGGTGCTACTGCTGCAGAAATTATGCTATCTAGATCTTTCACTCTGCCCAATCCTGTGTATTAGAACGGCAAATGTGTTTTAGACATGTTCTTCCACTAAAATGCTTGAAGTAATCAGCCGTTGATTCAATTTTAGATATTTATTTTGTCTTTTGATCTGTAGGTATTCAGACAAGCCTGCCACACTTGTACAGGCACTGTCTCTAACTTTTCTTGATGTCTAGTATGCAAGTTTTGAATCGGGTGATGACTCATATATTGGGCACCTGTTTTGCCATCACCATATTGGCATATTCTCTTCTTCTCAAGAAAGTGCCCACTGCTACTGGTATAATTTTGTTCTTCCAGTATATAAAATGTATTCTAATTAAATGCAAACCTGTGTCTTCAAGGAAAATGGAGGGTATATTTAAAATTATTTTTTAACTCATACATACCATGTTGTATTTCTGTGCAAATTCTGTGAAAATAAATAACAAAGCCTGTTGTGGTTTGCTGTTAATAAAACCTAAAAATGGCAGTGGCTGATGGTAGCAATGAGTTACAGGAAGTGCTTCCTTGGATGAATTGCCAGGCAGATTAATATGCGTATCTCTAGTATAGCTACAGTCTTTGAACTCTGTCCATCAGAATGGAGTGAATGTTGGCAGAGCAGAGTGAATGCCTTAGTGTATGGAGAACAGTCCCAACTTTTAAGCATTCACTGAGGCATTCAACATATCACCACCAAATAGAGAATGTCCTCTTATTGTTTTATGTATTAACTCTTTTATTTTCTGCTACTTGTGGTGCCTAGATAATTTAAACCAGCCTCTCTCACCAGACGGCCTCAACAATATGTGAAAAAATTCAGCTCGGTTTTATTCATGAATATACATATTATATATCTTAATAGTGCTTTATGATATTGTCCTTTTTCATTAAAGTGAAATGTTATCTTATGATTATTATGGCTTTCCCTTGCTTCATATTTATTATATTATTAAGACTTCCATTTGAGGATTCTAAAGGATTCAACAGTTTTTCCATTATAATGTGCAGCATTAAAGAGGTCCCATAACTTATGTAAAAAATAAAATGGTTCTTCCTATGGTGAAAAGTTAATTATGGTTGTAGATAAACCCTACTAGCGTAAGGGTTCAAAAAATAAAGACTCGGTTTAGTACTTCTCTGAGTACTTGGAAAACTCCAAAGTATATCCCAATAGGTTTAGCTAAATCCTGTAAAGTATATATTCGAATCTTCAACCATAGTATATCATTTAAATCTATTTTAATGAATTTGCTTGCAGATTGCCCAATTCTAAGTTTGGTTTGAATCAGATCCGTGATCCAGTCCGATCCACCTACAGATATGGGTAGGATGTGGGAGAGTGAGGTTAGGTTTGTCTGGGACAAACTAGACAAACCCAGCTGAACTTGCGCAGGATCTGGGGGAACTGAGGCAATACAAGAGCAAATTGTGTCCATTTTTTTGGCTTTTTTGTATGGATGAACCCAAAATGAACCTGGCCCCAATTTCTTTTTAGCCAGATCCACGAACCTGAACCCAGATCCATACAAGAACCAGTAACATAGATTTAAATCATCCAATGAAGAGTAATATGCAATATCAACTTAGTGATCAAGATATAAATCCCCATTTATCTGTATGACAAAGGGCAATGATGTTGTGAAATAACAAGCTGCAATGAAGGTATTTGATAGGTGAGGTTGGCCCATTAGAACTTGGAGTCACATTTATTCGGAATGTACATTCTCATTAAGGAAATGCACAAGGAGTGAAGGTAATTACAGGCTAGGCTTGTCACACACCTAGAATAATGAATGCCTTATGATCTATGAAGACCCCGATCTTGGTCAAGACCAAAAAGCATCTTGTGATTGGATGGATGGTACCCTTAATGCTCTAATGGCCTTAGTAAGGAATATAAATTCTTGTGATTGGTTGGCATCTTGAAAAATACCCAGAGAAGACTACACTGCACCATTGAAGTTCAAACAAGCAATAGATATACCCTCATCACATAATGGGACAAACTCTTTTGAAAATGCCCATTTGGGTAGGGAAAATTCTTTTTTTGTGTATGTAAAGGTGATTTGTCATTTGACATGGAGTGTTACCCAGGTCGATGGGATTGCTGCTTGAGAACCCAATAGGAATTGCAAACTATGGTGGTTGATCAAAGAATATCTCCATTCTATGTGCTAGTAACTTGGATGAATGAAGCAGTGAGTGCACGCCTTTTGAGCTTTGAGCTCCCCTAACCTGAAATTAAAAAATGAGACATTGCCATCATTTAGATGGCCAAGTATTTGATCACCTCAGGGAAATAGAATACAAATGATTGGTATATGTTGTTGAATTACACCCTATTTGTTTTCCTTTTGAAAGAGATAACTTGAATGTAAGACTATTAAAAAGGAATCACATTTAACTTATATACGAATCTTGGTGAAATAATTTTATTTTAAACACAAATTCATAATTCACTGGTAATGTGCTCTGTTTATAAGATTGAATACCAGGTTGTCTGAGCATCTAGTTATGAAATATCTATCAAAGTCAAATGAGAGTTTGAATTTGACCATAATATGCTTGATGGGAGCTTGCAACATGTGAGATGATTGTGAAAGAGGTCTTTAGGAAAGTATTGGGGGCTTTTCTAAGGTTCCATTAATCTCAGTAGCTGTTAGTAATATGCCTGGAAGGGTATTATTCTAAGTAGCCGGTTTAGGTTCGGGTTCGCCGGTTCGGCAAAATTTTTTGGGGGGTGGGTTCGGTTCGTTTTGGGTTTGTTAGTACAAATTACAAAAACATGTAAAAATATATATATATATATATATATGCAGCCTAGAAGCATGAATTAGGATTAGAATATCACATAACAATTAACATCATATAAACAACAAAACCACCATAAACTTGAATGCCATTTAAAACATGCATGATAAATATAAAATATTCATTGTTCAAACTTCAAGTTCAATATTACAACACTTTTAAAGTTTTAATCATCAAATGGATTCTCTAAATCATTTAGTCATCCATATCAATGCCAACATTGACATTAGATGAAGTAGGAAGACTAGATGAATCACAAGTAGTGCCAATGGCACCATCACTAGCACTAGTATTGTGCCCATGCTCCTGTTGGATATTCGACTCCTCATATGCAATATGGTGGGAATTGCAAGCATCCAAGTCAGTATCCTCTGGCACTATATCCCACAACTTCGTCTCCCCTTCCTTGTAGTTAGGTTGTTTGTGTGAAAGGAGACGCAAGTTGGAATGCACATATACTAAGTTCTCTGCTTTTTTTGAGAGCAATTTATTTCGCTTTACTGAGTGGATGAAAGAATATGTGCTCCAATTCCTCTCAGATACGGATGAACTAGCAACCTATGAAGACAAAGTAAACAATTAAAAAATTATAAATGAAATTATGAAACTTTTAAAACTAAAATATGAAAATTTCTTAAACTTGTGATAAAATTTTGATTGCAAGGGGCTGCAAATTTTGGAAGTATTGTCCATGGAAATACCACCAACTATGAGCATCCTTTAAGAACCTATCACGGGAGGCATCAACATCTAGATGATTTGAGTGCACAAAATCAGTGAACTCATTCGTGACTACACTTCGCAAATCTTGATCAGGGAAGAGTCTCACAAATGCTGCCTTGTACCCTTCAGCCACTTCTAAATCTCTATATGGAGGAAGCCTTCCTGGCTGTGAAAGAAGTTGACTGCTGTAGTATTTTGGAGTCAATGCAAAGGCAAGAAGGTGTAATGGAGTTGTCATTTTGTTCCATCTTTCTTCAACAATTGTTTGCACTTGTTTGAAGAAAGTCTCTTCAGGGTCTTGCTCTCTTGCATTTATGGTGCACTTGATCTTCTCAAGCATTGAGTCTATACCATCATATACCTCTCCAATGCATGGCTTGTCCATGTTAGTATAGCGAATCATACTCAAAATGGGCTCGGTGAAGCTAAGGAGATACTCCACACGATCCCACCATGAGTCATCTAATATCATGCTCTTAATTCTTGTTGCTCTTTCAGTGCTGCTTTGCCTCCATATAGACCAATTGGTGCTGATCACCATGCTAGAAAGTGCCTGCCTAACTTTCACAAGTCGTCTCAAGATGATTGTATTAGAGGCAAAGCGGGTCTCTGCAACCTATTGCAAATTAAAAAAAAATAATTAAAATTTAAAAATAAACTTTAAAGAAGAATTTAAATTAGAATGCACAATCAAATTATGAAAATCAGAAAATGACAAATGTAAATATTACTTCACTTACCTTCAATAGCTCCAAATTTGAAAATGTTCTAAAGATCCCTTGAGACAAGTGGTGGTTGGTGACGAACATCTGAATGTCCTCAGCCTCAGTATACAATTGTTTGATCCATGCAATTTTATTCCCAATCTTTTGCAGCATAAGATTGAGTGAATGGACCGCACAAGGTGTCCAAAAGATATGTGAATATCTTTCCTCAACCAACAACCCTGCAGCTCTACAATTCTTCGCGTTGTCCGTTACAACTTGAACAACGTTGCGGGCTCCCACTTGCTCAATGGCTGCAATAAGAATATTAGCAATAAATTGTCCATCTTTTACTTGCCCCTCACAATCCACGGCTTTCAAAAACATTGCCCCTTTAGGGGACACCGCTATGACATTGATCAAAGGCCGATTTTTTGAGTCCTTCCAACCATCTGAAACAATGGACACACCTGTCTCAACCCATGAATCTCTTATAGGCTTCAATGCATCTTCAACCAACTCAACCTCCTTTTCCAATAAAGTGCTACGCACCTTCTCATAACCCGGGCCCTTGTACCCTTTTGGAGCTTCATTAACCGCTCTCAACATCTCTTTCCAATATGGAGAACGAACAACATTAAAAGATAATCCATTGGCATATATGCATCTTGCTACACATTGGTCGGCAAGGGCTCTACTCTCATTTTGAAATGCAACTTCCAAAGGTCCCTTGGCTCTCTTGTTTGCAAAAGGTTGTGCACTTTCAGCTTGAAGATTCAGAATGGCCATAAATGGGTGGTCTTCTACCACAATATTGGGATTGGGATTAGATGGGGGCTGCATTCCCTTTGATTTTTTTTTTAACAAAGGGTGATTTCCTTTTTGGGCTTCCCGTTGATCTGCTGCTTCTTGCTCCATAATGTATTTTGCAACTGTCTCAGGTGCAATAGGGGCATCTTTTTTTCTAGGGCAAGGCGAGATGCCTTTTCCACTTATGCCACACAAATGTGCTTTCACCCTATGGTATGAACTAGAATATGTAACTTCACACCCATTGCATTTCCAAACATAACCACCACCACCTGGAATCTGTCTTATCATTTCAACATACTTCCATAGAGGAGAATTTGCATTTGTTTTGAACTTTGGGTTTGGTTTAGCTACGGAGCCGGAGGTAGAACCCATTGACATTGTAATTCCTATGGCAATTTGTTTTGCAAACAACACATTCAAAATTTGAATGAAAACAAAATATAATAATTTTTTAAAAATTAAAACCTAGCTCTTTTGAATCTTGCACAATGTATACATTCATAGAAGAACAGAAAAAAAAAAGAAGAAAAACAAAGTTTCTGTTTGTAAAACAAAAAAAAGAATGAAAAAACTCAAAAAAAATGAGAAAAACTTACCTCTTTGCAAAAATATTCTTCAACAATCTTTGTGGCAGCCTGAACACTTGCAAATCTGTAGGAATGACAATGCAATCGTTTGGAGAAGCTTCAATGATCAATATTCAACTCCTTTTGTCAATCCAACAAGTTAAAATAAGAACTCAGCCTCTTGGAATGAAAATGCTTGTTTGCAGATCAAATGAATAAAAATGAGGTAGTTTAGGTGTTTAAAATGTTTTAGAGGTCACTTTTAGGGTTCCCTTGGGCGTGGGTCAAAGTCAAACTGAAGAAAATATTAAAAAAATGCAAGAAAAAACACTCTTTAGGCGCCCAGCTCCGTCGGTTCTCCTTGGGTTCGCCCGGGTTCGACCTGGGTTCTGCTCGGGTTCGCTCGGGTTCTTCATTGGCGAACCAGGCCCTCAAAGGAAGGACCCTGGTCGAACCCACAGAGGGATCGGACTAGGACCCGAACCCAGTGCGAACCCGAAACAGGACCCAGCCAAGAACCAGGCGAATTGGCTACTTAGGTATTATTTATTTGACCAAATAAACAGATTCTTTACAAGAATGCCCCCAACAATAAAAATAAATAAGATTATGAACAGTTAATTTTTTGAGGTAGAGTCCATCTCACAATCTGAATGTGAAAATTTGCTTCTGAAATCACCAGGTTTACAAGAGTTCTGTCAATTGTTGTTTTTGTGAAATAATGAGTAAATGTGTTTTTTTCCAATGTTCACTTCCTGGAAAAAAATTGAAAAAAATTGAAAAAAATAATGGAGGTGATGTGGGTGCTCAAATTTCTACAAATTTAGAATAGAGCAAATATGGAATAGTAATATTGCAATACACCTTTTTATCAAATATAGCAGAAAAGCATGTCAGTTGGCTTTTATTTTAATTCATTATTTGCTTAATTTAGGGTGATTTTTATGGCTTAATTTTATTTTCTTGTTTCAAAATGTTTAAAAATAAATATTTCTAAATGTGAAATCTTTTTTAAGCTATGTCACCAAGCTTTTGGGAAGGGGATGGCAGGGCAGGAAGGAATGCTCTTCCAAGACATATTTTGTAGGAGGCCATTTTTAGGGGACAGCAGGGATGGCTATTTTATTGAAAGAATAGCAAAATTTTAAAAATATATGAAATTTCACATATTCATATGATTAACTTTGATAAGGTATTCATTGTATTTATTATAGAACCTTAACACATAAGTTTAGAGCTGAATTGAGATTTCACACGAGTCGACACAAAAAATGAACAAAATTTAATTATTCTCATTGTCAATGTGCATATATATTAACCCCTACTAATAAGTGGCATCTATATATTAAGTTGAACATGCTAACCATCAAATATTTGTTCCTTCTTATTCAATTTAATAGTCAAATGTTCATTTGTTCATATTAATAAATATCTTTATAATATTATATAAATACCTCAGGTTTTGCAGTTCTCTTGTAGTTTAAATGTTTGCAAAACTAATATGACAGTTTGATTGGATGCTTTTTGTCTTTGCAATTATCTTATCCGACTTCAGTGAGACTTGGGGCAAATTTAATTGGAAAATGCACTGGAATTGGAAAATGTTTTGTCCATTGTACTTGCCTTGAATTTTTTTATATAAATTGCACTTTAAAATGGTTTAAACAATGCATAGATGCAAGGCATATTGATTTAACTTTAGTAGATTACTGAAATTTCTCAGTTACAGGGTGCACATGTAATATTTTGATAATCAATGGGCCAGCGAATTGTCAGTTTCCTTTAGATTGGCTGATAACTCTCTTTGGCTGAAACAACTGGTGTGTTCATTGAAACCAAGATCACTTGAATTGAGAATTGTGGCAAGCTGATTGACAGTCATTAGTTTTAAAAATACCTTACAAAGAAATTGTTGGTGTGGCTTGTGGTTGCCAAATACTGGGTATTGGACATGTTGGTAGCAAAGTTTCATTAAATTTGGGCAAAATTGTGAGTGCTATAAGGAAATGCCATCTATCTCACTAGCTACTGTTAAGTTGACGTTATTGTTTTGTGCTCAGACTATAGGGTTAAATTAAAGCCAAATGATAAGTCCTTTTTTTTTCAATCTTGTGTTTTTTTAAATGTATTTTTTCTTGATTGGGCCATACCCATCCCATGAACAGCTAGGATGTCCCCAGCCATGCCCTGAAGCCCCTTGAAATAAAACATACATCCCAGGGGCATTTCCTAATTTTTTGCAAGTTGAGGATGGCTGGGGGTCCCTGAAATGTCTCCTATATGGGTCCGAAAATACAAGGGATGCATCACTGGGATACATAGTATTATTAAGTTACTAGAATAGCACAAATCATATGTAGTAATAATAAATATCACAAAAGTCTGCACAAAGTTAAAAAGGAGGAAAGAGCAAAAGGTCAAAGGGCTAAAGTTTGAGGAAGATGACCACAAAGTGGGAATGGTTTGAAAATTTGAAAACCATTAGAATCTATTAGCTAATTCTCATTTATGCACAATGTAATATGTATTGTGCAATGCAATGTAATTGGTGATACGAACAAAAGTGAAATTTTTTATATTCAACAATTCATTTTTATTTTATCTCTCTCTCTCTCTCTCTCTCCATTTTTCTATGCTTTTTGAAAAGCTGATTTTTTCCAATTAAATTCCAATGTATTGAAAAAATCTAAATTGTGATTTGCCGATTTTTTCTCCAAAAGAATTTTGCTTGCAATGCATCAGCCTTTGTTTCATGGAGTTTGCAAATAGTATGTTATATATATGATCAATACAAGAAAATTACCAAAAGAACATATTTAATAAACATCCATCATTCCATGTTATTATAAAGGAGTGCAAAATTGAAACAGAAACACGCTGCATGAAATTGAATATAGAAAATCAAAATTAGTCTCATTATCTCAAAGAGTGTATTATAGCAAGGGAATTGTCCTTGGTACAAGAGATGATTACATCTCTCTCCTGATGAAAGGGCCTTTAGGGCGTTTATGCTTTACAAACTTTTGTTACCAATTTACTATCTTATACCATACCCCATCTTGTTCGCATTAAATCATGTTCTCAATGCTCACTGAACACTCATATTCTCAGTCTTGACAGTCAACAACATTCGTCACCCAGAGTTGCACTTATTCAGCTCTCACTATAATCTATTTGTCACACTGACAGTGGAAATCAGAAAATTAAACAAGGAAATTAACTAGCCATGATAACTCTGAAGACAAGGAGTCAAAACTTCAATATGCCTTATCAGATTATATCCCAAAAATCATAGTTATTATGTGATGGATATCCTTCGAGCCCTAAAGCTCCTCACCTCCCTTGGAATCTAAATCAGATGGATCATCCAACTAGCCCCAAACTAATACTGGTTGCATGCCTTGATCTTTATCAACTGTCCATGGTCATTCAGGCTTGACATCCTATGGGTGTACTCAAATATATTGCTGTACATGAGATGCATCATACCATGTACAAGAACTAGCTTCTCCCCTCTTCGAGATTTATTATTGCTCCTCTAAATAGAGTGGTTAAAGCTGGACCAATTCCTCTCAGCAACTAAAGAACTAGCAACTTATGAAGAGTCTAATGTCAAACACCCATGTAGGTTGGACCATTGTCTGAGACTCTGAGGTACTTATATGCCAAAGTCATTCCATCCTCCCTAGCCATCTTTCTCTTGCTTGTGAGACTAGCAAATGTGGTCTAGTTGTCTCACAATTTTGCAACCTCCTTCCCTGTGTACATATTCTTAATGGCCTTTCTGAAGCTCTTCTTATCGCTCCCATCATCCATAGAAACAACTACCCTAGGCATCTCCTTAAAATATTTTGGATTATCTATAATAAGACTATGCGCAAAGGGGTGTTCAATTTCTCTTTATTTTCCTTCAACACTCGGGAATTGTATTATATAATTCTAAGTTGGGTCTCTCTCACAAATCACAGCCTTCATTTGGCCAAACATGCTGTCAATTGCTGCATAGGTCTTTTTAATGTTAGAAGTGTTTAAGTTCCCATTTCTAAAAATAGTAAAAACAGGGGATGCAAAGGACACAATGTATGTCACATCTTCATCCACTTTTTTAATTCAGAAACTAACATCTTTTGGTGACTTATACTCACGTTGTGAGATATACCCATATTTGAAACCTTGTTCTTGAGAGAGGGCTGCTTCTTTTTCTTTTTCGGAATGTCAGTTATCTGGGTAATTTTAGGCTAGTACACTTCTGCAGTGGGTAGTATCCAGATACTCATTGGACGAGTCTCAAATTTTTCTCCCAGAAGATGTGATTAATAGGGTTGTTAGGGACGACAGTTTACCAGAATATATTTTGGTCACTTGAACCTATCCATCATAAGCATTTGACCCAAAGATGGCTAGATTGACCATTTTCTACAGATTTTTGATGGCATTATTCTTCAGTTAGCCTAGTTTCACAACACTGGTTTCATGGCTTGAGTATTCTCCATGGGTTATTGAGGGTTCGTTTGCATCAAGTATGTGTCGAGTCAGACGAGCATTTTGCTTTTAGGGATAGGATCTGTCCCCTCTATTCTCTCCCAGAGGTTGAGAATGAGTACTTCTATTGAGTCAGATCACAATGTTCCTTGTGGAGATAAAATTTTCAATTGTCCTGGTTTTTCTGGGATTAAGGGAAGACACTACTGGTTGTACAGAGAACCAAGAGGTGGTAATTCTCAGGTGTAGGAAAATATAGATGACCTTATTATATTTTCAACTTGTATTTCTTGTTTGGGGTTTGAAACTTTCCATGGATTTGGCTGATGTATGGCAATGAGTTGATGTTTACAATTGCATGCTGTTACTAGCGTATTCAAGCAGTCTTATAGATCTTGTTTCTACTCAGCATCATAGGCCTTGTATGTTTCGTTGTTTGCAGCCTAGGGTACAGTGAGCAATGTGCATCCGCCTGTTTCCTTTCCAAATTTGTTGATATTCTTCACCTTGAATGATGGGAACTGCCCCGCTTTTTCCTAGAATGGCCCAACTGCCCTCCATCAGTTGATGCGTTGATCCTATGCTGGTGGTGGATGATGACGACGGGGATTCTTTTCCTTCTACTTGGAGCATTCATCCATACATTGCACATCTAATTATTTTACATGATCACATTTATATACTCTTCAACTACCTTGTGATTCATTTTTCCTTTGTTGATTTTCAGTTGCAAATTTGCAGTGCGTAAACATTTTTAGTTTCTCTTTTCTTTCTTTCAAATATGCAGACATTGAAAAGGCAACTGAATTACATAGCGTGTCATATTTAAAAAAGTAAACTACTATGTTAACTATTAAAAAAACCTTTTGTTTGGCATTTAATATTCTGCTACGTTTAGGGAATATTTGACATGATCATTTAAAGCAACAGTTTCATGCCAAATGCTACTTATAAAAAATCTAAACAGTCAGGATTTAATATTTTTGGCTCTCAGCTCCATGCTCTAAGGCTATTTTCTTCAGCACTCTTTCTATTTTCCCTCCTACATTTGTAAGGGAATATGGTTTAAAAATTAGGTACTCCATTCCCCTTCTATATTTCCCCACACCATCCTCTCTTTTCTTCTTCTATTTAATTGGAAACTTGGATCATTGTGGTATCCTTCTTGTGAAGTGAATTGCTTGTGACATGCATGTTGATTCTTCAAACATTTGGATAGAGAAGGGTTTGGTGGCGTTCTCTTGTTATTCATAGGGTTGCAAGGTACGTGGAGATGGGCTTTGCTCCATTCTCTTTTATTTCCTTTTTCATTCTTTTAGCTTAACTAGTTATCAACCTAGTAGCATTCCATTTACAGGGCATTAACGTGCTGTGGTAAAAGTACATATGGAATTCCCTTTTATCTGGATTTAAAATGGGAAAAAAATGAGCCAAAACTTAGGAAACTAAAAATTGATATACTATGCCTAGGAATAGAGAAAAAGCTGATATTGGTGTCAAATATACTTTGTAGAGATAAAAAGTAAACATTATACATTGAAAATGTCAAAAAATAGTAGGTTTAAGAAAAGCACAGCCTATTATTTTAGGGCATGTTGTCACAAAGCACGACCTATTGTCTTCGGGTTGATCTCATGTATTTTACCTAAATCCTCATTAGGGTATAAATTAAAAGTAAAACTTTCATTGGTGTTTAAAATTTTAATTTTAAATGAATATATTCAAAATAAAACCTAAAAAGAGATTCTTAAATGCCCTAACCTTAAAGCCTAAACTTAAAAAATTCAGTTTTCCAATGCTTTGTATCATTTTGCTTCACTAGTCTTAAACTGAACGAAAAACTATAAATAAGTACTTAAAACTTTTAAAAACAGTTTTTTTACCTACACACACACATCTATACATATACAATATATATAAAATTCAGAGCCACCTTTTTTGAAAAACTTGGGCATGGCACATTAAATGTGGTAGGTTGAGAGTACTCGGGGTTAATTGTGAGTTTTTCAAGTTTGATTACTACTATGGTACTATCAATAATGTGACTCATGAATCATGGTTTTAAATTTGCAGTGCAGTTTTTAACCTCTCAACTCAAGGAACTGTTAACTGGGATTTGTAACCTTTTGTTTATTTTGATGAAAGAACTTATATATTCCTTTCTGGTTTTGGATTATTTGAGGTACCTATTATAATTTTGAATCTGACAAAATACAACACAGTAGAACGATTCATGAAAATAATGAAGATGAGACTGAATTATTTTCATGTAATGAATCTTATTGGGATTTTTTAGGTAGAATTTTTATTTGCTCGTTTGAAAGAACAGTTGGGTTTTAATAATTTAAATGTTGGTCATACTTTTTGTCTATGTCATCCTGTAGTGCAGGATTCAGTTCATCAGCATTTAACCATGCTAGTTATATCATGGAGCTATTGTTTTGTGTGCCTACCATGTGTGTTTGTAGACATAAACTTGCGGTCCCTGAAGGTATTTCATGAAGCGTTGCCTAGTCGGCAACTGACATTCCCTCAGACTTTTTCTTCTTTATCACAACCTTCCATGATCTCTCTTCCAAGAGGTCATTTTCAGTGTACACTACTCACACCCAAAGCCATTGAATTTCTCAATCTTTGATTGTGATGTGATTGCTATGGCTTCTACAACGCATGGACTTGCAAAGCCACACAATTAAATACTCCCACTGCAACCAAAAAGGACCCATAACACTCCAAGAAAGATGTCTCTCTCTCTCTCTCTAACTAAGCTGTAACGCTGAGACTAAAATTTGAAAAGAGGGTAAACAAATATGGTGAAAGGATAAACAAATAGCGCTCAAATTCAATTAACTGATTAGTTGCATATGATTAAACCATATAATATAACATGGAGAAATGAAGATCAACAAAATTTAAATCAGGAATAACACATCAGATATATGTAGAGAAAATCTTATAGGAAAGAACTACACCAACAAAGAAAAACTGGGCTTCTTGTATTTATCTCAAGAACAATGGTACATCAATACAATCCACTAAATATTCTTTAGTCTGACAGCTTTCTGGCAGCATAATAGTGCTTACCTGCATCGCATCATGAAATCTCTCTCAAACGTTCTATATAGAGCTCAAGAAACAGGAAATCATCAAGTGCTTTTTGTAAACTTTTGGCCACCAATCATTGGTATACAAGCAAAAACCCACACTTGAATATGCATTGGTTCATGTACTAAGATAGAATCCAACTAAAGAAGGAATCTTTGATCCATTTGACATGCTCCATATCTTCCAAGCATTCCATGAGATTCTGAGAAAGATGGACAGTTATATTGACAAGTGACAACTGTAACTCTACTATTAACATTTTTCCATAACTTCCTTATTCAGTGTCATTACAACAATATTCCAACATTTTTCCATAACTCTACCGAGGAGAATAATAATTAAATAGTAATCTCTCTCAACACCTTGTAGACATCCAAGTACCGTATTCCAAGAATGTGGGAGATACATACATTCTGCAAATGATTGCAATTGAATATTACAATAAATCCCAACATCGGTATTGTAGCATAATATTACTGTTGAATTTCAAATTACATTGGGGTATAAATTTCTAAATTCTAATCCATTTATTGTTTGTATTATAGATGAACTTTTGGTGGATGAGGCTTGAGATCCCCAAGTTCATATCTTGGCTTTTCTTTCCAATATTTCAAGATTGATTTTATCATGCAGGTCGTTGGCAAAGATGATCCACGGAGTAAAACATATGTGTACTGTGTGAACATTCCTGTCAATCCACAATATATAACATTGGCTGTTGCCCCTTTTGAGGTGCATCCAGATCGTCATAATGTGACTATTTCTCATATGTCAATGCCCTCAAATCTTTCGAAGCTGCAATGCACCATTAACTTCTTCCACAATGTATTCAGGTTTGTATATCAAGTTTGTTAACAATGTGCTTGCTAAACTTCTTTTTCCTTATTTTTCATTCAATTTAATAGGAGCATGCTCTTTGAAGTTAAGAGTAATTGATATGGTGCAGTTACTATGAGGAGTATCTTGAAGCACCCTTTCCTTTTGGATCATATAAGCAAGTCTTCATTGATTCTGAAACTGCATTAGCTTCCAGCTTTGTTGGTGCTTCAATGTCTATTTTCAGTTCCCATATATTGTTTGATGAACGTGTTATTGATCAGGTAATCATATTTGATATCGATTAATTCTGAGGTACTGGTACAGTTCTTTCTATTATCTACTTCAGCTGTACTTTTCAAAACTGTAAGTCTTGATAAAATGGATTCTTTATTTCATTTCATTTATGTAGGTTATCAGCACAAGAATCAAACTGGCTCATGCCTTAGCACAGCAATGGTTTGGGATTTTTATTACTCCTGAGACAGCAACTGATGGTATATACCTCTTAAGCCCACAAAATGACTTCAAAATTGCTTCATTTGAATGACAGTTTGTGCTGCCTTAGATTTTATAACAGGCATAATGCATGCAGGGTGGTTGCTAGATGGCCTTGCTGGTTTTCTTACTGATATCTATATCAAGCGTTACTTGGGGAACAATGAAGCCCGGTACCGTCGCTACAAGGTTCCTTACATCTATTCTGAACTTTCATAGAATGAAAAATACCTGGTACTTTGGTTGTGATTTTAGCATTAGCTGATATCAAGAATATATTTGTAGCATGTTGTTATTAGCTTTTTTTCAAGTTAAACTCTAGTTTATAAATCTTCCTTTACCCCTTATCTCTTTACTATTAACAACAACATGGTCTTTATTCTCTTTCGTAGTTTGTAGGATTGGTCAAATTCACATGGCTTTATGCATGTACACATAAGGAGCAATATTATATTATCTGAAATTAATTTTTGCAATTTGTCAGTCAAATTGAATGCACTTGTTAGACTGTGCAACCATCCGATGAGATTGTATTGCTGGAAAGTTGGACAGTAATGCTTATTTGGTTGATACTTAGTGTTTGGGTAAGAGAACATTTGGATATTGTATCTTTAGTTATTAATCTTCATCCTCTAAATGTTTGTTTCAGATTCTCTTAGAAGAATGTCACAAACATCATTCTCCTGCTAGTTCTTATTGTATAGCTTTGCCAGTAGTGTAAAAGGTTGAGCTCTGTTTTTAAAGCACTTTTGTTTTACAGAAGTATGGTTCATATATCGATAATAAAAGTGTTACAATGATAGTCGTCGTTGTGTAAAAAAACTGTGTTACAATGATAGTCGTCGTTGTGTAAAACAAACTATCTTCTGTATTACTTTGCTGGCTACAATTTCCAATGCGTTGCTTTCCATCATGATAAATCAAAATATCAACAAAACCACAGAAGATATTTACTAGGCTTATCGATCAGTCATGTTGGATATCATATTTCATGTCTAGTAATTTATGCTTGGAAATTTTAGAAACGCTTGATTGAATTTGGGTTCCTGGTAAACACTTGGCAACTTATAAGAAAATATTTCTGTAACATTGCAATAGTGCATTATCTAGTTCCCTTGAAAAGTTTGATATCTTATGTGTATGAGGCAGAGATTTGTCAATGAGAAGATGATCTTTTCCTTTTTTATTTATTTAACCAAGTACACTAGTTTTAATTGATGGCTGTAAGTGCTTCTTTCGAGAAATTTGTACTTGCTGTGCTGAGCTCTATTTTTCCTTTCTGACTAAATGAAGTTGCAGTTGTAAATCCACAATGCTAAAGAAGATAGCTTTCTAGTGAGCTTTGCGGATTTTGGCACGTTACACATTTTGTGTTGATTTATTTTTATTGTGAAGCATTACTGTTTGCAAGTTTCCAATGCTTTTAATGCGCTTAGTGATTTTGGTTTTGTACAGCTGTGTCCTATTTAGAATTTTAGACTGCCGACAATCATAAATATCACTTGTTTTATTGTGAGTTTAGTCAGTTGTCCTCACTGTGAAATGACAATTTTTTTGATGCAGGCAAATGAGGAAGTTTGTAAAGCTGATGTGGAAGGATCTACTGCTCTTTGTTCATCTGCAGCTGCAGCTGACTTATATGAAACACAGGCTATTGGTGTTTTGGGAAAACTTCGCTCATGGAAGGCTGTATGTGATTATTCTTTTTGAACCTCTGTTGGGAGCCTAATATTTGTATCCTTCTTTCTTCTGCTTGTTTAGGTGCTTTTCTTTGTGTAAAATCAGGTTGCTATTCTTCAGATGCTAGAGAAGCAAATGGGTCCAGAGCATTTTCGAAAGGTAGTGGAATGTTGTTGTTTGAGTGGTTGATTGACTTATTTTTAGTTATTTCCTGAATTCTAATCTGTTGGAATGTAATTTTTAATGAATGGTACAGATATTCTCTTATGTAGGTCTGTGACACTGTTATATTTATTTGGACTGAGAATTTGGAAGCATTATACAGAGAAAGAAAGATCCCATCTTTGCAGCTTCTCACTCTCTAATTGGTTGTTAGTCTTCGTTTCATAAGGAGTGTAAAATGACACGTGTATCAAGATTTTAGCAGTTCTATACTTCATTTGGATTTAAGCTCTATATTCTCTCGGTCTCTGTTTTGTGGATATTCCCTTATGTAGTATGTGATACTGATACATTTATTTAGATTGGAAAATTGGAAGCATTATACAGAGAAAGAAAGACTCCCATCTTTGCAACTTCTCAGTCTCTAATTGGCTGTTAGTCATTGTTTCATAAAAAGTGTAAAGAGATACACACATCAAGATTGTAGAAGTTTTATGGTTCTTTTGGATTTAAGCTGTACATTATGTTGGTCTCTGTTTTGTGGTTATTGTGAGAAAGCCATGACATTGCCCTACAGTGCCAAAGCTTGAGAGTATAACAGAAGCAGTTTGTATGTTGATACATACACACTCATAAAGCAAATGACTTGGACATACATATTTTAGAGAGTATCCCGTGCATATATTTCTTTATCTAGAGAAAATTTCCTTAAGTTGGCTGTATAATTTGTGCAGCTACAGCATGTTTTGATCAATTGCTTAGGTGCTACATGACTGCTAGTTTTATGCTTGGTTACCCTTGAAGTTCATAAAATATGATAGATTCCTGTTAGACACACTTCCCCCTTTCTAGCACTCCATGATGATCATGCCAACTAATGAGGGCCCACCAATTATGACAAGGTGCTCCTCTCTGGGCAATGTAACTCCTTGGTGCCCAAGGAGAGAGAAAGAGAGTGTTTTCCAAGAATGACGACTATAACTCTCATTGTTGACCTTTTTCCATATCTCCTTATTCATCGCCATTACAACACCATCCCACTAATCCTGGAGAATTATAATAATTAAATAATGCTTAGAATATCCTTATAGGTGTCTATGCACTTCATTCCAATATGTTTGGAGACAACAACTATATACATAGGATTGCAAGTGAATATCTTTCTAAATCCTAGCAACTATTTCCTCCATTTTCATGGTGACTGCTTGTTTGATCATTTTGTGCAATCTTCTTGGGGCTCCTCATTCATGCTTTTCTTATATTTTGTTTTGACTTGTTAATTATTACAACACAAGTAATTACTTTGCATAAATGATTATTTCATTAATTTCTTTGAGGGCATTACAAGATTAAAATCAGCTATCCATAAACCTGGGGAGAAGATTGCTTCATCTATCCTAGAGCCTTTTTACTGTATTCTTTTCTAAATGTTGAAGTGGTTAAGTAATTTGTTAAATTGCCGAACATATTCTAGTTTTATTTACAATCAGGATGAAGTGAAGCTTTTAATTTTGGATTCATAACAAGGAACGATTAATATCATTATAATTCTTGCAATATTTTGAATTTCAGATTTTACAGAGAATCATTCATAAAGCACAGGACACAACTAATGCTTCAAGGACACTTGGTACAAAAGAGGTATATTGCAATCTTGACATTTTATGTCACCTTATACCAATTCATGTATACAAATACGTATTTATTATATTATGCTAATTGTGAGTATATGTTTATATTGCAATCTTGACATTTTATGTCACCTTATACTAATTCATGTATACACATATGTATTTATTATATTATGCTAATTGTGAGTATATGTTTATATTTCTGAGAGATGCCTTGTTCGTGGAAATCATTTGTTAGCAATCACCTCCACTTGAAAATAATTTGCTTCACATTACTCTTCTGTAGCTTATAGGTAGTCTTACATGCTTTTGATAATTGTTAATTAAATCTAGGCTAATTAAAGAAATGTATCCAAATAGCAATTGATTAACTTAGATTAAGTATCTGGGACTGATAATTGAAAATATTGAAATTAACTGCTCAATTAAATGCAGGAAAATAAACATATGAATTACAAGAGTACTTAGCTCTGATTTTTGTTGCAGAAGTCTTTGTTCAGGTGTCAGAAATGCATTCTTAAAATTTGTGCTCTGTTCTCTGACTTATAAATTTGACTGTAGTATGTTTGGGTTCAGGTCTGTGCATGGACCTAGACTGAAGCTCGTGGATCTGAAATAGCAGAATGTTGATTTTTGAGATTCACTTGCCTCAATTTGTGATGTCTGCCTGTTGCATGGACATGTGGTGTTCACAAACACCTGTAGTGAATCTGCTAGATTTTTAGGGTCATGTTCTCCTTGGTCAGACCCCTATTGGATTGGCTTTATGGCTCCTAGTGAAAAAAATCAAGGATAGGGGCCAAACATGCAGCAGATCTAGGATGATGTCATTAACAGATAAATGTAAAGTAGACTAAGCTGGCTCACAGTGATTACTAAGGGAGGGAATCATGGACTCATCTTATGAAATTTGAATTTAAAAGTTTGGGGATTTGATCCAGGGTGGCGAATTATGTATCTAGGGATTTAGAGTGCAAATATAGGAATCAGTGAGAAAGGGGATTAGGTATGGGATGTCAGAGCCAATTTCACACACAATTATGCTACTTGTAAGTTGATTATTGCATTTATGTCTCTAATCAAAGTGGGCCCAGAGATAAGGGAAAAGGGCTTGTGTATGCTTTTTCATCAGTATAATCATAAATTTCCTTTTGAGTCAGTTTGCCTGGAATGCTTATTACTGTACTAGCAGCACTTTGCTGAGAACAGAGAATTTAGTTTCTTTTTTAAATTACCCAGGAATAGTGACCTATCTGCACCAAAATTCTGTGTCTTTTATAGTGGTATGAGTTACCTTGTGTTCATCTTACTCACCAATGTGTGATTAACTGACTAAAGGCATCAGTATCTTTTGACTGAAAAGACAGGCTTTGTATGGTTTTGGACTTTAAAGGTCATTATTCCGGTACTATTCCGAGTAAAAGCATGTTAAACAATGAAGTTGACCCCAGAATTATGCTTGTATAGCTTTCTACCCCATTTGACTAAAGCTTCTGGTAACAGATATGTTCTGTATGAACCATCCATTGTGGTGCTGATTAGCTTGTTTTTATTAATTCCCAAGTTACTGGTTTGGGTTCAAGTTCGGTTCACGGGTTCAGTCAATTTTTTTTTTGGGGTTGGGCTTGTCCATACAAAAACATATTTACAAAAGTAATTAAGTTCAAAATACCACACATAGCATCATATATTGTATAATAAACAAAATCACCATAAAAATAAAAATATTAGAATGTAAATTAGTCAAACTCAGTGGTACACAGGGATGTGTCCCCTAAGGTTTTGGCCCCCGTTCCTGTCCCGGGGACGTTCTAGGGATGGGGGATGTTTCCCAAGCGTCCCCAAAAAAGGAATTGTAGGGGACACCCCCGATCGGCAAGGATGTCCAGGGACAGCATGGGGACAGTCAGCCGTCCCTGGGATGGTAGGGGGACATCTAGGCGTCCCCCAACCGTCCCGGGGACGACTGGCTGTCCCCTAATTTCCAGCATGTTTTGGCAAATATAAGACAACCCGAAATTTTAAATGTTCATTTTTTTATTCTTTCTAAGTGAACCCCACACCCTCCCAACCCAAAAATGAAACATTAAACTTGCTTTCAAAGCCATTTGAGTTTATTTTTACATTCCAAAAAAAATTGCAGCTCAGAGGAAAGTGAGCAAGAGAAAAATGAGCCAGCCTCTCATACTCATCGTGGCAGACTGGCAGTGACTCAAACTTTGAGTCTGCTTTTGATGCAATGTTGGCAGATGCTGATTAGAGGCATCCATCATACTTTCTATTACTATGTTTTTGACATTTGTGACTGTCATTTTGACATTTGTAGTGCAAACTTGTAGCCTTCGGGCATTTTTTAAATTTTTTTTTTATATCATATGCACATTGACTGTTTGACATGAATTATGGAAGCAATTAAGTAGTTGTAGTACTATTAATTTGTTCGACTCTCATCACTCATGTGAACTCTATTGTTGTGTATATGTCAATATGATTACATTTGCAACTTTATCAATGTTCATTGTTATCATTATTCATACGAATATTTGAAATTTGAAATTTTCATATATATATATATATATAGCCGTTACCTTTGTCGTCCCCAAAAATCGCCTAAAACTTGGACATGGAGATTACATGGCAAATCAAATGAATTCAATGGGAGTTTGGGGGGCGATGCCCCCAACGGGGTCAAGTGGAAGCGTTCCCAATGGGGGTTTGGGAGCAATGCCCCTAGCGGGGTCGAGGGGTAGCACCTCTTATGGGGTTCGGGTGGGAGTGCCCCTAGCACACTCCCTATCGCAATACAGAGTGGGGTCAAGGGTGGAGCCCCAACCACCAAGCCCATATTAAGACTTCCAAAACCACATAAACCTTCTTGGTGTACATTATTTTGCATTCACAATAAGAGCCAAATTAAGACCTTCAAATCCAAACAAACCTTCATGGCGGACATCATTTTTTTGTGGCGAATTGAGCTTTTTTAAGTTAAAAAAAAGTCAAGAAAAAGGCTCGGATTCGACAGGATCGGACACATAGTCTGTGGGCTGAACCTTGTTTAAACCCATAGGGGACCAGACTCGGACCCCAAACCCAAGTCGGACCAGATTGGGACCCGGGACCCCCTACGGCGAATCGGTAACATAGATCAATTCAGTGTTCTAATGGTGTATCTTTTTTAATATTTCTTTTGGGAGTAGGCCACATGTCAAATGATTTAATGTTTAAGAACCATTCATCTTGAGTAGTGTTTCATAGGTACACCCATCTCTCATGAATTTTAATGGTTCACTTAGCACTAAAAAAATTTAAAATATGCAATGCTGGTCTGGGTATTATAGCTGTACTTAACATTAAAAAGAATGGTGAAAAGTTGAAAACACATTAAAAAACATAGAAATTCAAAGCTGAACTGCTTGTAGTCATGTTGCATGTTCTTCTAAATAATACTAATGAATTAATTGCTGACTTGGTGCTTTTGACCGAGAGCAATATGATGGTTTGTTCACATGGTTCTTGAATTTGGCCATGTTGAATATATTGCTTTTTTGAACAAATAATATAAATCCATCTAATATAAAACATGCCTTGACTCATTTAATATTCTGAATTATTCATTGCTAGCAGGGTTACACAGGGATGTGTTTCCCTCTTCTCAAGCCGCATCCTTGGCCCCCTTTCACCCCATGCCAACATCTTGGTATGGGGGTATGTAAGGGATGTCCCTTGGCTGTCCCCTGCGAGGAAAACTGGGGATAAATGAAATGAAAGTTGTCAATGACATCCATGAGATCGGGCAAGAGTTGAACTGCTCAACAAGAAACAAAAATCACACTCAACAACCCTTAGTTCCTACTTTTGACTGTCCCCTATTTCTTTGCTGAGAGTATACAGGTGTAGAATGAGCAAAAGCATGATGACATACAGTTGTGTGGTGAAATCATGCAAATGTCAAATGAGAGCATATAATTGTAAGAAATGTATGTTGGTTGTGTTAGTTATGAAGGTTTTCATATCCTCATCTCACTCCTCATCATGTATAACCGATTGTTGTGTTAGTTATGAAGGTTTTCATATCCCCATCTCACTTCCCATCATGTATAACCGATCTGAGAAAGCTTTCAATGGTTTGTGATGTTTAGGTGATGTGTTAGGCATTATACTCGTACCCCCATTTCGGCCCAAGCACCCAAATTGAAAAGCTAAAAATCTGTCTACGTGTGAAGGTTGCCAAGAGTCTCATCTTATAGACCACCCAATTGGGTATCTCTCTTTCAAATTTGAGGAAAATCCGACCAAAATTGTGAAAGTTAAGCAACTGAGGGATTTTCCCAGTGTCAAGGATGTGTTTCAAATTTGAAGAAAATCCGACCAAAATTGTGAAAGTTATGCAATTACGGGATTTTCCTAGTGTCAGGGATGCTGTGTTTCAAATTTTAGGAAGTTTTGAGCAAATTTGTAGAAGATATACAATTGTGGAAATTTGACCCTGACAATCTCCTCAATGAAATTGTGGAAATTTGACCTTGACATTCTTCTCAATGAAATTGAGGAAATTTGACCTTGACATTCTCGTCAATGAAATAGTGGAAATTTGACCCTCTAAATCTCTGCAATGCAATTGCGGAAATTTGATGCTCTAAATCTCCTCATTGAAAAATGACCCCTAAATCTCCGTGATGGTGCAGAAGGGCTTGGATTTCCACAATTTCTTCAAAAGACTTGTTTTTTGCCACTGACAAGTGCAGATAATGCTCCAGAACTGCAGTTTGAGGCATGCAACACATGATTTCACGCCATGACTTGTGACTAGTGCCTACATGCTGTGCTAAGGACGCCTAGTCTGCATACCTAATGCTGTTTGTTCAATCTGAAGACAACTTCTCCTCAATAGCATCTTGAATTTGGGTTCTCTTGTCTTTGAAAGGGGATTCAAAGCCATTTTTGAGAGGGTCTGGAAATTTTTTTTAAGGAATCTGAGAAGACTTTGAGCAGCGACTTGATTGCTTCTGTGTCTTATATTTCTTCGTACATAGTCAATGGCTGCAATTTTCTATAATAACTATATATTCTCTGATCTGAGCGTATATGAATACATGCTCTCAGTGTGTGTCATCTCCAGTTTGTGATCCAATATTTTTTTTGAGCAATGCAACATCAACTCTGTCCACTATCATCATACCAGTTTGTATAAAAATCCCTATGACTGCTCTTAGTGCAGCATCATTTGAAATTGAGGGGAGCATGAACAAGATCAATAACTCTAGATTTACGTTTCTAAGAATTACCCTTAGGTTATCAACATAAAGAGCCAAAACAAGGCAGAATGTTTCAACATCCACCAAATTTTTGTCAGAAGGAACCATAGAATTTTTGATTTAAGCTACCATGAGATACTGAATGCTTCATCCCATGAACAGACAGCTGCACAACATTGTCTGAGTTCTCATCTACAAAAATTCACTTTAGAGGAAGTATATACAGATTGGACGATCTGCCACACTTACTTCAAGTTTGGATCCAAAGTCTGCAACAATGGAAACTCTGGAGTGCAAAATCCTTGTCATCTCAAGCTTGTCAGTACCCAACACATCCTTCAAAAAGTCTAAGATAAAATAATTATTGATGTTGAAGGTACACTTGAGATGCTGGTTCGAAACATCCCTGTACACATTGTTGTGCCCATGATTACCTCTTGACATACTGTACAGCATTAGGGACCTTACAAATTACACCTGAATAGCACCACAGGCCTTACAAATAACCTTGAAGAGCACCCCAAACCTTACAAATTATCAAGCTATGCCAAAACAGTATATAACACCCAAGATATATAGAGCCGATTGCATCTTTTGCACAAAATGGCAGTCTCTATATTATAATGAACTTGCATGCTAAAATACTCCCATTAATGTGATGGGGATCAGAAATTGGGGGAGGTGGCCGAAAGCTTAGAAGTTTTAACATTCAATAATATCACTAATCTGCAAGGCTTTGAATCAATGCAAGCCTTCACAAAGAAGGGAAATTGAACAATTCTGACATTTGCCAATCTATCTGCTATCCTATTGCTCTCTCTGAAATAATGATTAAAATGAATATCTTGAAAACTCCCACCTGGAGCCTACCTTCTTCAATGTTACTTTTAAGATTTTAATCTCTAAGATAATCACTGATGCACACAGTAATTATAACTTGAGAGACCTAGGTTCCTGGCTTCTTCCTAGGATATGCCAGCCTGTAAGCATTCTGAGATCCTTCTTTGGCCATTTAGTGGGGATAGAGGATGATGCTTTTGATTATTTTGTTCAAAGTTTTATTACAGATGGTCTGCCGCTTGATTATCATTAGGTTCATTGTTCTTTTAGTGTCTCTTCCCTTGTAAGGCTATTTTTTATGTCACTATATCTTCCTGTGGATTTAACTACTTTAGGCTTACCTTTTTCTTGTTTTATTCATTTTTGTTTTGTACATTTGTTTATTTGGTTTTCATCTTGAGTGCCCCAGTAGTCTTAATTTGACACTTTTTGGGTCCCATTGACCTATTTTGGTCAGTCTTGGATACTTAAATAATTTCTCTTTCTTTAACTCAATTCAGAAGCCACTATCAAAGCTAGAAAAGCGTCAAATCTTTCACATGATATGAAGTTCTAAAGAATTCTAAAAAATTCAGTTTTATTATGACAAGAAAGTCATATTGTGCAAGCAAAACTGAACTGTGTTTCTGTTGAGATGGTTTGGTATGTATTATGTCAATATTCAGCAAGTCTAATTGCTCCTCATCAGCCCTCATAGCTGTGGATGTTGCTTTTTCAATTTTGTGAACTTGTCCTCCTTTGCAAGTTAATTAATTAGGATGGCTACTACCAAATTACTGAAACCGACTTTATAAATACTCCTCAGTCTAGCAGAAAGTTTGCCATAAAACATTAAATCCCACAATGCATGAGATATATCAATGATTTTACAAAAGCAAAGAGAGCCTTTAAAGAACATTCAGGCCTAATTGTTACCATAGGAACAGTAAAAGATGATATGGGTGATATGTGGGCTGCCTTCTCACCAGAAAATTCTTTGTGGAATAAATAGTAAATCCGAAGTGCAAGTGTTAGTTCAATGGTTAAATATGGCTTGTACTCTAAAAGTCCTATCATTACAGGTTAAAGGGGATTCTGTATTAGTTATCAGAAGAATGAGTAAAGATCTGACCCCAAGCTGGGAGCTCAATATGATCAAAGAAGCCAATCCCTTATTTCTGTGTTTGAATCTGTATCTTTGACACACGTATTGTGTAAGGGGTTCTCCTTGTTAATGCTGGAGTTTTCATGCCACAAGGTTTGTTGAAGATGGGTTTTGGTTAGCTTTTGGTGTTGTTATGATCTAGGTTGACATGTACGAGAAATATAGAGGCATACAAGTGGCAGTTGAGTATTTTGACACAGTGCCTCGAATAGAGGTGGCCTCATCATCTGTTGTCATGACTAGATATGCTCAGATTGGGGATATTGATAAAGATGCCGAAGTTTGTAAGAAAATGCATCTTGCTGTTGTAAATTTAGTTCTTGACTTAAAGCAATAGTGGTTGTTGAGTGTTTTGCTCTTATAATCTGTGTAGTGTTATGTTTATTTAAAGCGGTTGTGCTGAGCAATGGACTTGGAGTTCTATTGGCTGTCTAAATGACCAGGTTGGCATTGGATTTAAATGTATATGAAGTTGGGTATTTTTTAAGGATTGCGGATCATTCGATACAGTGGTTTATTGATTTGTAATCTCATGGATAGTATTCTTTGCACAATGTGCATGAGTTGAGCTGGATGACCTGGTTTTGGAATTTTTTGAAACAATTACAATTTTCCTGGCTATTTTTAGAGGAATCTAACTTTGTTCACATTTGTTTTACTTGTGCCAACCTTATGCTCTTCTACAAGGCACAAAAATCTGTAAATATAATAGAATGCAGGTCTAAGTCTACAACAGTTGTGCCTGCCCTTTCAGACACGAGAAAGCGGTAACAGCCCAAAGCATGTGAATTGGAAACTGATATTTCTAGATATTGAAATTGTGACTACTCTGAAAGATATGTGAACAATGTGGGATTTCACAAAATGCACGTGGGTTGTTTGACATAATGCTCCAATGAAATGTATTCTTGACATGGCTTGATGGCTTTCCAGTGAATTGCCTCACCAAAATGTGGTGCCCTGGTTGGAAAGCATTGTATATTTTTAATCAACTTTAAGCTTCTGGTGTAAGTGACTCCTATCGATGTTTGTTGGCAGATACCACACGTGTGAAATGTAGAGCTTTGAGACCTAGGGTATGGAGATCATCTAAATAACTGAATGCAAATTAATTGGATGCCGTTAATTCTATAGCACAATTACATATGGTTGTAGGCAAAATGTATCAGCCAGATGTGAGCTCATGATTTGCAATGAATGCTGAATTTTCCATCCATTGTCTTTTGCCTGATGCATCAGCCAAGGAGGACTAATTTGTCCGGTTGGATTTCAGAGAGCATACATTTGTAAAAAATTGGCTATAGGAATCATTATTATTTTACGGTTTGTCAACAAAAAGCTAAATACATATTTGATATTTCTAATAAGAATCTGCATTTCTAAATTTGTAAATACAATTAAAATCTTAAAGGGGAAATGTCAAACATGACATTAATATTAATTTATCAAAATTCTAAAATATTATTAAAGAATGTTATCACAACTTATAATCCCACGATTTAGTATCAAATTCATGAACTTCCTTATGGGCTACAGTGTACTTAGTACATCAGAAAGTTTTGAATCATCAACTCATCATTGGATTTGCCTTTGAGTTCATCTTCGTTTCTTAGACTTTTGAAACCTGAATTTTGAAGAAGAGGGAGTTAGACACATTGGTTTCGACTTTTCTTATGTACAGCACAAATTGCTACTAACATAAATTACACGTCCCAACTCCTAGATAACAGAAAAATAAACTACGTCCTTGTAAATATATTTTTTTTCTGTTTTTTTTAAGATCATAAAATAAAAAAATTGTGAGATATTTTTATAATATTCCTAATAGTTCATGGGTATGGATTAAACTACAACCTTCTGATCGATTTTATTAATAATTTTTAAAAATCATTTAGATAAAAGTAAATTACTTTTTACTATTTTATATTATCTTTTTTTTTTTGATATGTAAGAGGTGGGTTTTATAAAGATACTAGGATTTAGCCTGGCCAGCACACCAGTTGAGATCACAAAATAGGGATCTCATCTCCATGGATTTAGAACTATGTCTGATTTATTCAGCCATGGTCGTTCTGGACCATTCAAATCACTACCTACTTGATCACAATCCAAACCATTTCTACTTAGACTAAAAGACTACACCTGAACAACAACCCAACTACACCTGTGCATTACTCATGTTTCAGCAATTCAATTTATGAGACAGAATCATGGCAACTGTTGCCAGCTGGGTGTTGGCACCTGATTTAGCTTGAGGGCCCAGCATATCACTGATTGCCTTTATTTTGAAAATAACCTTTTCCTTTTTCTGCACTTTGACCCTTTCTATTTCCCCTTCATTCTGTTGCTGCATTTTGTTTGAAAGCATCCCCATTTTGACTGCTATTCCTCTTCTTTTTCCTTACTGTTTGCCATTCATTTCCCTCATCCCCAGCAGTTGAATCCTTTAGACCATGAGATGGAGCCAGAGAGGAGTAGTGCTCAACTATTGTGGTATGAAGACCTTCGCCTGCTACTGTTGAGCCTTGAAAGGTAGCTTCGCTGCCATCAACATGGGACAATTTTTGTTCAGTTCTTAATATTTGAGGAAGCTCGTTGATCTTTTTCTCCATCTTGTTGTTGGTATCAATTTTTGAGGAACCACAATTGTTGAGTGGGTTGAACACAAAATAAAGTTTTGGAGAAGCATCTTTCCACCAGGAAGCCTCCCATTTTGCTTGGGCTTTTGCATTTGGGCAATCTGCAGCAATGTGTCCAATTTTGTAACATCTTCTACACCTGAAAGTTAAGCCTTCATAATCCAAAGGTTGCATCCAACAGTTACCATTCACATTCAAGTTGATCTCTGTTGGAAGGGCTTTGGATGTATCTATCTCAACCAAAATCCTAGCGAAGGTTGTATGGATGAAATTTCTTGAATTTGCATCTGTGTGAATGAAGTTACCAAGAGAGTTTCCAATGACTGCAAAACAAGATTCAAACCAATAGTGTAGGGGAAGATTCGGGAGGCGAACCCATATCGACATAATTGAAAATGATTCACTGGCCGGATCAAAGTTGGGGTGCCATAATTTTAAAAGCAGTGTGATGGCATTTTTGTCATGCTTGCTGTCAAAAACCATTGTGAAAAGACCTTTTGCATTGGAATAAATCTCCAAATTATTTTTGCCTATACTTGATTGCTTGGGTTTAAAGCCAGGCAGAGGGGCGCCCTTAGTTCGCCCATCCATCCCCCATCCATTTTTAACATCATTCATAAAGGATTCCGTAGCTAATCCGACCCTATCAAGCATCACATCGAAGGTCAAGGAGGATCGTGGGAAGGCATCAACCCTTCCAAAGACACCCCTAGGCATTGCCCGAGCGGCATAACCAATAGTAGAGATTTCTTCACCATCCCGGAAAACCCTAATGAAGCCATAAGAGGTTTTTGGAGCAGATCCGACCCCTGTAAGTTTATTGTTGGTAGTCAAGCCAGATCGAGGGGAGACATTTAGTAGGGCTGCCCCAAACACAGCCCGTGCGTGAATGTCTGTAGATTTTGGTACAACAGTGAGGGAGGTCGGCAATATTTGAGTTTGTGGAAGCAAGCTCCCACCCGTGCCTATGCCCAAGGAACCCTGAGCGGCAAATTCTCCAACTCCCCGCAAAACCTCATCGCAGCCATGAGCTCCACTATTGCCATGAGCTCCACTATTGCCTGCAATCGATGCCCTAGTTTTCAGTAGCGAGGCCATTTCCTTCAATAAAACCTACATGGAATCTCTTGTTTAGTGCATTATATTTTTGTCAATGTTTTTTAATAAACTTTAATATACTATTTTACATAATCTTTAGAGTGCATGAAATTACAATTTCTTTTTATGTTTTATCCTTTTTATAGAATTCATATTAAATATATGAATGATAATTTCTTTTCCATTTCAGTATTTCCTAAAATGCTTCATCTCTATATTAATTTATTTTCTTTTATCTAATTTTTTTAATTTATTATTTTGATTTTCTTTGAGTATAAATTTTATAACAATGGAATTAACAATATATAGTAAATACTTAAGAGATATATGGGTTTTTAAGTTCTATTCTTAAAGTTAAAACTAAATAATACATACTTATGCTCTCATGCTGAAATGGGAATAATAATCCTGTTAATTCCATCCAACAAAACAGCCAGTGACGGCTCTAGCAGAAAAGGTTGGGCAGAAATAGAGGACAATCATGAAAGAAAAAATGTATTGAACCAACACCTAAAAAGGATTGTTTCAGATTTCAACAGTCTGTGTCCATTAATTCACATCTATTTGTCTTACCATATAGGTGTACAATAAACGAGTGAAGTGTCCATGAGCATGGCAGTAAATAGGGTTGACTTGAAGCGAAATAAATGGTATCTAAAAGCAATAGATCAAGTTAAAGCATACAGATAAATTGCAGGTTGAGCAGGAGGAATGAAGACCTTTTTACACGATTGAAATGTGTACAAATATTCTTGTTAAATTTCTTTTTGGGAAGTTCTTGGCTGGTAGCTTTTGTTTAGTATACTATTTACTTGTGAGGATGGGTTAATCTTCATTTTGGGAACTTAGTATGTGTTTTGAACATTCTTGGCTTTTGATTTGTATTTTATTTTACTTGTGAGGATGGGTGACCTGTG
The DNA here is from genome assembly GCA_007258455.2 of Sequoia sempervirens. Lineage (NCBI taxonomy): Eukaryota > Viridiplantae > Streptophyta > Pinopsida > Cupressales > Cupressaceae > Sequoia > Sequoia sempervirens. The sequence continues at coordinate 285,462,813 of VDFB02000017.1, forward strand.
CACAAACTCCATTAAGCAATACAAAACTAACCCATAAATAAGAAAACCTTTACATTGAGATAAAAATAACTGGAGACTCTGCAAATAACAAGCATTCATCAAATGGTATGCCAAACCAAATGTTTATTTTATTTGGAAGGTGAAAATTGGGTAGTGAGGTGCAACTAATGTGATTTGTAATTTCAAAGGAACATGATACTACAGTAGACATAATGACACTCACTAATTGAAATTGGAAATGGGTTTCTTAATTAGAGTTTTAACATCAAACTGAGTTGATCAGCTTGAAATTCTACTGCTTCAGTCTCTATAACCCAATTGGAAATTGGGCTGTTGTTCTACAAATAAATATGATTAGCGTAACTATATCCTTGAAACCACTTGTTATGGAGTAAAAAATGATATGTAGAGTTAAAGCTCTGGGTTGTTTAAATAACACAGGTTATTTTCAAAGATGCTTTGTATTGAAAGCAGTGCAGTTTGACAAACTGATAACTTATTTGTTGCATGTGCAGTTTCGTCATTTTGCCAATAAAATTGGTAACTTAGAACGACCATTTCTGAAGGAGTTCTTTCCTCGCTGGGTAGAGTCTTTTGGCTGTCCAGTTTTGAGGTCTGCTCTGTTTCTCTATTTTTGAGGTTAATTTAAAATAATATTATTGAAATATTTATCTATACTACATGTTTTCTTCCCAGATTTGTTTACCCTAAAATTTAATCTATAAATGATTGCTTTGAAAGGATGGGACTGTCATACAACAAGCGGCGAAATATGATTGAGTTGGCTGTTTTGCGTGGATGCACTTCTAGTACAAGGTCCTTGCCGGTAGTTACTGGAGGTAGTGTTAGCAGCGAGTTACAGACAGGCGAAATTGGCTGGCCTGGAATGATGAGTGTCAGAGTTTATGAACTAGATGGTATGTATGATCATCCAAGCTTGCCCATGGCTGGAGATACCTGTCAGCTACTAGAAATACAATGCCATTCAAAGCTTGCAGCTCGTCGTATCCAGCGCCCAAAAAAAGGTAGTAAAGCTGATGGGTCAGACGATAATTTAGAGGCCACAGCAACTATGGATTCACGTCCTGGGTAAGCATTTTTCCATATGTTTAAACTTATGCACTTGGATGCAAACAAAGTATTCATCCATCCATCTTTTCCAATTTTTAAATGATTGACTTTGCTTCTTGTTTACCTCTGTTCTTTGCAGACTGGAATCCCCATTGCTGTGGTTGAGGGCAGATCCTGAGATGGAATACTTGGCAGAAATAAATATTCATCAACCTTTGCAGATGTGGGTAAGGTTGACTGCCATACATGAAATTTGATTTGCCAGTCTATTAAAGAATATTTTGATATGACAATTAAAAGGTTCCATTAAGCAATTAAGAACAATTTTTTACAGGTTATCTATAATATTTACTAATGCTGTGTCCATACTGTAACATGTTTTCATCATATTCATGTTTGACTTTGTCTCCTAACTTTCTTGTATGACCGTTGCTGTTACTCACTGCTAAAATGTTATTTCTAGCTGAAAATTCATTTTGAAAGAAATATTCGCTAACTATTTCTGCACATGCTTCTGCCCCATAGTATGTCATTAACTTGTATGCAGACATCCCAATTTTTTTAGATCAAATGAAATACCCATACAATGTTGATGACTAATCTTTGGTTCAACAAACAGTTGTTGTATCCTACTTAATCACTCATCTATTCATGTAACCATCCAATCACCTAATGAATAGGATTAAATAATAACTAATATTTAATCCTATCCCTTTAAGTATTATAGCTTATGCACTATGCTGTAATAATTCTAACATTCCATCCCTTCCCCTATTATATCATTGTCCTAAGGAGGAGCAAGAATACTAAATACCAGGACTGGGACAAACCCAACAATCCTAAACAATTACAAACTCTTGATGAACGTTGACATACAGAGTAGTTCATGAGGATTTGGACATACAAAATAGTTCATGACTTACATTGTTGTGAACAGGGATGAATTGAATTGTTCACCTCAATGGTAATGGTCTCATTGAGCACTTGACCAAGGATATGGACGCACTCAACTATCCTCCACAATTGTGAACATGGACTAGGAACACACACTATCCTCCACAATTGTGAACATGGACTAGGGACACACACTATCCTCCTTCACAATTGTGAACATGGACTAGGGACACACAACAGTCCACAACACCTTGTGACTAGGGACACACACAACTAGCCATAGATGATCAGTTGAATTGGCCCTTAATGATCTTCACTGCATTCTGTGAAAAGGAACAAATTCAACCATTGACAATGAGTCTGGCATGGGTCTCTACTGAACATGTTTGAAAAATTGCAGTGGGAATCTTGTCCAGACTGAATGACACCTTGTGAACAGGGGCACACACATCTATTCGTAAGGAAAAATCCTTGATTCAATTTGGTTCAGATATTTCTCCACGTTATCCTTGTGGGGAGGTCTTTGTCATGTGCTGCAAAACCAAAGTCTTTGCCATTGCTCTCACTAGTAACCAGTGCCTTGAATGTCTTCAACTTGCCATCTAGCAAAGTCTTTTGCTTGCTGAACACAGTTCATCACAGGAAGACCCCATTCTTTGCATTAAAAGCATACGGATCATTTCTTTGATATCTGGATCTGATTTGTTTTGGTGGATGAAGAACTCTTACCTGATATGGAAGAACTCTTAGGCTTGTTCTTTATAAATAGTGCTGTTTCATCCTTTATTAGACTTGTTGACTTGATTCTCTTCATTAATTAGAGCAGAAATTACATGTTCCAAACTAGTTTAATTTTGTTCAATGTGAGCACAATATTGGCATACGTAGCAGCAATAGTATTTAACAAGACCACTTTAGTATCATCATTATCTATTTTGGCATTTATTCCAGCAAGCTGATTCGTCAAGGAACAAAACTTACTTACGTGATGGATGATATTGTTGCCTTCATCTTTAGTCCAAATAGATTATGTTTTAGGGTCATCTTTGTCACTCGATGCTTGGATCCAAACAATTTATTGAGATCATCCCAAGTTTGCTTTGAAATCTTGGAGAATTTTATGTGATGTAGATATGCATTTGACAACACGACCAATTATTGCTATTGGTTTTTGGTCTTTAACAGTCCACTTTGCCACATCATCAGGAGGCTGTGGATTTGGTGTGTTCACAACTATTTGTTAAGTCCTATTCAATCAGCCTGAGTTGTAGGTTGACTTGCCATGTATGGAAGTCTCCCTTGTTTTCTCAATGTGCAGAAAGGATAAAAGATTCTTGCCTCCTAATAACAAGGGTGTTGGGTACCACTGGCACTGATGATGCAACCTCTAATGAATTTCATGCCTTTTTATTTTGAATTATCGCATTAAGCTAAATTATACATTGATAATCTTATTTTTTTCAAACACATTTAACTATAAGTGTTTCTTTATAAAAACCAAAACAAACTCATGTTACATTTGACTTATTCAACAGTAGACATCAATATTCACAACTTAAAAAATTATTAAACTAAGTAAAGTAACGTGTCATGTTACCAACATGCAAAACATCTGTTTAGACTTATTCAACAATAGACAGGAATATTCACAACTTAAAAAAATATTAAATTGACAGATAAAGTAATGTGTCGTGTTACCAACATGGAAAGCATCTGTTGAGAATCATCAGTATGTAAGAATCTCAAAACCCAATGGAACAAATAACTTTGTCCCATTCTAATCTTCTCTCTGCATAGCCAGGGAATAGTCAAATTTTGACCTTCACTTTTATTTTCACATGTTGGTGACCTCATCCAGTAAAAAAATGCACAAGGATATTTTCTCTTCCTCTTATGTCCTGACAGGATTTGCTGCTTTGTATAAGGAAAATAATCACATCAATGATGGGAACCTGGCATATAGCACCCTTGTTGCCTGAAGTCACAGGACACTGAAGGAATTAAGAATAGGTAACAATGGCTGAAATAATTCTTGCTTTTGTGGGAAGAGATTTGATTGGAAGCCTGGGACATCAATGCACTGAGTCATAGGGAAGAAATCCACATTGACTTATTGGCACAACAAGAAGTACAAGTCCACCTTGGACAGTTCTAGATAGAGAATAGTCAAGAATGTCATATGGCCTACATGGACGAATGGCATTTCCTTTCTTCATGCAGCTATCAATCTGCTGCTGTTGACTGTAATATGGTATGAATTTAGGCATAGGTGAAATTTTGGAGGAGGAATGACTCCTGCTCTGATGCCACTGACATTAACTTGTATGCACATACATTAAAAATTTATTGATCAAATGAAATATTTGTACAATGTTGATTCTAACCTTGGGTTCAATAAACAGTTCAAACATAGACTGTTGTTATAACATACTCAACCAAACATCAATTCAGGTAACCATTCAAGCACCTAACGAATTGTAGATTAAATAATACTATTATATAATCCTATACCCTTACTTAACCAAACTATAATAAACCAAAAATATCATAGTTTATATAATATGGTATAATAATTGCTAACTAGTATATTGGATGGGACATATCCCAATTTTATTTTGTCCTAGAAGGATTTCTTAGGAGTTACAAGATTTAATATGGTCGCTTGACTCAGAAATGGAGTTTTGGAAGAAGTTTACATGAATCATGAAAGCAAATATCTTTCTTGGGAAACCAAAAGATATAGATGTTTTCAATTTCTTGGGATAATATTGGGAACCCCAAAAAATGCAAAAACACTAAAAAAGGGTGAAATGGCTGATGTTTTATATTTAAGGCCATCCTAATTGTGTAGAGGGGGAGAGAGTGGTGGTAAATATGAGTGTACACATGAATTTTGAAATGTGGATTTTTTTCATAAATATTGAAATCACCAATTATAGTGCATTCTGCATAGTGCATTACTACATAGTTCAACTTCAAAGTTGAGCTTCAGAATTAAGTGCAAACTATAGAATACAAATGTCAACCTACAAATTACAAAACCTTCAGTGTGCCCCCAAATGCACACGATATCCTCAAATAGTCAATCAGTCTTTCAGTGCACCCTCATCCTAAGGATGCAGGGCTAGCATGATTTCGCTTGCCATTAGGTATAATCCTCACGGCATTGAGATTTCCTGCCTCCATTGTTCTGTGTCTGTCATCTGCTGGAGATTTAAGCTATTTGTTTCTACTTCATTTATGTAGACAAACTGATGTGTCATTCTGCTTGTGTGCGTGCTTTTCTTTTTTTTGTATTTAACCTCTTAACCCCTGATACCTCTCTCTCTCTTTGACACACACTAACATGTATGTATCTGTCTCACAATGACATTTAGCTTCTATAATTAAATCTTATGAGTTAAATCCTCTTAATAGCCTTCCATCTTTCATGTGGTAGAAAATGCCTGGCGATGATTTTGGTAACCTTGCATAGGATTTGCATTACAAATTATGCAAGTCATTTCTGACAAACGAGTGGATTATGACAATTTGAAATACAACTCAACAACGAAGTCATTTTTGTTTCTGTATGTAAGTAACCAATTTGATAAGTGCCCAAGTAGCTTCATTTCCATCCTACGCACTGACTATGTATGGGGAAGGTATAATGGATCCATGCAGTGAAGGTAATCTGATCCTCCCCAACCATCAACTTGGCTTGAAATAGTCAAAAAGGAAATCCATAGTCCACAAGTAATAGTTATTATCTTTCTTATGTATATTCTTTTTCATAATCATTTTCAGATTTTCTAATCTATCATACATTCACAACATAACCATACATCACAACACATTACAACCCTTTCACACAACTTCATGACACATCTCAACATGCATCACAACTCAACAACACAAAGAAAAAATACATAGCCAAGCTAACAAAACATATCTAAACATCACTCCATAACTCTATTACATCATACGACTACTATAAACATCACAAAAACCTCATAGGTATCTCAAGCAACACTAAAGCTCATTTCACATCAAGTTGTCAATTACACACTTATAACAAAGAACAGTAGCAAACAATTTATCATCTGTTTAGCGCCCTACCTCTCATGCAGATTGGAATGGATTTTTGCAATCAGGCCATAGGTCTTCACATCGAGAATCTCTTAGTACATAGTGATAGATGTACAGTTTGAATGCATAAACAACCTACGGATCCTCTATTCTCTACTCTATTATGACAAAATGTGACGTGATGCATATATTGTGAGGAGTTTTATTTGCCTACATGTATCTTGAGTTCTTAAACATAGTTGTAGTATGAGTACCAAAATATATCATCCACTACAAGGATAGTCACACACATACACCCAAAAGACCATAAAATTGTCAATAACTCATAAATTATTGACATTACTCAAAATTTGTTTTGATGGAAAGTTAGATTTACATATAAGCTTACATCCCATTAACTTTTCCATACAATTCTATTATGAGATGTATTTGCAGACAATTCTTGACGAGTCTGAAGAAATTGTGCTCCTGACCTTTTATGGAAGCTAGAAAAGTAGTCGCTTGTTTACTTAATTGTGGAAAATCTATAAACCATGTCTTTGCTAATCCTTGGTGAGAATGTTTTACCCATAGCTCTGAACCATATCAAAAAATCTCAAAGACCTAGTTTACCAATTTTGAAATATGATCAAAACAATATTAGGCCATGGTAGAGACATACAAATTGCAGCAGACCTACATGTTGTGGTAGTGACCTTTAAATTTATACAACAAAACAGTGTCATCCTGATACATTATTTTTGCCATCTGACTTCTCAGATCACTTCCCAGGTCTTCCTCTAGATTTTGAACAACCCAGAATTTGTATTTGACCTCAAACAAACTGAGAATAAGTAAAACATAATTCAAAGGTGATGTAAATGCAAATTTGAAGGTTCAAGAAAGAAATTAACCAAACACATACACTTGCACGGACTCCTTAAACAACCTACCAACATGTACTCATTCATAAAAGAAAGAGAAACGATCCATTTTGGTACAAACATCGAATCAAGTGCACTTCCATAAAAAGCACAACCCCCAATGCAAATTGATGAAATTGATTTCCCAAGAAGATACAAATCAGCAAATAGATCATTCATGAATTAAATTCCAAAATGTATATTCAATACAAAAGTATACCTAATCATATATGGAACAATGCAATCAAATGTCTATTGCTTATTCAAACACGCTATACAATAATTGTAAGCACAAGCAATTATTGAAAGCAACGGTGTCTACCACATAAATATAATGTGAAATCCACAAGTATATTCTCACATCAAAATTACAATTAGATGGGTAAAAGAATAATAAGTCAAAAGAGGTTTCAAGTTTGGGATATTACAAGCAACTTGGGTATGGAAGATGGTGTATTGCAACAGGGATGCAAAGTATTGAAAAATATAAATAATTTTTAAATTTAATAACACGTAATTTATTTGCATAGTATAAATATAAAAAATGTTATGAAGGTACTTGGAGATAGCAAAGTTCTGAAAAATATAAATAATTTTAAAATTTAATAAGATGTAATTTATTTGCACAATATAAATATGAAAAAACGTTATGAAGGTACTTGGAGATAACAAGGTATTGAAAAATATAAATAATTGTTAAATTTAATAAGATATAATTTGTTTGTATAATATACGATTGTGGATTGCGTTCATAATCTTTTATTTTCTTACAAATTCTGTTTTTGCTTCGCCTTTCACGACTTCCCTCTCAACCAACAATCTCTTCCACCATAAAAATGGGATCTGCATTCTTGGCAATCCAATTTGGGTATGGATTAACGTCATCCAAGTTAAATCACATCACAACTCTTCCTCATTGCTGCCTTTTTGATGTAAAAGTGAAGATTGTATCACACACACAATTGGGTTGAATGCTTGCATTTCTTTGTGTAAATGGCATGAAACATGTTTCATTTATGCTCACACTTAGAAGTGCTACAAGGTAGCACAAAAATATTTCACAGGGCTTTGAAGGTTTTTTATTTTGCACATTAATTTTCATACCACAAATTTGCAAAGAGAACATTTATAAATTTGTAAGTAAACTATAATTATTAAGCAAGTCTATTAGCTACAAGACTATGATACAATTGTTGAAGGACTTAGTCTTTTTTATTTGGTTTTTGGGTTATTGTCCTTCATTTCTATAAGGTGAAAAACAAACTTCCCTTTGCATCTTTTTGAAGAGCACAAAAGATATACTGAGAGGGGGGGGGTGAATCAGTATATCAACAAATTTTTACCCTCTTACTTATTTATCAACTTCAAGCTTAAACATACATCAACTATTTGGTATGAACCAATTTACACAAGTTGACTCAACTTTTATTGAAATGATTTTTACAAAGTAGGCACCAACCTACAGATTTACAATAAGATGATTTGGTAGGACACAACCTACAAGGAACATCCAAACCTTTACAACTTTAGTAGGCACCTACCTACAAGGAGCACCAGCCCCTAATGCAAGGCACCAACCTTGACTTGATGGTTGCAAGATGATGCCTTCAATCTGACCTGCACTATCCCAATCCTCCAATCTGCCTTTGGTGATGAATGATCTCACACTTAGCCCACACAAGGAGATGGGACTTCAGATTTAGAATGCTCTCTTACACAACAACCACACATTTTACAATGATTTGGATATCACTCATATATACTTCTCAAGAGTTGCACCTTTTATATGAAAGAATACATCTATTTGTATCCTTTGAAAACCTGCCCTTTAAAAATTGTTTATCTCTTTTAAAAACAGACTTCTTTTATTGTATTTTCCTTGATCATATTTTTATTGTCCAATTAAGACTGACGCATATTACCTCAACTGGGCATATCTTATCAAAAATTGTTTTTGATAAAGACGTGCTTCTTCAGATTGTGTCAATCTTTTAGTAAAAGACGTCCTTCCAGATTATATCGACTTTTTCTTTTTAGCAAAGTTTATTAAATTGTGTCTCTTCAGATAAAGTCGTGCCTTTCTAAAATGTATTCGTGCCTTTTTATTATCAGACTTTCTCTCCTTTTTTTGTTAGCGAATTCCATTTACTCGTGCCTCTTCAGATTTGAAAAAGACGTGTCTTTCTGTATTCGCGTCTTTGTTTAGTGAAAACCATTAACTTTTAATGACATCCTTTCCAAATTATCATACGTCTTGCATAAGAGACGATATACATAACACAAAGCGTTCTTTCTAGATATTACGTGTCCTTTCATATCTGCCTGAATCGTGTCTTTTACAAACTTTAATTAATTCTTGTGTGTATACGTCTTAATTTAAAACTCTTAACAAATTTGTCTTATTATCTCCTTGTGGATATCAACGTATGATTTAATTTGTGGCCATCCGAATAACCCTTCACAATTTGATTGCTAAACATTTGTTATACTTCCAGTCACTGCATAACTTTATTTCTGGAAAAGTATTGTGTCTGGTCAAGTAGCGGCTCATACAAACTACGGGAGTCATCACAGGACAACAACGTTCTAGGCTTCCAAACCACGAAACACACACAGGTCATTCTTGTTTCATCACACCAATATCAATCTCAACGATTTATTGATAATTCTGAAGTATTATCTTCATAGAGCAATCTTCTTTAACAAACGCCTAATATAGATCGGGCCACATTTGTAGATGCTTGAGATCATATATTCATCTTTCTCATATCGGTGATGATGATGATGACTGAAACAATTCCCAGATTTCTTCCTTCAAAGATTACTAGAAAAAGAAATGAGGTCTACTCCAATGACTGTTCCAAAACTATAATAATATTCTTTAGAGTTATCTCATAGACTTCACTGTGATCTACTTGAGATCTGCATTCAAATATGTTATCTTCAGTTACTCCTGTCATACTGTTCTTGAAGATGATCAATCTGAAGATGATTACTTCATTAAGCTCATCATTGTATGTAACATCTGGTTTTTCTTAAACTTATCATATTATAAGCATTGTATCTACAATCTTTCTTTTTCTCAATCTTGTTCATTCATTTGTCATCAATGACTTCATCCTTTTATTTTGACATCAATGACAATATTTCCAACACTTTTTAAATTTGTAACTTGTCAAGAATTGTGACTTTAAAGGGTTTCATTTAACATCATCCTCTCTAGGCATGTGTTGAGGCCATCCATAATATTCTCATCAACAAAAGGAATTTAAGTGGAGAAACTTGGGATTCACATAATAGGCCATTGTATTTATGTATTGGTGGAGCTGCTTGTTCACCTTTGCTCAATCATGTGTTGTATTGGCTTGTCTTTTATTTTGTTTCTCCCATGCTAATAGTGGATGGCCTCCTCGGCCGTTTCCATAGCCTCATAGAGATCGGCTATTGGGTTTTGTTCTCAAGCCGCCAAGTATAGTAACTTTGAAAAAAAACTTCATCACAAAAACAAAATTTTATGGATGTTTAAAATAAAAATTAATAAAAAGTTGAAAGAAAAGAGCAAATACAATGTAAACATGAAATTCAAAAGTTATTAAACATACAAAGTAACTGAGTTGATTGATGTAAAAACTCCAATCAGATTTATATAAATAGCAAATGAAGATTGCAATCCAGATTCAAAATTAATAATTGACATGCGAGAACCTCGTACCACGAAACAAAAATATATCAAATCTGAAGCTAATACAATGATAGAGCAATTCACATGAACCAAGTCTAGAAATCACGACTCCTCATCTAACAGAGATCAAATCCAGATATCGACAAAACACAGAGTATATATCTGTATAGGAGTGAATTTGCACCCTATGTGTAAATTCCCCCTTTTGCTCTCTCCAATTTAGAAAACCAAGTTCAAAGGCTTAATTCCACCTAAGCCCGCTGCTTGCATCCCACTTGGCGCCTATTTTGAGCGTCGGTGAAGGTGTTTCTGTCGGGGTTGCTTGCGCGACACTTGGACGTCCGCGTGGCGTGCTTACGTCGCTAGCAGATTCCTGTGGCTGAACATGTAGAGGTGTTACACTTCTCATTGGAAGTCAAGTTGTAACGCCCCTTTCGGCCGACCGACCTGAATATGGCCGTTTTTCTCAATTCCTTCTTCAAATTCATCCCTTCAACATGCATTCTAGCTTCTTCACAACTTCAAGCACTCATTCCATCACTTCACAAGCTCACTTTCATTCACTTCAAGCATACAAGCTCTCCATTGCAGCAAACACAACACTCCATCTTTGGTAGAACAAGTTGGGAACGAAACACCATTGCAACTGAGGCTCGAGCACTCTCATTTTCTCCCCCAAGCAGCCTTGAGTGCTTTTGGTGGAGGTGGTAAGCTTCCTTTCCTTTCCTTCTATCACTTGGTTGAGTTAGCACTTTACTGTTTTGTAGTGCTTTTGTGCTTTTCACTATATTAATCTTTATCTCATTTCCTTGGCTGTCCGTGGAGGTGGAAACACTGAAACAAGGGTCTAACTAAGGTAGACCCCTATACAGCCACCCAACATTTTCCTCTCTTTCTGTGTGTAGGAGTATGTGCTTTCGAGGAGCCAGCTGGCGACTGAATTTCTTGGTGAGATCATTCTTACCCTTTTCACCCTTGCCTTTTTGCTTTATAATATTAGAGAATACTTTATTTACTTAATCACATCATTTTGTCCCTTTAGTTAGTTAGCTGGGTCGTTAGCTAGTTTTTCTAGGTTTGACATTGTCTTCGATGTTGTCTGGCCGTACAGACGCCAGGGCACTTTAGAGACGCCAGCGCGTCGCGCTGTCGTCTAGAGACCGTGCTTTCGTCCTCGGGTAAAGAGCTTCCTGAGGCATAGTGTTGGACCTGAAAATCAGCTCGCCTAGCCCCACTTTGAAATTCGGGATCGCAGAGTGGTTGTAGGATTTTATAGTCCTCATCATTCTAATCCTCATACCCTAGACATCCCATTTAGCTGAGGTAAGTTAGGGCAACGTCTCGCGTCTTGGCCCTCCGTGACCTGGGGTTTTGCACGTGGTGGTCCCCCTGTCTTACAATATTAGATCTGATGATAATTACAATTCTGCTCCCAGTGCATTCATAAACTCAGAGTTCGCTATCCTATTATCACAGCGGCTGGTTTAGTTGACTTAGAATGTCGATATGCTGTGAGAATGTATCTATTGAAACCCCTAGTGGTTTGGCGCAATCCGCCAAATGTCTTGGCTCCGCCCTTAGTAGTGGCATCGCCACTTACTGGCTTGGTAGGATGTGAATCCAATACATGAATTCCCACCAGTCAAGGTCGCTCCAACTCAGGGTATTGAGAGATTGTGGGAGCCGCTATGGAAGATATGGTGGCAGCTTGGCTAGAGCACTTTGAGTATCTTATTCCCTTCTGCGAGGGTCCTCCAGTTAATGCCTTCCGATCTCAGCTTGATGACGTCTCTTTACAGGCAAATGGGAGCACTGGGCGATGACCTTTGAAAGTCTGCAAAAGGTGGAACGAATGAGTACCTAGATGAAATCAAATAAGGAAAGAATACACGAATTTTCCAGGCTTGAAGCTATGGCCAATACCTGGATGCCAACGCATGAGAACTACGTTCTCACCGATAATTTGGCAGGAGATTGAATTCCAAATCCGTGATGCCAACTAAAGAAAATAGATCCTCTATTTATACTAGATTTAACACGCCAACCTGAAAGAAGTCGGCCAAAACTAATACAAAAAAAGGAAATTAAATTCAAATACTAAATGGCGCCTCAATGAGTCGGCCACACAAAACTAAATATTTTATTTTATTAATTATTAGTGTTTAAAAACACTATTGTTTGCAAGTCGGCCTAGAACCTCATCAAAGCGGGACATTACAATCCCCTCCCTCAGATTGTTGCTGGTCCTCCAACAACTTCAAGTTGGGATGCTCGAAAATATCCACTCCCTCACAGGTGGCATCCTCAATGGGCAGATTTTTCCACTTTACTAGATATTGCGAAATGACCTTATTCCGTAGTCTTTTCTCTTTCACATCTAGCATCGTGTCGGGCTTGAGAATGAGTTTTCCTTCGTCATCAAGAGGGGGTAGCTCAACCAAGGGGGTGATCTGCTGCCCTATCACTCTTTTCAAACATGACACATGGAAGACATTATAAATTCTTCTCCTCGGAGGCAACTCAAGCTCATACTCGACCTCTCCAATCTTTTTCGTGATCCTAAATGGCCCGTAAAACCTTGGTTTCAGCTTCTCTGCTCCATTTCCTTTGAGGGATGATTGCCTGTAAGGCTGCAATCTCAAATACACCATGTCGTCAACCTCAAAGACCCTCTCAGTCCTCCTCTGATCTGCATATAATTTTTGCTGATTTTGGGCACGTTGCAGATTTTCCTTCAATGATCTCATAATATCCACATTCTGCTATACCATGTCCCTTGTGCTCGGTACCCGACTGTCTATGAGAATGAGGTCTGTGAAAGATGTAGCCTCATATCCATAGATTGCTTTGAAGGGGGTCATTTTGATGGACATGTGATATGTGGTGTTGTAGCAAAATTCTCCGAGATGTAGCCACTTCACCCAAGCTGATTGCTGTCATGTCACGTAGTTCCTCAAATATCCTTCAATCCACTTGTTCACTATCTCCGTTTGCCCATCTTTTTGAGGATGGTAGCTCGTGCTAGGGTCAACTCTGTGTGAGCCAAACGAAAGAGTTCTTGCCAAAACAAGCTGATGAACCTGCTGTCCTTGTCACTCACAATATTTCTTGGCAACCCATGAAGTCTAAATACTTCCTTAAAAAACAAATCTGCAACTTGAGGTGCCTTAAATTCTGAATTAATTTTTTTCAAAAAAATGAGCATATTTAGTAAGTCTATCCACCACAACATAAATGCAATCTTTACCTTGCACCTTTGGCAGCTCCGTGATGAAATCCATCGAAATGCTCTCCCATTTCTGGTTTAGTATGGGTAAGGGCTGCAACAACCCAGTTGGTAACACATGCTCTGTTTTGTTCTATTGGCACACCGAACATTCCCTCACATGATGCAATATATCATTTTTCAGCCCTTTCCATGCAAAACGCTCCCTTACTTGCTTGTATGTCTTGTAGAACCCTGGGTGGCCAACAAGAGGGGTATCATGGCATGCTTGAATAATTCTGCTTTTGATCTTGGAGCGGGGCACAAGGTGGATCCGTTCCTTGTAGAGAATGAGCTCCTCAGCTACCCTATATCTATCATCAATCAGTCTTCCCTCCAAAATGTCATTAGCAAATGAGTCCTTAGCGTATTTGGCTATAATAGCTATTCTCCAATCAGCAGATATATCAGACATAGCACAAAGGTAAGGTCTCCTAGATAGAGCATGTGCTACCACATTGTTCTTACCCTTCACATACTCGATATCAAAATCATAGGCTTGGAGTTTGCTTACCCATTTTTGCTATCATTCAAATCTCGCTGATTTAGAAAGTAATTCAGGCTGTTATGATCTGTCTTTACCACGAATTTCCTGCAGACCAAGTACTGTCTGAACTTAGCGAGAGCATGCATGATAGCCAACATCTCCTTGTCATAAATGGAGAAAGCCCTTTCTGGATTGGTGAGCTTCCTACTTTCATATGCAATAGGGTGTTTATTCTGCATCAATACGACTCCAATGCCTTCCCCTGAAACATCACACTCAAGTACAAAAGGAGATGAGAAATCTGGAATAGCCAAAATGGGACATGAGCTCATTACCTCCTTGAGTTTATCAAATGCTTGTTGTGCTGTGGAATTCCAAGTGAAGGCCCCCTTCTTTGTTAAATTGGTCAATGGTGCTGCAAGCTGAGAAAAACCCTTCACAAACCTTCTATAGTAGCTGCAAAGGCCTACAAATCCTCTTAGTTGTGTCAGATTCTTGGGGGTGGCCCATTCCTGAATTGCCTTGATCTTTTCCTCATCCACGCTAACCCCTTGAGCACTGATCTTATGGCCCAAGTATAGAATCTCAATCATCCCAAACTCACGCTTGGACATCTTAGCATAAAACAAGTTCTTCTCTAGAATGTCGAGTACCTCCTCTATATGCCTTAGATGGTCCTCCCATGTTTTACTGTAGATCAAGATGTCATCAAAGAAAACCAACACAAATTTCCTTAACTGGAGGATGAATACCTGATTCATACAAGACTGAAAGGTAGTGGGGGCATTGGTTAACCCAAATGGCATCACTAAGAATTCGTAATGCCCATAATGACACCTGAAAGTTGTCTTGTGCACGTCCTCATCCTTGACTCTAATTTGATGGTAGCCTGAATGCAGATCAATCTTGGAGAAGTACACTGCTTTGTGTAGCTCATCTATCAACTCATCGATCCTGGGAATAGGATAGCGGTTTTTGATTGCCTTTTTGTTGAGGGCTCTATAATCGATGCACATCCTGAGCGTCCTATCCTTCTTTTTGACCAACACTACTGATGAAGCAAAGGGACTCGAGCTTGGGTGAATGTGCCCCATATCCAATAACTCCTTGATGGCCTTCTCGATTTCTTCTTTGTACATCCGTGGATGACGATATGGGGTAGTGATCACCGGTTTTGCTCCTTCAAGCTCTATCACATCCTGAAACCCCCTATCAGGGGGCAATCCTACTGAAATCTCTTGAAAAACTTTGCACTTTTTATCCAAGATAGGTTGAATGTCACTAGTGAATGCTCTTTCTTCCTTTGGTGTACTAGTGTATGTAATCAAGCACTCTGCTGCCCAAGCCACTTTATCTCGACGAAAAGATCGTTCCATTCTTTTGGCTGAAACCACCATAGGACCGTTCCTGGAGAGGCTCTTGAGAACAACCTCCTTGCCTTCATGTTTGAATTTCAACTCCATGGTTTGGTAATTGGTAGTGTATTCTCTTAGTGAATGAAGCCACTGTACCCCCAGGATCATATCCGTGTCACCGACGTCGACAACATAGAAATCCTACTTCATCTTGTGTCCCCCCAATATCAGCTCCATTTGTTGAATTCGTTTTGTTCAAGGAAGGATGTTTCCTCCTGCTGCTAGGATATCAAACCCTTCAAAGTCCTTTGTTGCTAAGTGCAACTTAGCCACTGTCCTCTTGTTGATGAAGTTATGTGTAGCCCCACTATCTATTAGCACTGTCACTTTCTGCCCTCAAAGAACTCCTCTCACTCGGAGAGAATGGTAACGAGGTGTCCCTGATAGTGTTGCCAAAGTGCCTCCTGCGGGGCCTCCTTCCATCACGAATTCTTGCTGTTCCCTAGGAGTGCCCTCTTCATTGACCTCTTCTTCCGTATCTACTTCATCATCGGAGACCACTTCGATGTAATAAACTTGTCCCCTTCCTTGGCACCTGTGTTGATTACACCATTCTCATTGCAGTAGTAGCACAAACCCTTCTTGTGAAGTTCATTCCTTGACATGCCATGTGGACCTATAGGAGGAATCTTTGGTGGTGGATTCACCTTAATGAAGGGCTTCTTTGGCTGCCTTGTTGGTGCATTCTTTATAGTGGCCTTCCCTTTCTTGGTGGAATCTTCAAGACTTAGCTTTCCAAATGGCGTCTTCTAAAGTTGTTGGCTCCAAAGCCCTCACCAAGCCATAGAAGGAATCAGATAAGCCTTTGATGAAGAAGAAAGTGAGCCTCTTATCTGATACATCGAACACCATCACTGCTAGTCTTTGAAATTCTGAATCATATTCATCCATAGTGCCTGTTTGCTTCAATCTAGTTAGTTCCTGGAAGTATGCTTCTGGGTCTTTCCTGTCAAATCTCTCCACCAATTTCTGAGTGAAATCGACATATGAATTTACTTGTCCAAGTCCTTAGGTCACAATCCCATGGTACCACCATTCGTGTGCTAGATCTTCCAAGTGCAGAATGGCAAATTTGATGGCTTCTTCTTCAGTCATGGGGTTGAGAGAGAAATATGTGTCCAGCTTTTGTATCCATGATTGAGCAGTCATCTTTCCGGAACCATCGAATGTCGGAAGTGAGAGCTTGTTGATCTTATGCTAGAGATCTCTATTTCCATGGTGTTGTCTCTCATCACTTCGTCTAGCACTGTAAAACTGATCGAAAGAGATGGCAGCTTGAGCATCAACATCCAGATCCAAGTACTCCCGCACAATACTCGCATAGCTGTGCTGCTCCTCCCCTTCCTGTCTGCCTTTTGTTCTAGGCAAAAGCCTAGGCTGAGTGTGCTTGTGAGTGTGACCATTTGAAGTTCTGCTCTGTTCTCCCCCTCCTGAACGTTCCAGATGGCCTCTTTCAGCATTGCTGGACCCCGATTTAATGTTGTTGACTATAGCAGTAAGAGATTGTATTGCTTGTAGCAAGGTTTGATTTGTCTGGTCCTGTTGCTTCATGAAGTTGTCCAATTTATCATTCTGACCATGATCCCCCATTTTCTCCTTACCTCTGCCTCCTATTCCTTGAGCAGCCTCAAACTTCTTCTTCTCTTGCTCTAGAGCACGAATATCCCTCTGGCTCAATGGCATAAGCCTTAGCCCCTAGGCTGGCAGGCCTTATGGCTCTGATACCACTGTAAAAACTCCAACCAGATTTATATAAATAGCAAATGAAGATTGCAATCCAGATTCGAAATCAATAATTGACCTGCAAGAACCTCGATACCACGAAACAAAAATATATCAAATCTGAAGCTAATACAATGATAGAGCAATTCACATGAACCAAGTGTAGAAATCACGGCTCCTCATCTAACAAAGATCAAATCCAAATATCGACGACACACAGTATATATCAGATCCGATGATAATTACAATTATGCTCCTAGCGCATTCATAAACTCAAAGTTCGCTGTCCTATTATCACATCGGCTGGTTTAGTTGACTTAGAATGTCGATATGCTGTGAGAATGTATCTATCGAAACCCCTAGTGGTTTGGCTCAATTTTCCAAATGTCTTGGCTCCGCCCTTAGCAGTGGGGTCACCACTTACTGGCTTGGTAGGATGTGAATCCAATACGCGAATTCCCACCAGTCAAGTTCGCTCCAACTTAGGGTATTAAGAGATTGCCGGCCCCGCTATGGAAGATATGGTGGCGGCTCGGCCATAGCACCTCGAGTATCTTATTCCCTTCTGTGAGGGTCCTCTAGTTAATGCCTTCCGATCTTAGCTTGATGACGTCTCTTTATAGGCAAATGGGAGCGTTGGGCGATGACCTTTGAAAGTCTGCAAAAGGTGGAACGAATTAGTGCCTGGATGAAATCGAACAAGGAAAGAATACACGAATTTTCTAGGCTTGAAGCTATGCCCAATACCTGGATGCCAATGCATGTGAACTATGTTCTCACCGATAGTTTGGCAGGAGATTGAATTCCAAATCCGTGATGCCAACTGAAGAAAATAGATCCTCTATTTATACTAGATCTAACCCGCCAACTTGAAAGAAGTCGGCCAGACCTAATACAAAAAAATGAAATTAAATTCAAATACTAAATGGCGCCTCAATGAGTCGGCCACACAAAACTAAATATTTTATTTTATTAATTATTAGTGTTTAAAAACACTATTGTTTGCAAGTCGGCCTGGAACCTCATCAAAGCGGGACATTACAATTGATATCTAAGTTTGTTAGGTTTAAAGTTACCTTGAGGATCTCTTATGTGCTTTGCCAAACACATCATAAGAAAGGATCCTCATGATTGTTTCCCCTTCAGCTGTCTTTGAGTATGGGTACACCATCCTTGTAGTGCTCACAACATATGTTTATGAGACGTTAGTGAGGCTGCAGTGTAACAAAGTTGGTGGTGACTTGTGTGGTTTGATATCTCACAAGCTTCTTTCTCTTTATGTGCTCTCTCATTAGGTTAAGCATCAAAGGGTGATTGTAGATGTTTTTGGTGACGTTTCTTGGTTCTTCAATCATCAGTTTCAACAATCCAAGTTTGCTTATATCCTTAACTAGAGGATCAATACATTAGATAGCACAAAGGCTACAAATGGTATGATGGCTTTCCTCAAGGAGCATCCCTGTTGCTACAATTTTTTTGTGTATTATTGGTCACAACTTAGATGACGTCCTCTATGCCCACTTTTTGGACCATCTCTTTTAACATTCTGCAGTCTTAACATTTTCACTTTGTGAGAGGCATCAATTGACATCAAGAACACCAACTGCTCACCTAAACTAACTAGGAATTTGATCAACCTGTGGTTCTTATTATTTGTCCACCCGTTAGGAAAATTTATGCAGCCCTTTTTGTAGCAAATTTTCACTTAATCTCTACTACTACGACTTTATTATTTTTTATGGCCTCCTTTAACAAATACTCACCGAAATGATATAGTCTAGGTTCCCTAAGCCCTTTCCTAGCAGTAATTAATGCACCAATCTATGACTCCCAATATGGGTTTCTTGTAACATTGACTCATAGATTGTTAGAAATCCAAAAATTAGTGGTGGCTATCCTACCTCATCATGCTTCTCTTGGTTACATTTGGTATCTTCGAGTGAAGGTTTCGTATCAGTTGTATTACAAGGAACCAGAACTTTTTTGAGTGCTACGATTGGAATTGTCTCCAATTGATGGGCCCCACGTTTGTGGGCCATGAGAAGAGCCGACATTGGACTCTAATTCAGAAGGAGAATTTATCCAAGTTGCAATTGCCTTAATTGTCTTCATAATTTTTTATTTCGTCTCATTGCCCAAAGCAGAGACAAACTTCATCTCTCGTATAATCTCCAATTCCACTGAATTACATAGCTTGCACATTTGAGCCAAGGATTTGTGGAAGATAATATTTGAGGCAAGTGATGCTTTTGTCTCATCCTCAAGCCATAACAATTGCACACCACCATTCATGCATTTGAATCTAATGTACTATGCTTCTATGTGGGTTCCTTGACCTTGCCAACTCCATGGTTGCTGCACAGGCCATCTCTATTTGCAAACCTGGAAACCCTAGAAAGAAGAAATTAAAGTCAAGCTTAAACATTAAAAATCACAAATACTAGCTATGAATGAAACAAGAATAAGATGGAGAAAAAGAAAAATAATAAAAAATTGAAGCCCTGGAAGTGCAAGAACACAACATGAATGAGAGAAAAAAGCAATATCATTAATAAAAAACAAAAGAGATCCAGTCTTTGAAATCTGACCAATATGTCTATTGAATTTGTTGAAGATCACTTAGAACAATGTCCAAACCAAACCACAAATCAATGCAACAAACTTAAGGAGTCAAAAGCATTGAGTGGATGTCATACAAATGAGGAAAACAGTTGTTTTTGGGTGTTCTAAGCAGTGGGTCTATTCTTATGCACAGGTTAGTGTTGGTGTATTTTTGTGTTGACCTAGTGAGTAATTGTGAGTCAGTTGGTGAGTCTTTTTTGGTAGGTACTCTCCCAAATATTAGTAATAAAATACAAAAAAGAGTTACATTCTTTGAAATCTCTTATGTCTTTTCTGTACTAGATCCATTTCTTTATTCTCGTTGAACAAACAGTCAAAAGTACTTTTGTTACATTTTTACATACCTTAGCTTCTTTGCTAATTATATTGTTTTGATCTCCTTATATAATTGAAATGTTTTAAATCTGTTAACCCATCTGTTATTCTTGGGATGATGCAAACTGATTTTCTATGCAGATGAGTGAATGGTTTATTAAATTATTACTGCATGGATTTTCACAAACAAAACCAAATCATGAAATTGAGCAAAGTTATAGTTAAGATAAAATCTATGGGAAAAAGTTGTATTAGTTGTGACAGATGGACAAATAGGTTGGACCATGACATGAATGCGGTTGAAGACAATTCCAATGATCACACCGTTGGCATGGAAATCCATCTTAAGGTTGAAGCTGTACGGTAGAGGTCCAAGCTATCTGAATATGTTGGCAGCATGTATTCTCTCAGTGAGGTCTATTGATCTCCTGCTTTTGGGAAGAATGTGAGGATGGGCATCCAAGGAGTCTCTAAATGGATCAAACTGATTGAAAGAGATGCCAACAGACTCTATTAGTAGAAACTGATCTGCATTAATGCATTTGAAGTGGATAGGCTTAGTAAACTACATTATTTTCTTCATTATCAATTGTAGGATAAGTACAGATTATTTTGTATGTATATCAGCTTCATTGTATTATTTTGATTATTGTAGATATTCTTTGCAGAAGTTCCAGAAATTGAAGTGTAACTTCAATATGGAAAGTTAGCAGAGTCTTTGTTGGTTAAAGTTTAATAATCAAAACTATGAATTAGTCTCTCTTCTAGATTATATTTTCTATGACATAAGATTCCTTATATTTGGCCCGTCTTTGTTTTATTAATTATAGGTATATAGTGTGATTTGTGGAATTGGGGGAAGATATTTTTTGCTTTCTTTTAAAGTGGAAAAATAATTGTATAAGAAAAGAAAGAACTACACGAAGCTTTTGCTTTCTCAATTAAGATAACACAATGGATCAATTTTTTGCTGTTTGTATGGACCATGACAACTTTAGTTATTACATGTATGAACTGCTAATTGTTGAGTGCTGAGCATGGTGGTATATTTTTTTATTTTCATAGTCATTGGCCATGGAAAGCCATATTTTAGTGATTTGTATAAATTTTACTATCATGTCTAATGCCTCCATTGCCTGGTCACTTCTTATATGTTGTGTGCATGATAGATAAACCAACTGGAAAGGGACAAAGACATAGTTGCACAGCTTCAAGCAATTGATACATTGTGTACTTTCCCACAGTTCTCATTTGCAATAGTTAATGCTTTGAACAACTGCCTTATGGATTCAAAGGTAGTTACTCTATTCTGCCTGATGACTGGGATTTTTTGAGCTTGTAATTTTATTTTGAAATAATTAATGTCTAATTCATACTTGCAATGGATCAGGTTTTTTGGAGAGTGAGGATTGAATCTGCTTTTGCTTTGGCCAAAACAGCTAGAGAGGTCTGATTTTCCTCTACATATTTAATTTTTGCAATTCCTTTACATATGTTCATCTTTCTAATTATCCCCCTATATATGGTTTTTACATTATAAAGGAAGTTGTGCTATGAAGGGATTCAATTTTTCTAAGCTGCGTGCGCATATTCTGATGTTTACTACACCACCATCTAGAAAACCTTTGATATGATACATCAACAAAATCTTAGCCAAGCTGCTTTGTTTAAGTGCAAGCGAAAAACAGCCATGTGTGGGATTGGACAATTTCTTAAGAATGTAGTCTAAGCTTACCTCACTCTGTATTACAGTCAGGAGATGTGTTCAAATGGCTAAAGTAGGTTAGTGGGACTCAAAAGTACAATCAATGAAATAAGAAAAGGGGGATAAATCATATGTTGTGCCTAATTAATCCAGGTTCTGAAAATAATGTGAGCATCTCACTTTGGAAACAATTTAATAAATAACTAGAGGGGTATAAATCGTATGTGCCTAAATCCAAGTTATATGGTTTTATGTGCAAAAGTGCAAATAACAAAGTGAGGGTAGGTTGCCTCAATAAACATTGAAATACAGATTAGGCTAGAGGAATGAATGACATCATCACCACTTATAAGCAGTGTTACCCAGGGACGTGTTCCTGGGCCTAAAACCTCCCTCCCTGTCCCGGGGATGCGGGGACCGCTAGGGGACATCCCCTAGGCATCCCAAATTTGCAAAAATAAGAGGAAATATCCCGGAAACCCAGGGACTTCCCTGCCTGCAGCCGGGGGCGTCCGGCCATCCCCTGGGGCAGGCAATTTAAAGAAAAAAAGCACATTTAACTTTGACAGAGGTGATTTTGGGCTAGTAAGAGGCTAACTCCACACCAAACTCTGATATCTCAGTTCCAAAACCCCTATATTTTTTCTTTTTTCCTTTTTGAAACCAAGTGAAATGGAAGAACATAACATAACATTACAGATTAAGTTCTTTCAAGTAAAGTCTGATATGGTATTTATTTCAATCCATAAGCACTGCTATTTAAAGACATACATTTGTCATGGGAGTTTCATCATAAAATGAACTATCGTTACTTCCCAATACAAAATGCCTCAGAACCAAGATGATAGTGAGGATGCCGGTCTGATACACAGTTTGCAGACCTGTTGCTGCTGCTACGAAATGTGATAGTCCTCTGTTTACAAAAGAAACTTCACCAAACATTCAGTTATGAGCATGGATTGAAGTAGGCAGAAGTACATCCAACTCAACCCCCTTTTTCCACACCATTTAACACCCCAACCATGAATCTTTCCGCTGTAGTAATAAGCTTGGAAGCACTTGCCTACACCCAGCACATGGAATAAAGCATTACTAACTGGTAGCAGGTCCACAGTGGCAGAAGTAAGTGTATGGCTGATCACCAACAGCTACAAACAGTCATTCCATTATACACTGTGACTTCCCAGCTGTAGCAATGGGACAATAATGTGCCCAAAATTAACCCAGAACACTTACAAAGTCTCGGAATAGACAAATATAGGCCTGATTTCACTAATATTACTGCCGCAGGTCTGTTGTCCTGCTATAGCATTAGGCTCAATAAGTGCCCAGCTTCACTCAGCACTCAGAAATGGTGTCAAACTGATTATTGCAGGTCCGTAAACTGAACAATGATTGATGTGCAGGTTTGCTGGTCACTGCACTCAAAGGAAACCCAGAAACAACTAATTTCACCTCCTAAATTGTATTAAACCCTCTCCAGCTATAGCGAAGGGCTTCATTTGCTTCCAGCCTCTCCATATCAGTGTCAATGATAAAGCACAGCAGCTCTAGCTCCATTAATCATTTTCAGTCATTCCAGTTCAGTTTGAGTGCTGGAACAGAGGTGGTTTTGGGCTAGTATATGTTAAGGTTTGGTAATGTATATATGCATGCTTTATCCATGTTTTCATATGAATATTTAAAATTTTCCCTATATTTTATATATCTGTACCTTTTGCCGTCCCCTAGCCATCCCCAGAATTGGCTTGAAAAATCGGGGACTTGGGCATGCGTCCCACCATCTCCTGGCATCCCCGTCCCGGAAACTAAGGGTAACACTGCTTATAAGAGGGTATTTTTGGGATTGGACAATATCCATAGGGCAATATGTTGTTCTGAATGTGCTAGATTGGGCAATCTTACAAGGAAGCAGGGTACCTCCCCCCCATAACCTTTTTTAATGCCCAAGATCTATGATGGTATAGAGGTAAAGAAAATCTAGCAATATACACGTGTTGGTGATGGTGGCAAGGGGGACTAGGGAATTACATCATTTAGTATCCTGCACTGGATGGTTGGTGATGGTGGCAAGGGGGACTAGGTAATTACTTCATTTGTTATCCTGCACTGGATAGTTGGTTGGGCAATTTTCTATAATATAGTTACCTTTAACTATATCAACTGCTCTTTTCTCATTGTATCTATTAGCCATCCTTCTCATTAATACGACATGAATTGCAAAGCCTTGTCCATCATCTGATACCAGAACAATAGGTGAGGATTTGTAATGACCCCTTTCTAGTGGAAGCACTTAACCCCGAATCTCGCATTCAAAGTGTTTCTCAAGGAGACATTAAAAACATTAGAGATCGATAAATTTCAGTCATAACGTCCAATAAGATCAGAGATGATATAAATATTTCATTCTTGTCAAAGGGTTACTTATTTCTCCCTTATCTCTCTTATGAATGACTTTTCTATATAATTTCATAAGTACATTAGTGTAGATATTAAACGTCTATAAAGATGATATCCTATTATACCATTTATCATAATAGATTCATTATTACTTGTAAGATTCAATAACTGCTGCAAGCATTATTATTGGATAACATATATATATATATTGTATGTGTCCATCAACTATGATGTATCTATGACTCAGTATATATATATATATATATATATATATATATATATATATATATATATATTTAAATATATACTTATCAATTGTTAGCAGGTTATTCCAACTCTCAATATACTTTTCCATCCTAATATCTTCAAATACATTCATAAATCATAATATGCTAAAATATATTATGTGTACATTATATTTGTCAATCATCATAGTATATAGATCTAAATATATACTTGCTATTTATATTTAACCACCACAGTATATTTAGATATATTCATGAGTCACAATATACCTAAAAATGTCTATAAGTCTCAACTAAAATTTAGATTATTTATAATCTGAAATCCACTATTCCTTCAAAGTAATGACTAACCTTTATTCAACGTATGACCATACTTACCTCCCAATTATGTCCATGCAGCCACAGCATCTTTTCCAGCAGATATCTCATGCTATATTTCTTTCCTATGATTTTTCCAACTGCTACCATAGACTTCATTTCTCCTTCATTTATGCCTTTGGTCTGGAATATATTCTTATATTCTTTCCTCTTTCTGCTGTTTGATTCTTCAGATTTCTTTTCTAAGAATATTTATACTCCCAGTCCCTTACTTCTCCTATTTCTTATTTATATCCTTATGTCTCTAAGAGACATCCTTTCACACATTGCTTAACAAAGGAGTACGTCCTTTCTTCATCCACCGCTACCTTTCATAAACTACCTTTTTACATTATCGCTGCTTTTATTTATGACTAACACTAAATATTTGATAACTGATTTCCCAAGTGCTACGTAGGCTACAAAAGCAATGATCTTCCTTTGAAGAACTTTCCACGACTTCATACAAGATAGACGGCTAAAAGAATGGGTCGATTAGACTTCCAGAAAATGCCAAACTTCAACGCAGCGTAGGGAATTGCTCTCATGCAATCTATGGAGGGCAGCATTTGGATTTAAAATCTCCCATCCTTAAAAAGAGTCTACAATAATAAAGAATTAACCAGCGGAGGTTTTAGGGGCCGCTCTTCATTATAATGGCTATCGCCCAACTCGGTATATAATAGCCACGATGTCACTCATAATCAGCATAATAATATTAGATGAGCTCGACCTTCCCATACGCCAAGATGATGAGATGTTTTTAATTGCCCAATATTGAGAAGACCAACATATCGATATATTCCAACGTCAAGACAATGGTACAATTAGTCATGATATTCAATTAATATACGTTGGCATTCTTTAGGATTGATGATAACAGATATAATATGTATATATTATATTATTATAATTATAGTTATAATTATGTCAAATTATTTGATACTTATGATTATAATATTATCTCGCGATAATCATAATCATAATATTAAATTATTAACATTTCTTTTTATACATTTATTTATTTATATGTATTTAATCAAATATAATAGTAATAATATTATCTTTATTAATAATAATCTCATTTGTCAGATAAGGACGTATGAGCTTTTGATCGAGCATTATTATTATTTGTATATCAATATTTATAATTTATAATAACTAAAATTGGGGAAATTAGGGGACATGACAGGATTTAATTGGAAAAGAGGAAAAGCTTGAAGCTTTTCCTTTGGCTTCGCAAGCTTCAAGGGAAACCTCCTATTCAAAGATGTTTTGATATGGTTGTGTGAGGAAGAAAGGTGCAACAAGAGTTCCAGTGAACTGATTGGCAGCAATCCAATTGCTGGTATGTATTCTTTCCACCTGGTATTCTATTTCAACAGTGCAACATTTTGTAAGGGCAAATGACACAGGAACATTTCTTTCAGTGCAGAGACAAACTAGGATGGGGCAGATTCAGATTGACATGTTGAAGGAAAGTCACTGCTGGGAAAAACAAACAACATTTTGCTGTGTGGTGCGAGATTGAAATGTCATTGTTATTCTTTTTCCTGCAGTGCCATCAATTGCAGATGTTCATTAAAATAAGCATGGAAGAGAAAAAAATTCACTTTGTTGAAGGTGTAGGACTAAGTTACCTGTTCGGTTTTGGGTTCGAGAATCCGGTTCGCTGGTTCAGCCAAAACTTTTTTTGGGGTTGGGTTGGTTTTGGGTTCGGTAATACAAAAACAGATAAAAATCAGAAATATGTACATATTTGCAGCAGTAATTAAGTTCAGAATACACCACCATATTAATAGTCAAATAACATAGCAAAAATACACTACCACTTTCATAGTCAAATATTAAAATATTAGTGACACTCAAATGTCATGATATAAAATTATAAATTAAAGTTTAAACATAAAAATGTCAAGTTAAACTTACAACTGCACTTAAGTCCAATAATAAAAGACTTAGCTATGGAGGTGAACTAGAAGTGAAGACAGACAAGGCTCCACAAAATTGTTGAAAATGAGGATGATAGACTTGCAAGTCTTTTGTTATTCCACTTACTGCAATTGTAAGTTGAGCAAACAGAAAGATAGGGAGGACCCACTGTAGGGGTGCAGCACTTGTACTGTCCCCTTTCATTAAGTCAACAAGTGTGGGACCCACAAACTCATTTCTATACTTTTGAGTGGGCAAGGGATGATTACCAGATAAGAACTTACTGGTTTCGTTCACTTGTCACCAGTGTTACCCCAATTTTCTGGGACGGGGACGGCAGGGGACGGTGGGACGAGCCCCCAAGTTTCCGATTTTTTAGGCCAAATTTGGGGACGGCGGGGGGACGGCTGGGACGGCTATAAATTTCATATGAAAACATGGATAAAGCATGCATATATACATTATAGAAACTTAGCATATAACATTTGTGTTAAGAATTCATTGTCAATACTCAATATGCATTCAAAATTCAAAATTCATTATGTGATATTAAACATACTACACTGCTGCCGTCCCCTGGTCGTCCCCGGTCCCCTGGATGTTTCTGGGACGGGGACGAGAGGATTTAGACCTGGGGACACATCCCCGGGTAACACTGCTTGTCACTACTATTTTATGAATTTTGGACCATTTCCTATATTTTAGGTCATTAGTTGGAGGCAATATCCTCATCATTAGTCTCCTTATGGGGGATTTACCCTTACTATTGACACTGTTAATGCCCTAAGAGATTTTTAAATGTACATGTCCATTATAAGTGCCCAAGGAAAAAACTTGTTCCTATTTCTTAGGGGTTTGTCAAGGACCTGTTGTGACCTATTTCACACATCGCTCCATTGCAAATGGGGACCCTCGCTGGTTTGTTCTTAGGGTTTAGCTTTGAGTAGCAATTTCATAATCTCTGGTGTCTTGAAAATTTCATGTCAAAGTCTGGAGTCATCACCCGAGCTAAGTTGAGAATTTGGGCATGAAACTGAACATGAACGTCATAGAAGTGCTCAGAAGACCCGGTAGACGAGGATCGCTTGTGCTTTCACTCAATTCTGACACTTCCTATTTTTTAGGGATTCTGCTTTTTTGCTTTTTTGCTTTTTTTCGTTTTTGGCATTTCTGGACCAATCTGGAATTTACTATTTTTAGAAAGTTGCTTTTTGCTTTTTTCTATTTTTAGTAAGTTTCTATTTTTAGAAAGTGTTGGCAGTGGAGTCTAAAGTTTCCACTTTTGGAATTAAAAAGCAGGCAAAAATCAAGCAAAATCTTGAAAAATCAGAAAAATCATGAGAAAAGCAGGGAAAAGGCGCATGCAAAGATGAGAAAAGCAAAAAAGAGTGCATGCAAAAGCTGGAAAAGCAATTTAAAAAATCGCACCTTCAAGGGAAAAAATCGTTCAAAAATCAAGTAAAAAGCAGGGAAATTATGCCAAAATTCGTCTAAGGCTGGAGAGGTGCACCCATGAGGAAATCCAGTTGAATCTTTGAAAAAATCCACTTGAAAAATCCATTCATCAAAATGAAATCCAGTTGGATGATTAAAAAATCCAGTTAAAATTCGTCCATTTGAGAAGTCTTGCTAAAATTCGCCTAGTACAAGGAAATCCAGTTGGATAATTCGAAATTCCAGTTGGAAAAATGATGGAAATTGGCTAAGGCAAGTAAAAATTCGAATTGGACTTCAAGAATTCCAAGATGAAGTTAAAATCCACTTGAAAAAAGGAAAATTCTAGTTAAAAGTCGAATTTCCAAGGGGAAAATTGAAAATTTTTCTAAGGCAAAGACTTGCCTTGGTAAAGGGAGAAATCCAGTTGAAAAGTGGATTAGTCCACTTAAAAGTCGAATTTTCTAAAAGGCAAAAGGGAAACAAAATAACTTAAGTTTTTATAAAAACTTAGCAAGCAAGAGAGGGCGCCTTAAGAAAAATTAAAAAAAGAATATAAGATTGCTTTTTGTGTTTTAAAACAAAGCACCCAATCAGAGAAGAGGTCGACCTAGGCAAATAAGGAAACTTTTTATTATAAAAGAAGTGCTTGTGAGTTTATTTTTCATTATTCACAGGTTAAGTTTTTTACAGGCAAACTTCTCTTAGACAAGGGCGTCCTTCTTCTTCTTATTTTCTTCTTGAGCTGCAAGTTACATTGATTCCAGAATACAAGGTTGGACATTTTTCTTCTATTTTCAGATTTCTCAATCATCTGCAGAGTCAAAGCTGGCGAATTTGAAGAAGGAAAAAAGTTTTTTATCTTGGATTTGCACAAAAACTTCAGTTTTCAGCTTTAAAAGTCCAGTAAATTGTTTAGAAAATTCTTTGAATGATCTTTTAAAAAATAAAGGCTGGTAAAATCTTATTTTATTGAAATTTATTCTCCAACCAGCCTAGACAGTCAAGTTCTAGAATTTTTTAATTAATTTATTTAAATATTCTCAAGCCATAAAATCGCCTTTTGGCAAATTTGTTAAAATATTCTAACTTCGAGCTTCGTACAGGCACAATGTCTACTTCAAAAAACGTAGGAGGTGGAGTTAGAAAAATCCAAGTGAAGGAAGTTCTCAGGGAATTCTATCCAGAATCCCAACTATCGTCAAAATGGAAGAAGATAGCAGATACCAACTTCGAGCAGTTCAATGCAATTCAGCACAAGAAAAGGATGTTTGGTACTCGCATGAAATGCCCACACCTATTGCAACTAACATCGTTAAGTGCGGACTTCACCAGGCAGCAGGATTTCCACCTGCAGTTCAATGCAGTGAGTTGATGGTTGAGTGTGCCAAGAGATACAATTCACAGACAAGATCCATTAAAGCATCTAACGGGATCACTTTGGCAAACCATAAAATGTTGAATAGGACACGAGAGGAATCACAAACCATGTTTGATCAAGCCAAAGAGTCTTGTATGGACATAGTCAATTCCAACTGGATTAAAGAACCAAAAGGGCATCGCTCTAAGCTGCCCAAGAGATTAATTTGCACAGACTTTAAACAAGAATACAGTGACATGATTCACATGCTGAATAGGATTATGGGTACTTCTCAGGGAGCTTTCTTCGAAGTATGGATGTTTTCATACGTAGAGGAGGTCGTATTGGGAATGGAAGCAATAAATTGGGCAAAATTGATAAGTGATAACATTGATTTCCAGTTGAAAAACTTGGAAAGGACCAAGACCTTCTATATGAGTTCCTACATAGTTTATATCCTGGCACGGTTTACTAAGTATAGAGGACTGATTTGCAAAGGAGAAGTTGGACGCCGAAATAGCCAGTTCAAAGCGTATGAGTGCTACCCACAGCTACAGTTGCATTCTAAGGACAATTATAAGATAACTAATGACAGTTTCCTCATGTATATCACTCGATTGCTTCAAGGAGGAATTCAGAAAAGGTTGTCTAAAGAGGCTATGGTGTTGCTTGATAGATTCGGATCTTGGTTCATCCAATTTCCGACCTTTACATACATAAGAGTTCATGGATTCCCAGATACTCCGTATAAACTCCCTCGGTATCCAACAGACAAGATTATTATGCTTGAAGTTGCAAGGCAGTTGTCACATGTGGATTCCATTCAGGGGAAGAAGAACAAACAAGGAGTGGATTTTCCTGTTACAATTGGGAAAATGCTAGAAGTCTGCCCCTCATTGCAATCAGCTAAGGCAGTGAAGTTAGAGTTACAATTTTATAAGTTTGACACTTATAAACCAAGGTCTGATTACGATCCATATTTGAGGGTTCACAGGAAGAAGTCCCTTCATGCTATGCAGATTGAAGACTATTGGTCTAACTTGGTGGACGAATATGGAGTCAGGAAGAAGATGTGGTCTAGAATTCCAGTAGACCTTGTGAAAAAGTGTGACTTATTCCCCGTTCCTGACCAGATAAAGGACAATGGAAACTACGTGCATCCTCAATTTGAACAAGAAAAGAACAAGCCTACCTTGTTGCCCAACTGGACACATCTTGAGTTGACTGATTTGGATATATTGATGAAGGACATTGTATCGTACTCTAGGGAATGGGTAGATAATCAGATCAGCAGATTGAGAAAAGAAGGAATCTCCCTTACCTATGCCACATTGAGCAATGAAGAAAGTCAGGGAGAAGCAGTTGGAGAAGGTCCTGATGAATTTCCATGTCCAAGCAAGAGGAAGGCAGTGGTGGAAGATCTTCAAACAAAGGAAAAGGAAGCAGCTAGCTAAGAATTGGAGAGTAAGAAGCAAAAGGTGAGTGAAATTCCATCATCTTCAAGTACTTTATCTATCAGAGTAATAGAAGAGGTGTTCATTGCTGAGATTGAACCAAACCATGAACAAGAGGGTGAATTTCAAGAGTCTGAACCGCTAGATCTTCTTCAAGAGCAAACCTTCACTGAGTGTTTTGAAGGAGGTGATACGCTAACGATTGAAGGCATGGGAGATACTGAGATCCTTGAAAACAATGAGGAGCTGGGAGATGAAATAATTTCTGCCTTAAAAGAGTGTGATGATGACATTCAATTGGAAGATGGGATGGAATCATCCACTATCCCAGCTTGGTTGACTGAGAGCTTGATGAAGAAGTCTAAACCACTAGGTGAAGTTGAACCAGTTGAAAGCATGCAGGACTTCTTAGAAAGGATTGGCAAAGCTAAAACACCAAAGAGGCCTAAAAAATACTCTCAGATTATTAGGAATGATGCAGGATCTAGGGTTTTACAAGTTGCAGTCCCAAAGGTTGACAAGCCTAGAGATCAGATTACTCCTATGGACTATGATGTTACAACATTGGACATTGGGCCAACCACGATAGATCAGGATTTCCATGAGCTAGCAGACACTTCCAAGGTCATCAAGGAGAAGTTTGACAAAACAAAGGAGAAGAAGGAAAGGCTAGAGTTAGAAAATTTGAGGCCAATGGAGTTCATTCAGCAAATAACAGCCCCTTGTGCCAAGAAGGTGAAACTTTTATCCCACCATCATTCCTCCCTCCGGAATCCATTGACACTCTCGAGGCTATGAGGATCACCAGCCAGGCAACTAGGAGGTGGATCAGCAATATCTCAAGGCAAATGGAACAATTCTTGGGGAAGTGTGCTCAGACTTATGACAGATCAGCCTTGCTTATGACTGAAATTGGCCAAATTGAAGATAATTGGGAAGACTTCCAGTACGTGAATGACAAAGTAATACCTCGTTTGAAGGTTTTAAAGGAAGTATCCCTGCAGATCTTGATCCAAGAAGGTGTTATTGAGGAAGGAGCCTCATATGATTTCAGCAGATGGTATCATTCTTTGTTGGCTAAGAAGAAGATATGTGATGGAATGAAAGAAGAATGTGCTGTTATACGGAATGCAATTGGGAAAATACAGTTTAAAATCCTCACCTCTCTTGAAGGATTAACAAGGCAGGAGCATCATGATGCAAATAGCTTGGATTTGGAAGGATTGAAGAAAAGTGTGATGAATATTTACTTCAAGGAAATATAGATTATCATAGAAAATCAGCTTGATGATATGTCTTCTCTTTTGACCTTTATGGATAGCTTTCAGAAACAAGAAGGTAGATGGGAAAATACTTTCACTCAATGGGAGTGCAACTGGATTCTATGCCAAGCATATCAATAGAGGAGCTCGATTTGGTGTTAACAAAATTTCTTGCATTTGCAGCCAGGGAGTAGGCCAAAGGGAATTGCATTTTGGTTTCCCATTTGCTCGAGTAATTTGCAAGGTGTCATTATTTTCCACACTCCAAGTGGCTCGTCCTACTTGTGCCATGTGTCCATGGAGTTGGTTATGCTTTTTAGGGTTAGGGTTTCTTGAAATAATCTTGGCCATTGATCTCAAATCAATTTGGGCCGTTGCTTTGTAATTGGGGTGCCTATATAAACCCCACGCATTTCATTCATTCAGTGAGAGACTTGTGAAATTGTTGCTACTAGTGCTATTCGAATAATAATTTGATTCATAGTTGAGCATTTGTTATATTGAGAGCTTGCATGGTTTCATAATTTCTTCAATAAAATAAATTAGTATTTTTTTAGATGAATGAAAGATTGATAGTGTTGAAAATAGTGAAATTAGTTCATACCTTTTTCAATTGAATGATTTTCAATTTGATGTGCAAGGTTAGTTTGAACTTTGAAATTGCTTAACTAGAATTCTATTACCTATATACATCGTTCGAATTGATGGTGGTATTGTGTAATAGGACATCATTCGTAAATCCCATTTGAAGATTGCATCATCTTTGTCTAGTTGTAGTCATTGTGCTTGGCAAAGCAAAGATTGGTTTAAATTTCACTATCTGGCATTTGTCTCTTAAGTTCATAGGAGTTGTTTAGCATAAGTCTAGTCTCTAAACCCTCATCTCTTTTTCTTTTATTTTATCTCAAAATCGAAAACCCCAAAAAAATACAAGAGCATTCAACGTCAAATCAATCTAAATCCCTACTTTCGAGTAATTTATTATCCAAGGTCCCTTTGTGAAATCAGCATATCACATCATCCATTGAGCTTGACCATCCCCCCAAACGAAACATTGGAATTACCGTATGACCTTTCTAGCAATCTTAGCATAAGAGGTAGTTTTTCAAGAGAGGATAGAGCGTCTTTGGACTCTTTATTCTAGAGTGTTCGGTGTGTCATAAAACACGCATCAACAGGACCATTGGATTCAAGTGTGAGTAGTTTAGAATGCTTTAACTTAGGTCTTTGTAGCAAGCAGTTTTTAAGCTATGATTGATTTACTGATGAAGGATCATGGTTTATTGTCTAACTGGGCAATTTAATGATATGACACTATTGCCATGTTATGTGGTACTTGATATTTAACATTAAACAATGTTGCTCCAAGATATACTCCTAGATCATTTGGTTTGCAAATTGGTAAATGAGTATCTTTTTACCTATTTCATGTGTTAGAGGCAATATAAGGGTTAGAGAGAATATATTAGTCTTTAAAAGTCAACAAAAAGTCAAAAGATTAATTAAAAAATTGCAAAATCAAGTTGAAAATGTCCGGCTGGGCGTAAATTCTATCCGGGTTCGAAAAAACGGACCCTGACTGGATCCATAGTCAGGGTTTCGAACCTTGGCTGGACCCACAGTCAAAATTCCAAACCAAGGGTGAATTTGGCACGAACCGAACCCATTTGTCGAATTTGAACCAGACCGAACCGAACACTAGCTTCAGACTGGGTGAACCGGTAACTTAGGTGTAGGAGCATTTAAAAAAATTATAAAGTACAAGGTGTGCATTACAACTTGGAAACGGGAATGTACAAAATATTAAAAAAGTACAAAGATGAAAAGGTGGATGGATAAGAAATTAGAGTGGATGGGTAAAAAGGAAAAAAAGGGTTAAAGTGGATGGGTGTGTCAGAAATGAAACAAAAGTAATAAAAAGTGGATGTGCTATATTAAAAGCTAGAGTATATTAGTACTTTGGACATATGAAAGTCATGTTGGTTATGCGAGCATCTATGCCATTTGAGTATGGGTCTTATTTGTCCATTTGGGAAGTTCAAAGAGTGACAGGGCCTTGGACTTTGATTACCTCATCTCACAGGGATGCTCATTGCTGCACATGGCATAAAAAATGACAGCTCGAATGTGGTTATGAGGAAAATATGGAAGATAGCAATGATTATAAAAAGTGAAGAACTTGTTGTTAGAGGCAAGTGCATTAAAATTTTGTTCTTTATTTGCATACAATTTTAAAGGGCATTTTGGTACCACTGAATATAAAAAATCAAGTAGTTTTGTTAGTTACTTGTTTGAAAGTTTCTAACTTTCTTATAAACATTTTGCACTATTCAATACTAAATAAAATCAAAACTTTTTTTCTGACACAGCATCCAATGCAGCCAAAATATTTCTTCTTGACTCTTAATTGCTAAGAGGTGACAATTATTTGGGTTGGAAGACAAAGGGCTAAACTCATCTTGAGTTTGAGGATCTGTGGGGAGCTGTCAAAAGTACTGTCACTTGACATGCCTCCAATTTTGATGCACAACAAAAGTATGGAAAGGTGAATTGAAAGACCAAATTATTCATCTTGTTTGCGTTTCAGATGAGGTGCAACCTCATATTCAAATTGCTACAAGTGCAAAATATGCATGGGATTGGCTCCAAATAGTATATGAGCTAAATAATTAAAACCAGATTCTCCATATTTAGAGCCAACTATATTGCTTGAAGATGCAAAGCTGTGAGAAAGTGGAGACCTTTCTCCAAAGAGTAGCTGAATTGTGAACATCATTTGAAGTGCTTGAAACCATTTTAAATTACTCTTGTTGCCCATTGTTTTGAGAGCATTGCCCCTTACCTATAGAGTGGTTGTGACTTTCTTGAATGTTACTAACAAGAAGCTATCATTTGAAGATCTAGTGAATTTAATTTAGAATGAAGAAGCAAATCAAGATGAAAGTACCATAAATTAGAATTAGGTGCTTGCGATGACCCAAAGAGGCAATAAACTAGTCAATTGAGGTGCTTTTCTAGACAAAAACAAGAGGATCACACTTGCTCATAGAAGAAGAAGAAGCAACAAAAAGCATCTCATGGGGCGAGAAGAAGCTACAAAAGCAGCATGACAATGTTGTTGAGGTTGATGATTCAACAAAGAATATGATATCTATGATGCCCAAACTCATAAATCTTCATCTATTGGTCACTTAGTATGGTATGTGTATTTGGGTTCCTCTATTTGATTATTAAGGTAGTGCCAATTTTTTTTTTATTTGAGACAGTCACGAAATTCCTCCATTATGAAATTCAAAATCGAGAAGATGTTTAACTTGATGATGTCTTGCATGACAATCAAGCCCTCATAGTGCAAGCCCACTTGTGTACATTTCTTCGGCACAAAAGATATTGTCACCTTGGTTTTGGCTTTTGGTAACACATGGTTGACATGATATGGTGAGAGGCACACACTGATCTATGTGGACACATGTCAATCAGTTACATTGGCTTTAGATATTTCAATTGTTTGCAGATGATGACATCATAAGGTTGTGAGTGTTTTATTTGCACTCCAAAAATCAAGCTCTAGAATAGTTCAAGTAAATTTGGAGCCCTCGTTGAATGATAGTTTCCACATTCATGTTCTTTGCTCAAATAGAGATAGGGAGTACACTAGCTAAGAGTTTACCTCTTTCCTCAAAGATCTTGACATTAGGTGATTGTTGACCATAACATACACACATCAACAAAATGGCATTCTAGAAATGTGTAATTTTACAACCATGGAAATTGTATGTAGTATGTTAAAAGATTCAAGTCTTGCTCCTACATTTTGTGTTGAAGCAATCCACACAATTGTCTACTTGTTGAATTAGGCACTCACAAAGCACTCACAAAAGCACTTGATGGCATCACTCTTAAAGAGGCATGAAATGGACATAAGCCCCCTCTAGTTCACACTTGTAAATTTTTGGATGTACAATGCATATGCATGCTCCCATAGCTAAGTGTAAAATATGGATGAAAAGTTATTGAAATGTGGATTTCACAAATGGAGTTTTGACTCAAAGGAGTATATCATCTTATGAATCTTGATACAAAGAAGCCGTACATTAGCAATGATGTGATCTTTAATGAGAAAGGCGAGCCATCAAATCTTTTGCACAACTCTTGCCTCAAATACTTCACCTCAAACAAAGAACCAACCTATCTCGCCTAGTAGTGTTGGGAATCAATCCTTTGGTTGTTATGTGGATTGGTCCTATCTATTTCTTTTTAACATTTAGTGGCATCATATATATATAGAAATTATCTCAACTAATATGTCTCTCCAAAGTGAACATCTAAGTATCCTTTGTTTATAGGTTTTTCATATCTATTTCAAATGGAAGGAAAAAGCGGGGCTAATGGATGTTGGTTATTCAATGTGTTGTCTCTTAGTAGGTGGGCAACAAATGGGCCAAGGGAAGGAGAGATTGCTCTAGATATGCTATGAGAACAAGAAGAGTCAAGTTGGTATTTGATAGTATAAGAATGGGGCTAAGTGGAGGGAAAGCTTTGAGTCTATTAAGGTAGGGACTGGGATTGGGCCAACCCACTTTGATTCTTAGGGTGCCTTTAACCAACCCCTAAGTTGGAAGGCACTTAGAAGGGGGAGGTGGGAAATTTTCTAATAGTATGGGCAACCAAGCCTTGGGATAATAATTCTACCCAGCCAAGTCTACCTTAATCCATGACCATTGTGCATTGGTACCCAAGTGGTATATTGGTAACATGAAAGAGGCAAAGTTGAACGAAGTTCTAGACATGTCTAATTCAAGACTAAGGACTCATAACAAAACATGTGCAAAGGAAAATCTAGCCCTCATGTACACAGTTATTGAAAATTTCAAACTTGCAATAGTTCAAGAAGCACTTGAGTTAAAGCCTTGGAAAGCTGCCATTCAAGATCAAGTACAAGGTAGATGGATGAACTACACCAAGTTTAAGTCTTGACTTGTGGCAAAGGAAGGCATAGATTATGAGGAGACACTTGTTCCCATAACCAAGAACAAGACTTTTTAGGATGGTTCTTGCTATGGTGTCATAGTTTGTGTGTCAAATTCACCCAATGGACATGAAGAGTGCCTTCTAGAATGGAGATCTCAAAGAATAAGTCTATATGATGACTCAACTAGAGGGATTCACCACAATTAGTTAGGAAAAAAAGGTGTGTGGACTTGTGAAATCTCTCTATGGTCTAAAGTTGGCTCCTAGAGCCTAGTACATCAAGATTGATGAGCATCTCCTTCAACATGGGTTCAAGGGTAATCCATATGATGCAATTCTCTACCTCAAGCAGTAAGGGTAAGATTGTGATCTTGGTTGTTTATGTTGACAACCTCAAGTCATCATTGATAACTCAAGTAAATGATAAAAACATGAAAGAATGATCTAAAAAGATTGTTTGACATGACAAATCTTGGGCTTTTGCACTATTGTTTTGGAATTTTGTTGTGATAGTCATAGAATTAGATCTTGGTGACTCAAATGAGTTAATGCCAAGACACTACTTGAGTTTTTTTGGATGATAGTCTACAATCATATTTCAACACCCATGGAGGTTGGTTTGCAACTATCTCACACAAATTCATTCCCTAAAGTGGATTCCACTCGTTATCATTAGCTTATTGCGAGTCTCATTTATTGGACTGTTCTTTTAATGATGGTGAGATTAAAGTAGCTATATAAATATTTATAGAAACAATTTATGTTAAGCTCAATTAAAATTTGGTTATTAATATTTATAATGATGTTTAAAATAACTTACAAGTAATATTGATCATGTAATATATCATACAGTTTGCATAAGTTACTTAGGCTAATACCTTCCATTCACACATTATAAAGGAACACTAATTAATAATAATTGTTAAGCATCAAAATCAGATTTTTTCAAAGTAAATAATTAGAATTGAACTTGTAATTTTCAATTCTAATTTTTGATAAATTAAAATTTGATCTAATTAAAGGCTATTTCATTCGGCAATGAATATTGTTATGCTTTTAATATTCTTTTATATGATTTTAGTATTTAATAATCGATTCATGTATTATAAGGGAATACCTATTAATAATAAGTGAGAACTAAAATATTGAAATAAGACTCTTTTGAAATATTTAAAACTAATGAAAATTATACCAGTAGTTGTCAAAATAAAATTTGATTTGATTAATGGCTATACCTTTCAACAATTTCTATTGTTATGTTTCAACAGTCCTTTCTTTTAATTTTTGTATTAATAATTTATATTTAAAAGGGTATTTTAGCTGGTCACTAGAGCATTTAGTATTGGAAGATAACTTTGATGTCCTCACATTTTATCGCCATCTTGATGGAATATCATTAAGTGTGATTCAAAATGTTGATGCAAAAATCTACCATTTTGAAAACATTGAATATGATTGGACAATGGAAAAACATCATAAAATACTCTTTTTGATGAACCTCTCATTTTGTCATTCTCATGAATGGACTGATGGGTCTATAAAAATATTTGGAAGAGGATCCCATCATCAAGTCAATCAATCTTTTTATAGTCCATTGTATTGAAAAGTTTTTGGGGTTGTCAAAGGCATCTCCATATTGTTGTGGTAATTGATCAATTTGTTGTTGTAGTGTGGCATGTAGAGCATGGTGTATTGTTAATTGTTGCTCATGTTGGTGCTCAAGGTTGTTTGGGGAATAATGAGAAACTAAAACATTTGTGCAATGGCACAAGCTTGTGCCATTGTTTGGTTGATAGCATATTGGATTTGGTGTTTGGAAGTGTTTCAAAATTGTTGAAGACATGATCTATCACCTTAATATTGTAGACGTGCGGCTTAACTTTGTAGAAATCATCATGGTCAAAGCCGCACAACTTGTCAAGTAGAATACCATACATCTCTAGTGGTGCTATGCCATGGGTGAGTGTATCGTGCATGGTATTGACTTGATATTGAAACATGCATTGGTACTTGACTTGGATGTCCTTACCTTGGTCCAACTATTGGAGGGAGTAGTATTGAGAGTTTGGCTTAAATTGTTAATGGTGACATGGGTGGGTTTGTCTTCCTTGCCTTATTTGCATTTCCTTGGGAGGGTAGCGTTTTGTAGGCGAAGATTAATCTTTGTGTGGCACTAGATGAAGATGAGGTAAGCTTTTTCTTTATATCAGTCTTTGCTTTGATCTAGAAAGCATGGTGATATGCTTTGAACATGAGAAATTTTATATTGGTGCAAATATTTGGATAAGTCTATTGATGTTCGTCTTTGTGATAATAGGTATTATAGGGAGTTGTGGAACATGTTAGTGTATGTAGTGTTGCACCGATCAATCCTCGTGTTTATGCAATTGTTGGAATGTCATGAACTCATCCTTGTCATGTTTAAGAGGGTATTACTCTTCTCACAAAATGTTAATGAACTTCTCAGAAGTCTTAAAGTTTTTGAATTCATGCTTACATTGGGCATTGTGCACTTACCACCAATGACAAATTGCTTTGGAAATCTTTAACACAGTAAAGATGATCCACAAGAGGTGCCACAAGTTGGAAGCCTTAACATGTTGAAAATGCACTAAGGATTTTAGAATGGTGAATAGCTATGTAGTAGACATGTTGAATGTACATGAAGTGCAATCCCAAATGTGAGGATGAGTGGTATCGTACATTCACACTAGAGTAGGGTGCGATTAGTCGTTAAAATTTTCACATTAGTCTTAGGATGGAAATTTGCTGATCTATCTAATTCCATGTATGGTATTTCCTAGAAACCTTTTTAGAAGTGACTAAGAATACATTTTGATCATACACAATGTAGAGAATAACTAAAAAAAAACCCAATTGTGTTTGAAGATTTTTTTGTTTTTGTTTCTAGTTTGTTGAAAGTCTTTTGCACAAGATGATGATCACCATGTTTGAATGAATATCAACTACAACAAAATAAGAAACAAATGTTCAAGGATTTCGATTTTTTGAAGAGAACTATACGAGGTTGCTAAATAATTTCACAATACCACAAGGATTGAAAGACTTGATGTGAGGCACGTTGCCTTTGTGCATGTGTAGCAAATAGAAGTGTTGTTGACGCGTGCCAATGTTTTGTTGACTGCAAAATGACTAGCTGATTACAAGGGTTATGTGGCCCATATAAGGAGTGTTGTAGGTTAGTGTGACTAGTATCTAGAGAATTGAAAATCCCAAGACACCTTGTTGTGGAGCACTATTGGCTTAAATAGTTAGCCTACTTACCTTCGAAATTTTTGTGCTTGTTTAGTAAGTGGAGATTATGCAAATAGGCCATCCACTTCATGTGTTATTCCATACCTATCTTACTTTGTGTATGGAAAAATCAAAGAGGCTTGGGGCTCAATGATGGTTTTATTACCTAATAGATAGTGTCACCATTGTTTCACTTATTGCACAATTTTATAAAGATCCTTCTCACAGGTTCAAAATCATACCTTTGCATGCCTTTGTTGAACTTTTTTAGTGGCATGCAACAAAGTGTCTTTGTTGAGTGAGTACAACTAAAGTGCAGAATTTGATGCATTGAGTTTAATATTGAAGGGTTGATTGATGTTGGGCATTACAAGGGTGAGTGTATACATTGGAGTTTGGTTTTGAGGTTTCCAAATGTTTGATGTTGTGCAAGCGTCCATTTGAATAATGACTTAGTTTGCATGATTTGAGTAATTTTTCGATGTGAGAGAATTGGAAAATGAGTTGTTGATAGAAATTTATGAGTTGAAGAAAGCTTTATAGATATGTGTGGCTGCATGGAGTTTGCCAATACTGAATAGTCAATGATGATCCCGAAGTAGTGGCCCAAGTAAATATGAGGAATGTGTTAGTTAAGGGTTGTGAGATATTGTTTATGTGGTGTGTTAATCTTGCAAGTGTGTCTTGTAGGTTGATTGGAACTTGGTAATAATTAGACTTTAAATTGATTGTGGTTAAGTATTGTTGACATTGGAGCTTGTTCACAATATTTTTGTATTGGACTGCCACAATGTGAAGAACTTGGATGAATCTTCTCTTGGTTGATGAGCTCTTGTATGTTTTTGGGAATATTCGTTTTCCCTGGCTGATTAATGACACATAGCAAACATTCTTTAGGTGTCCAATCCTAGAATGAGATCATATAATGCTTGACAAATCAATGCTATGGAATGCCTTTGGGTCATTCAAAGATATCTCTACATTGCTTTAGTAGGTAGTCAATTTATTATCTACCATCAAACTCATCAAGAATTTGATTGGTGAGCTTATGCAAGTTATGCTTCTAGGTAGTGTCTTTTGAATCTTAAGTGTATGATAAGTATTACACACTTGTATGCATGAGAGTTGAGCTTTATGCAATGATTTGTAAAATGCAGGATATATTGTGCTCGCAATCATTGTTAATAGATATCTTTCTATCAACTCTACACAAAAAGTTCAAAACCCCCTTTCTCTTTCTAGAATTGTTATTTTATCAATAACATGTTTAATAGAGTTGCCACAACATAAGGAAATGCATAACGAAAGCATGTAATGCAAAAATAAATGCATACCAAGACAAAGACACATGGTTATACTCGGAGAAACCCTAAAAAACGGAAAACTCCAGGAGAGTGAGCTTATGCTCCTCATGCCGCTATCTTCTAGTCATTTACAAATGTATACAATGCCTCGAGGGAAAATTTGAGCTTTGATATCATTTACAGCTAGCTATGAACACCTACAACATGTCTTTGCACCATGAAGACCTTGCTCCTTCACTTACAATAGTCAACAATAGAACAATAATGAAGTTGAGAATGAGAGTCAACCCTCTACAATGGTTGTCAAGAAATTGTCGTTTGCAATGGGGCGACAATTGCAAACTACAAGTACAATTGCGTTATTGTCACATATGTAAACTAACAATTTCATCACCATTGACTTTTTGTTCACTTCAACTTTGTTATCAAATTGGTGGAAAATTAGGCTGATTTTGGGTATAAAACATGTCAAAATTGACCTCTCAAATGATGTGTTTGTGGATTGGGGTAGGGTTCACAAATTTCCCTTGGGAATCATTTCTAATTGGCAACTAGCAGATCTTAGGTGTTCCACGTTAGACAAAGTGTTTTCACGACGATTGCACTAGCAGGAATATTTGTTATACATTTCATTTGCTTGAAATCCAAAATGATTGCTTGTTTTCAATGAATTCAAACTATTACAAAATCCTCCTATGTGTCATGTAGTTAGTCATGGATCTATTTGCATCTTCGTTTTTAATAAGGGAATGAGTGAAATAAATAATGCACAGTAAGTGATTTGGGAGAGGATTCCTTGCAACCTTGTGACCCATGTTAAGTATCTTGTTTGGCATTGTTAATTATTTAGTGAAGAGTTATTTTATTTTACTTTAAAAATATTAAGGGTTTGCCTTGTGATGTTTCGATAGATCACTCGGCGAAATTGCATTAGAGATACAATTGTTGTTGCCATGTTTATAGGTATAAAGAAGCATCCCAAGTTTCTCTTATAGTTTGGGTTGGCGTTCAACACTTGGTTGTGCAAGAAAGGAGTAGATTTCACTCACTAAAGGGTGAGTTTGATCAAGCAAACCTGCTTTAGAGTAATCAAGGACAAGAAAACAAAATGTATAATGTAATGCATGTTTTCAGCCCTCACATTTCTTGAAAAGTTGTAGATCTATTGTTGTTGATGGTAGGCATGGGTAGCGTAGAAGATAGTTGAGTGAACAGATTGGTTTTCTAGCAGTAAATTTTTTTATAAAATAGCAAAATGGGAAGCTTTTAGGAGTTTAATGTCACATAGTGGAGCCATGTCTGTATTTTTAAAAGGGTATTTGTATGAATGAGGATGAAGCATGTATGAGTAACATGGGGCAGTACTATTGCATGTCCTTTAGTGCTGTAGCACATGTACATGTATTGATTGAACACATGTACA
The DNA here is from genome assembly GCA_007258455.2 of Sequoia sempervirens. NCBI lineage: Eukaryota > Viridiplantae > Streptophyta > Pinopsida > Cupressales > Cupressaceae > Sequoia > Sequoia sempervirens. The sequence goes on from VDFB02000017.1 coordinate 285,506,358, forward strand.
ACACTATGAAGCATGTTTGGCTATTTTATGCATGTATTCTCCATTGTTTCATGAAGGCAAGAGGCTTCTAACAAGATTAGCTAGTTTTGGTAATATGGACGATCCTCATGTTCTTGTGTGTTGTAATAGAGCATGGAGAGTACCATGAAGCGATCGGGTGTCGTAGTCATGTAGATTTCCATTGATTCTATAGCATGGGCAGCACTATGATGGTTTTGTGGGTGTTGTAAAAGATGTATGTTTGCTTGGGTTGAGCAAGGACAACAATATGAAGCATTTTTGGGTGTTGTAAGCATGCATACTCTCTTGATTAAGCAGGGACAATGCTACAGCATGTTCTTGGGTGTTGTAACTTGTAACCATGCAGATTTCTTCATAATGAAAAAATTGTTGCATTTTGCTAAATATATGGCAAGTAAAGGTAGACAATATCTACGTGTACTCTCTTGATTAAGCATGGGCAGCACATCAGCATGTTCTTGGTTGTTGTAACTTGTAATCATGTATATTCTTCACAATGAAAATATTGTAGCATTTTATTAATGATATGGTAAGTAGAGGCAAACAATATCTGCTTGCATGGGCAACAAAGGCACTTTTTGCACCATAGATAAGCATGATGGTAGGCAAGGGCATCATAAAGGTGGATTACATTATTGTATTTAGCACAAACTTTCATCACAGCTGTAGCATGTGCATAGTTGTAGCATGATAATTTCTTTTTCTATTCATTTGAAACATTGTAGTATGGCCTTTAATGTAGAAAGAAGCAATAAGAAGGATCACTTTGTAATATCTTGTATAAGGATTGTAGAGATAGATAGTATTGATTGTCGATTCCTGTTGGTAGAATGTAGAGATTGACTGTATGGCATTGAGAATGTAGTAGAGAGAATGGAGTATGTACATAATTCGAACTTACGGGAATCAAGCAAAACCAAGATATACAATCATTAATCGGTTCGCCAAACTGATTCTTGACCTGGAAGTTGAACTCTCATTTGTTCAGCTTCTGAAGGTGTGTGAGTCATCCATTTCTTGGCTTTGTCTTCCGTGTGCTTGTGGGTCCAGACAAGATGACTTCCACTCCGCAATGTTACTTGTTAGCATTACAAAGTTCACAAACTGTAAAGTAAATGATTCTGAATTGTAAATCTCGCGAAGAGTTTGTTTGGAGCTGCGAGAGCTACAAAAACAAGCCGGCTGTGCTTGGATTGGTTTGTTGTCCTTTAGTTATCCGTTGCTTGTTTATCATAGTATGATTGTTTATAAATCAATTAGTACTGATAGCAATTATTTTAGTATAAGGGCGATCGGATATATCTCTTGCTCTGAATTTTCAGATAGAGGATGGACATGGTTTGAACTTTTGGTTATACTTGATACTGCTATTTGAATCTTAGTGCTTTCCACCAACAATCTCAAGGAGCTTCTTGATATGTTTTTTGTCTGTTACTTGAAATACTGATGTTTGAGGAATATAGTTTTTTCTGGTTGGTTGTTTCCAATGTTTTGTGAAAAGTGTGCTGTTCATGTGTTTAATTGTTGCTCTCCACTTTCTCTTATTTTTCAGGAAACGGACTGGGCGGGTCTCACACATTTAATGAAATTCTATAAAAGTCGTCGCTTTGACCCAGATATTGGGCTTCCCAGGTTCTATTTGATTCCCACTAAAGTATTTTAAACATATTTAAATACAGATTGATTATTCAATTCTTGTTGCTTGTAGCTATTGAACATGTTTTGTAATCTAGAAAATTAATTCAGCTAGGAATTTGGGTATATTTGTTTTTAACAATTTCATAGAGGGATACCAATTTTTCATAATCACTGATTTTGTATTTATGTACTATCTAAATTGTTTCAGGCCAAACGACTTTCGAGATTTTCCAGAGTACTTCGTTCTTGAGGTAATGAAGTAAGGTAGGGTTTGGGAAAACAGTGTTTGTAAAGCATGCATGCTATGACAGAACTTATGGCTGTGTTTTCTGAAAATCTAGAGAAATATATTTTTTTGTGGCTTGCAGTCTGTAAAACAAAAAATAAATATGGTCTATGAAGGAGATTATGATTCTCTGTTTTGGAAATTTGGCTGAGATTGCAAGTATGAAAATATTTGGCCTATAAGGAAATTATATCTGTTAAATGAGCAGCGCAACATATAGGAGGGTGGTTGATCTATTATAGGTTTCTTGCCTCAGGTTGTTGGAACAAATATTGGCGTTATTTTTTGTTTCATCATCAAATCAGGGGTGTGTGGTTCTTCTGAACCTATTTAGCTTACTAATTTATTCCAATCTCTAACTGAGATGGATAACCTGTTAGTTTTAGGGACGTTGATGCAGGGCATCCTTGATGCACCTTTTGAGGCAAATTGTAGTCATGTTGCTCAACTTTGGTTTTTTGGTTTGGTGGAGTCAATAAGGTCATTTAAGACCATTTTGAGTCATTTGGAGTCATTCTATGATGTTTTGGAGTCATATTGTAAAAAGTTGCAAAAATTGCAAAATGTCGTCAACAATGTTGTCAAAAGTTGCAAATGATGTCATTAGAGTTGGCAAAAAGGTTGTTGGTCGGTTTTTCCAGTTGTAAATGATTGGGACATGTTAAATAGGCCTTGTAACATCAATCCCAAGAGTTGGAACAAGTTGGAATGAGAAGAAACTTCATTTGCCACGTTCTAGTTGCAATTTTCTGTGTAAAACTGTCTGAGAAACTCGTTGTACAGCCTGGTATGATCTAGTACGGTCTTGTTGGCGATTGAGGAAGTAGGAGAAGAGTGTTAGCTTTCTAATGTTTTTTGTTTGGTAGAATTTCATTGTGTTTTGGAAAAGATATTGCAGTTTTGTGTGAACAGGTATAAACCTTACCTAGGGTTTGCAGAGAACGAATTAATTTGATGGGCAGAGATTCCGCCGATAAAAACCCATGAAAGTTGGTGGAAATCTCTGTCCTGGTGCTGCCTACGTGTTGGCAAAGGGATGGTGTCTGGTTTGCAGGTTTAGAGAAGTTCTTGATGACAGAGTGCTTGAAGTTGTGTGCAAACTGTTCTAAAACCCTAGGGCCGATGCTGTTTCAATAAGTTCATGCACCGTTCGATGTTGACAAGATGGAGAATCATTGTGGGAGGCTGTAATAGGTCTGCACAAGCCTGGAGTTGATTTGACAAATTGTATTTCTCTTTTGTTTGATGTTTTGGTCTAAAGCACTAGTGGCAACAAGTCCTAAACTGCAGGTTTCATGGTGTCAAGCACTTGATTTGGACTATGTATGTTGGGAAACCTTTGGAGTATGTTGAAACAGGTCTGAATACACCAAATGGCCCTTATTCCATGTTGTCTTTTTACCTTTAGAATGCTGCCCCCATGTTTTAGGTTTAGGAACACATTACCTAGAGTGAACTAGGATGCACATTTGCATCCTTTTTGTTGAAGTATTGTTTGGGAAATGTTTAGGTTGTTGTTTTGAGTCCTTCCCCTCTGCATCAGACATTTTCAGTGGTTGTAGAAATCATTACAAATGGAATTTTGCTAGTCTCCCAATGCAACTTACTTTTAAATTATTTTAGTTTCAAAGCACAATAAACTTTTGTTTATTTTGGAGAGGGTAGTTCCATCTGGCAAATTCTCCTTCAGTTTTGAACAGATTCAAGATTATTGATTTGAGAATGTGAATGATCATTTGTAACATACGCAAAAAATTCATATTTAGTTCTGATGACATTTGATTATTGACTTATTCTTGCCATGTAGTAGCGAGAGAGCTATTTATACTGTTTGCTTGGTACAATATCAAATACAAATTTTCGCTAGTTTCTGTTTTCTTGGTAATACATAAATATAGTTTCAATATTTTTTCAAAATTTCGACTTTTAAATTTATTGAAATGTAAATCCCAAACAAGCTTGAGGCAATCAAGCAACATTGTTATTTTTGGGTAGAGACTGGGAAACCAAATGCAGCACTCAGTACTTTTTGGGTGAGTTAAAAGCTTTAAAATGGAAAAAGATCCTTATGTGACACTTGAGTTCATATATTATAAAATTGTTATTTGAATTATCAACATATTTTTTTACATAACATTGTCCTTGGTATGAATTTTTTTGGACAAAATAACTTAAAATATACTTAATTTTCTTCAATGAACACAACATTTTATGCAAAATACAGTTACAAAATGTATCAAATAATAGATAGTGTATAAATTTGCATTGTCATGTGAATAAAACAGCCAGCTGAAACTATTATAAATTTCATAATTGCATATCTAGGAAAGTTACAAATTATAAGCTTTTACAATTTATTCATCCTGTTCTAGTTCTTGCAATTGACTATGGGTTTTTTCTCACTAAGAAGGTAATGCCTGTCGCTCCACCTTGCTACTAGATGGCAGTGACTCCTCTATAGCCTCTCTCTCAAAATCAATAATCTCAGCCTTTGTAAACAAGGAGGGCCCCTTATTTTGCACAAATTCAGTCTCATCCAAAGCAATAAGCTCATATGATTTGTTCTCCATCTTTCTTACATCAAAAGGTTGTATTGCGGAAAAACTAGGTCATTGAGGAATTATCGGAATATTATAATATAATAATATTATAACATCGTAATAGTATATCATTGTAATAAGTATGCTAATATAATAATCAAACATTATTATTATGAATTATCACTAACATAAAGTAGCTGCTAGATGGTTGATTAGTTCCCTCTTCTGAAACCAATTATTCTATTGTATATATTGCCTCCTCAATATAATACAATTGCTTATTGCTCATTTTCCTTTGAATGATTCAATTTGGTATTATAGCATATGAAAATCTATGTGCCTTTTTGTGAAATAGTTAGAAATTCCAATGAAACAAAATGGACAATGTTATAGAGGTTGCCTAATGTATGAAGGAATTTATTGGGCAGGAGCTGCTTGAACATATCATAATTGGCTACCATGGACATAATGCTAGTCTTGTGATAAGAAATGAATCTTAACCTTGCTGCAAAATTGCAGAAAAAGGAATGTGATGAGAAGATATTGTAAGAGTAACATGAGTGTGTGATTTGAAAACACAAGAAACCTGTCTAAAACACATGGAAGGTCGACTTAGAAAATTGCATGGGTTTTCATTTGAGAACAAATGTGGCATAAGTTATTGAGAGAACAAAGGCCATCTCAAAATATCATGTGGGGTTTTGTTTGAGAAGAAAGGGCATGCCAAGACAATCTGCATGAAGATATAGTTGTTAGAAGAACCTTTTGTCGGGTGGACTTTGTTGTGAGAAAAGGCTGCAAGGTTTGCAATAATGAAATCAAAATCTAAGGTGCATCTTTTTTTAGGAATCTCACTTTTTAAAGTTTTTTTACTTTGTGTGTAGACATAAGGGGCCAAAAGTTTGTACATTTTCAAAAAAAGAAAAAAAATCCTTTCGGTTGAAAAGATTTTTAAAACAAAATCAATTGTTTTTGATTTTTTTTTTCCAAAAAGTTTAAATAAATAAGAAGTGCGTAAATGTTATAGTTTAAAAAATTAGAAGGCACAAATATATTATTTTATTTTATTGCACTTAAAATATTTTTTGGAGCCCAATACAATAAATTTTATTTTATTTTTTTCAAATATTATAAGCCCTTTCTTTGTTACGTTTCATATCAAAATATGCAATGGTTGATATAAATGATGCCTTTGATTCACATGTACAGGTAATTCCATCGTGTTGAATCACTAGATCTAACGCTTAAAATAGTTGCAACAATGATGTTTGTGGCATTGACCTAGTAAATCATCACAGAGAAATAAGGGTGAACATTTCCTTTTGGAGAGATAAAATGGTTTGCAATGCTTCAAAAATAATGCTTCTTGACTCTCAACTACAGGGAGGTGATATTTATCTCATCTGGGAAGACCAAGGTCCAAACTCAACTTGACTTTGAAGATTTGTGGCAAATAGTTTCTGGAAGAATTACTTGACCAACACAAGCTGGAGCTGAGAAAAACTAGTATGATAAGGCTAGTTGAAAGGCCAAATTGATAATCTTGTTTGGTGTTTCTGATGAGATTCAATATCACATTTGAACAACAACTATTAAAGAGTCTTTGGATCACCTGAAGACAATATATGAGTCCAAAAATTACAATCAAATTCTTCTTTTGTAGTGTCAAATACATTGTTTACAAATGCAACATGTTTAAACATTGAAGAGGTTTATCAAAAGTGTTGCAGAGGTCTGAATGTTGCTGCAAGTGTTAGGAGAAACTGTGTTAGATGATTCTCTTGTACCCATTGTATTGAGAGCATTGCCTTCTATCTTTTATTTGTTGTCACATGTCTTAATGTGGCTAGCAGAAAGCCATCTTTGGAGGAGTTGGTGAATTTGCTTCAACAAGAGATAATCCAGGGTGAGACCTTAGACTCCCCATACAATCAGGCCCTCACTTCTCATCTAATGTCCTGAAATTGATATTTTTTTTATTTTACAAATATTGGCATGAAATGCAGAACCCTCACAATTTTTGATTAACTAGATTTTGATGTTGACACAGTGACAGCATATGGTGATTGGGACACTAACTTACTGGTGGCAAGCCGCACAGTTCCACAATGTATGCAATGTTGGAAAATAGATAATGTCTTGGTGCCATTGTTGTCCAGACTTATAGATAAGCTATATGGCAGAAAGCCACACATATGATTACAAATTAATTGATAAATCAATGAAATGCTCTTCCAATTCAATTCTAGGAATTATGACAAACAATTGACCAACAATTGAAAGTAGACATTTCATTAAACAGTTGGCAAATACATTGCATAAATTATAAAATACCTGGAATAAGAGCTGAGATGATTGAAAATATGATGAAGGATGAACCAATGCTGCAAACATGTACCCAAACCATTGAATGCCTATTGCAGGAAATTCCAGAATAGTAAATCTGATAAACTGGTAGGAGAGCATACTGAAAATGAAGTGGCTGAAATAAGAGAACTCAGAACTTTAAAAGCAATATTTGTAATGTCCCCATTTTGGGAGTACCCTAAATCTGCCTTGATTTCTTGAAGATATCCTTTTATGATGGTCTAGTGTTCATATTGCATTCTTTTTCTCCTTTTCCTGATCAATCATAGGATAAAGACATTCATAAATTTATTCTTTTTTCTATCAAATAATTACAATTACTCATAAGGCTCAATAATTGCTACAAGTATCTTTATTGTATAGTCTATATATATATATATACAATAATGTCAATGGCGCATAACATATCAGCAATGTTATAAGATATCTAGTAGCATGCATGATTCATTATTCCCCATGCAATCAAATAAAAAAAATAGATAACATTAAATAAATAGCATCATGTATGAATTACTATTAATTAGACTATTATTTAAATCCATGATGTATTTATCAACATCATTATTTAAATGTACAAACATTTATCTAACTTATTATTTAAATTCATAAAATACTTATCTCCTTATATTCATAAAATACTTATCTACTTCCCATCTGCCTGTCTTTATAAATTTCAGATGATCTGCAGTCTACATTTTATCTTTTGTTTCCCATTCTATTCTCTATTTCTTTCTTCCTCCCTATACATATCTCATTCTTTCTCTTTTTATATCTTCACATTCAAATGAGGAGATGTATCTTTTTGAAAAGAGACATTCATTAGAAGAGACACAACCTTTTGAAATGATCGCAGCCTTTTGAAAACTAATTCCAAACCTTTCTAATTTCTGTTTTTATTGTTCTCTACACACTATTGATAGATCTTCTTTTTATATCTTCATTCCTTTACTCTTCTATCTTCTTAAAATCTGATGTGTATTTTATATATCCTTTTTTCCTTTTTTTCTTCCCCTTCCCACAAACTTATTTTATATCCTTATACCTCCACGAAGAGAGGCATCTCTTTGAATAGAGATAACCCCACAAAAGGACATAACTTTTAGTTACACATTCTCAAATTATATTCATTTTATTATTTTGTTTTGATGTGTATTATATTTTACTATTTTATTTTTAATTTATTTGTAATATTATTTATATTTATTTATAGTATTATTTATATTTATTATTTAAATATATATATTTTAATATTTAAATATTTATAATATTATCTCTTAATAATTATTTCATAATTATGATAGTATTTATATTAATTGATTTTATTGTGTATCGTCGATATATATTTATAATTACAATATTATCTTATGATGATTGTAATTATAAATATATTAAAATGATAATATTTTCTTTTATAATTTTAATATGTATTGTGTTATTCATTTTCACTTATTCGTATCTCAGAGTGTTCTAATTTTGGGGACCTGACAATATTTGTGTCTGATATACTACTGTTGATCCTACAAGAGGCTGTTCAAATACTCAAATAAATGCACTCATAATGTATGGAATTTACAGAAAAATGTGACATTTCCTAAAAGAGTCGCAGCCCAAAGACTCTCATACTGTTGAGCTATTACAAATTGATCAGAACTAATCACCATTGGTTCACAGCCAATGTAATCACTGTACATAAAATGCATTCAGATTTGGCTGCAATCAGCTTAGGTAACCTTGTGACTAGTGTGGAAATATTGTGAGAAAGGTGCGACCAGTATTGAAGAGAAATTAGCAGCCAAGATATTGGTATGACAGGTCACACAGTGGATCACCATCAATACTCACAATATCCCTTTTATTGCTGCAAGTGGAAATAATAATCAGGTGCAAATATTTATTAAACACTTACTTTACATACTATGGCCACACAATTATTTTGAAAGGCTTTTCATTTTGGAAGTTACGGACCAAAAGAAAGGTTGGGCTCCATAAGTGTTTGACTCTTCAAACAAAGATAAAGGGTCTGGTTCAGATGTTAGTTGTTGTACAATCCCCCTTATGAATATTCAAACATATAATATATCCTATTAAAGTACAACCAACAACAAGAAAAGGTTTGACTGGAAATGAAATTAAGTCACGGCCAAAAAGTTATCGATGGCCAAGGTATTGCCAATAAAAAATAGAAAACAATTTAATACTATCAAATATATTATTCAAAATCACCCAAGTTGATATCACATTAATTGAGTATATATTCCATAACACAACCAAAATAGATGTAATTGGAAAAGCACATCCAATTTAAAATTGGTTTTTTTTTTTTTTAAATTTTTTTTGGCACAAACATGGAAATCTTCAATAAGCTTTTGAATTGATCTTTTCACACAATTGCAATACGTGGATGGAATTGTTTCTGTTGGATAAGAAGGTTTTTGTCCCCAAATCTAATCTGGAAACTAGGAGGGTTTTTATCCTCTAATTTTGTTACTTAGAGAATTTTCATCCTCTAGCCAAAAGTTGAACACATATGCTCAATTTTCAAGAATTGGGTTTTTGGCACACAATGGATTCTTTTCTTCAAGCCTGACTCCTTTTATAATCGTCTATTTGCTATTTATAGTCCTCCATAAGAAGTCTATTCTTTTTCTTTTTCTTTTTAATTTAATATTTTAATTTGTGCCCTTTTCTTAGTGACACTTTTGACATCACTTTATAATATCACTTTGATGTACTTTATAATTTAATAATAAAAAAATAAAAAATAAGTTACCTTTTTATAATATCAAAGTTACTTTTTGGGCAATATAAATTAAATTAATTTAATTATTTCAATAGTCTGAAAAGGGACATGACATCTCAGTAGAAGGGGAAGTAGCCTAAATGTCAAGGTGTTCCATTAGGTTCATCCAAATCCAAACAAGAAAATTTATTTGCATAGAAAAATAAGGGTCTCGTTTGTGGGATGAAGGGACACAATCTCCAAGAATATTGGTACAATTCATTTGTCAATAGTGAATCTAGCCAATGGAAGCTACAAAAAATTCTCAAGGGGAGAAGGAGAAGCATCATTGTTAGTAGAAGAAGCATTCCCACTGGTAGAAAAAACACAAGAGGCAACAGAGGAATGCTGTTTGCACATGTTATTTTGATGACGAAGATTTTTTGTGTGCTATACACTTAGGCGTCCACTTTTTATAGTCCTATTTGGTATGTTGATTTTGGTGCATCCAAACACATGACATGAGAGCACAAGTGGTTCTACAATCTTGCCCCATCAACTTCATATGAGAAATTTTCACTTGGTGATGATTTATCCTATGAAGTGCATGATACTGGGGATATTTCTTTACCATTCAAGACTCACGAGTATCAACTTAAAAAGGTTTTAACGTTTTAGGGATCACAAAGAACCTCTTATCAGTAAGTCAATTGCTAGAGCACAACTTGAAGGTTGACTTTGACTGACATAGATTCACTAGGAATCTGTATGATCCCATTCTCTACCTCAAAGAGCAAGATGGGGGTGTGATTTTGATTTTAATTGTAAATGTTGATGATCTGGTCATCATAGGCAGTTCAGTCAAAGACTATTGCTTGAGCCAAATGATTTTAGTAACAAAGACTAATGCCAAATGATTGTTGACACGGCAAAGCTTGAGCTTCTACACTATTGTCTTGGTCTTGAAGTATGGCAGAAGAAAATTCAGATTTTTGTATCTTGGATGAAATATGCCAAGATATTGCATGAGAAATTCTAGATGGAGGAATACAAGCCCATGTAGATAGGATTGCAACTTTCATGATATGAACCATCACCTTAGGTGAATGCTACTGTTTATTGTCAGCTGATTGGAAGTCTCATTTAGTTGACCTACACTAGGCTAGATATTAGTTATGTTGTTAGTTATCTTTGAAGGTTTATGCAGGAACCTAAGGTTTCACATTGGAAAATAAAAAAATATGTTTTGAGATACATATGTGGCACTATGGAGTTTGGCTTGGATACAAACTAATTGAACAGTTTTCTTTACAAGAATAGATGGATGCAGACTAGGCAGGTGTTTTGGATGACGTGAAGTCTTATTCAAGCTTGGTTTTCTTTTTGGATTTGGTTCGATATCATGGCGGAGAAAAAAGAAAATCACTATTGCTTGCTCTTCCATGGATACATGATATCATGCCGTAGGTGGCACTGTTTGTAGAGTGAGATGGTAACATCACATTTTGATAGGCTTGGCTGTTCTTGAGACATATCCTGTAGTTCTATTATGCAACAATCAAAGTGTGCTAAAGCTTGTTTGGGATCTTGTTTTTCTTGAGCATATGAAACACATTGAGTTTTAGTGTCACTACATTCACAAACATGTTCAACAACAAAATATGCATCTCTGATATTGTTCCACTTGAGAACAACATGTCGACATATTTACCAAATATTTTGCACCAGTGAAGTTCAAAGTCTTTTGAACTTTCTTGATTTGTTTTCTTGAAAATATGATGTAATAAGGGGTGGGTGTATTGTTGGAATATTTTAATATAATAATATCATAACATTGTAATATTACATCATTGTAATAAGAATGTTAATAATAATCTTTGATTATTATTAACATAAAGTAGTTGTGGGGTTGTTGATTGGTTCCCTCTTATAAAACCATTTATTTTATCATATATATTTCCTCATAATAATACAATTGCACATCACTCATTGTTCATTGCTTTAGAAGATCAAAATTCTTCATTTATGCTCTTCAAATCCCACTACAAATTGTTTTCAATTCGCTCAAGAATGCTAAAATGCTGGTGTAGTCTTCCCCCTTGGGCGTATAGGTCTTATAAAGATAAAAAACTATGTATTTTGAGTGTCTAAAACACATTTTTCTGTACATTTTCTGAATCCAATTTTCCAGTTTGGCATAGTGAGTTTTGCCCTCAGAGTTGTTGAGTACTCATGCAAGTCAAAGGTCAAAACTTGCCAAAAACTCATTTTGCAGGCTTGGCGAATAAACCTTAAAAAAACTTGGCATACTTGTGTGAGTCAAGGTCAAAACTTGCCAAAAACTTGTTTTGCAGACACGGCAAGTAAACCTTGAAAAATATCTGCTTTCAGAAAAATTCACGAGTAGTTAAACTATGGTCCATCTGATCATATTGGAAAATCTGTTTGCATGTTGTGCATGCAACGCCCAATTAATCTGTGTATCTTGTTGCAACTGAATAATTTACTTACAGTCATTCTCCCTTTATTTTTTGTAATGACTTTTTCTGTACTTGTGGGTCTGTTTCAATTTTTATTATTTATTTCAGTATGTATTATTTTAAAACAGTGTACTCACAATGCTTGTCATTAAAATTTGTGTTCTAGAATATAACTCTTATGAACTTTTAAGGAAAGTTGACTCTGTGAACATGGCTACTTTTGATAACTAACAGTGTTATGATGCATCAAAACATACTGATGTGGCTGCCAGCGTTTTCTGTATTGAAAGGTGACATCCAGAGACAGGCTTTAATAAACCTTGGCCGATGGAGGAGAGCAATACTAAAAAATTGATATGACAATATCTGTTATGCATGTTTAAATTTCGATGTTTGACAATTTAAATATCTTGCTCTTGTTCCTTTAATTGCATTATCATTAGGTCGATTTTGGTATTAATTTGTAATTTGAACGGTTTGCTATTAGGCATCTATAATATATCTTCTTTGGTGCTTTTTAATTTGTTTTTGATTTGGATATGTAAAGCTCTTATTAAATATGCCAATTTATACATTTGAAGGTTAATTCCAAAATTTAAGAGTGCTTTTTGAATACATGAGGATTTTCTGGATTTTAAAGAAGGCATTAAGGAATAGGAAATTTCAAATAATAGAAATGGAAATGGAAGAAAGTAATTATTTGATAAGTAAAAGATAAAATTAATGTATTGAGAAGCGATTGCTCATTTAATGGAAACCTGCCAGAAAGATAATGAAATGATTGTGACACTTGATACAATATAGGATAGATGTATGATTAAAACAAATCTTTTAAACAGAAAGTATTGTACGATGATGCTCCCAAATGGTCACTGGATGGAGGGTATTTGAGCCCTGATGTACATAGATACATGGATTGAGACTGTTCCCAAAAAATATCACAGTGAAAAGGTGTTTTATTCGAAAAGAAGAACTTTTTCAGGAGAAATGAATTGTAAAAGGGAAGAATAACATTACATTTTTGAAACAGAGCAATGGATTCTACAAATAGACCAATGAAACTTGTTCAAACCTGAATCTGGTTATAAATAGACGATAGTTACATATTCAAATAACATGCGATATATTGATTGACAACTAATAATAAGCAATATGTTCTTGTTGATCACTAGTAATCAAATTAAGTGGGAGGATGATTTAGATTTGTAATTTGAGCCCTGATGTACAGATATACCTGGATTGAGACTGTTGCCAAAATTATGACAGTGAAAAGGTGTTTGTCTCAAAACGAAGAGCTTTTCAAGATAAATGAATTATAAAAGGAAGAATAACATTAGTTTTTTGAAACAGTGCCATGGATTCTGCAAATAAATGAGTGAAATTTGCTCAAACCCAAATCTGGTTATAAATAGACATTAGTTAGGTATTCAAATAACAGATTAAGTATTGATTATCAACAATTTGCAATTGCAAACCATCTTAGACATATATATATGTTGGATAAGCTTCCTAGCAGAGAAAAACAAACTATAGACATTATTTATAGTATACGTCAATAAATATAATTATTTTAATTATAAGGTTATAGAGTTGTAGACAGGGTCGTAATCATTTTCACTTGTAGAGATGGCCTTCCAATGTAGATAAACGTGTCCATTTCTTTGCATATTGTGGTTTTCTGCAATGAATACTTTAATGAAATTCTTAATCTCCCTTTGATGCTTGAAAGAGCTCTAACAGAGGGTTGAATTGGGATTTTGGTATTTCTGATTTTGATGAAAAGTGACATAAATTTTTGTTGAGAATTTCCCTGTTATGATTTGGTAGTTTCTATTTATGTTTTCTGATGTCCTGTTGTTATGTAGAAATTAATATTGTTTATGATGATGACATCAATGGTCTATCAGGGAGAATCTCAATTAGAAGCACAAGTCTTTCTTAAAATGAAATGGATCTTTTGAGTTTTTGTTGAATGCAAATCCCTTTTTTGTTTTTGGTAGTTATTTTAATAGTCGATTTTTTAGTGTTTTTCAACATTTTAAAAATGACATTGAATCAGTTTCTGGGAGGAGTTATTAATACACTTTAATAGTGATTAATTCCACATAATATTTGTGCGTCTAGAATATAAAGATAGATTGTTAGGGAATGTGGCACTGATGATGAAAGCAATAAAATAAGGAAGAGATTACCCATATTTTCCCTCAAGTTCCTGTGTATATCTGCATATTCAGACTAGATTAAGTTCAAGTTCCCTTGGTGCTTATTACAGCTTGAGAGGTCTTATTTGGTTCAGTATACCATTGGAAATTCACATTTTCAGCTAATGTACACATTTCGGCTTTTCAGATGATTTGTTTCATAATAGGGAGATAAATTTGTAATTTACCTTGTAATACATGGTTTTAAACAAAGCAAATGAGTTGCTTGTCATTATGGTGTTTGTTTAATTTGTGGTTGTAATTATTTAGTGTGTTGCTGTGTGTTGTCTATGCAGGCTATTCCAATTGCAATTGCTATGGTTAGGGGCTGTGATGGCAAAAGCCCACCGGAAGCTGTTGATTTTATTCTGCAGTTGTTGAAGGTAGATGTCTAAGGCCTAAGCCCTAGGAAGTGTGCGTTTTTGAGTTCTCTACTCATCTTTAGAAATTTTTGTGTTTGAGTTGTCATTTTCTATATTCCAAAGGTGTTCATTAAATAGTTATTAAGGTATTTTCTATGTTCTTTGTATGTTTGAGTGGAGGTATCATTTGATTTTGCTATCCAATATTTCGCTGGTTGCTGCCTTTGAGAACAATTTCATGTTACTGAGACAGGATGCACCAATGTGTACTTCTGAATGGATTTCATCTATGTTGTTGCATGCATAGATTCAAATTATTATATAGGAAAATACCATAAACAAATTTAAAGTGGTAGGGTTAGTGTACAAATCTGTAACAAATCCAAACACATTCCTGATATCCTTTCCTCAATCTTTACATATGTACATGTAAATGGATAGCTATGCATGTATGAGCTTGAGGCATGTGCTTGTGTGGGTTTGGGTACATGAGTGAAGGGGGGGTGTGTGTGTGTGTGTGTGTGTGTGTGCCTGTTGTGTATGTGTCTTCATGTATTTGTCTAGGTGTCTATGGGTGATCATACTAGTGAGAGTTTTGAAGAAAGACAAGAGGTTGCTAAGGAAGAGGACTTTCAAAGGTTTCAAACTATAATGAAATTAAATACTTTGCCATGGGGCAAATATTGAAGCTAGTAACTCGCATGCCAATAGTATTGATAATGAAAGTGAGCTTGAGATGAAGTGAAAGTAGCACCTGATAATGCTCAACTTTCAATGTCAGTTACAACTTGAAAAATTCTTGGATAGATTAAGAACCAAAAGTCATGTTTTGTGGATCAACTCCAGAAGCACACAAAACTTTGTAGATATAGCTATGGCTGGGTCATTACTCTTGTTAGTTTAGCCAACTATGAAATTTGATGTTATGGTTGCAAAGGGTCTTAGTCCTCCACCTTCAAAGTATAAAGTCGAGAAGATAAATGATAATTGATATATGAAGGAGCACTGAAAATAATGATCTAGAGTTGTGTGAAAATTAACACCAAAACGATAGAATGTTGATATTTGAAGAAATCAATAAAATTATTGATAGACATGCAATAGTTCCCTACAATTTTTAGACTGCATTGCAACCAAATGGGGTGTGAATCTTGTAATTAAAATCTAATTTGGATCTGGTCTGGCTAAAATTGAACGATATCATTATGAGAGATCAGAAAGTTGGTGGGAGAGTCACTTGAACTAGTGTTTAGCATGCTTGGTAAAGGCATTTACTTCACACTAGTCATATTGGAGAGGGAAAATGACGCTTCATCATATTTTGATCAATTTTTATGGTGTAAATAGAATAAGTGTTCCTGAACAGGTTACATATTTTGTACACAGTTGTTTGATGATCTAATTGGGCTAAGTTATTTATGAAAGTAGCTTTATGATTTGAAAATCAGATTCACAAGAGCTATTTGCTATTCTATATATATTAACAACTCGGTTGAGTGTTTACTTAAATATAATAATTACTATTCTGTATGTATTAACTACTGAGTTGAGTGCTCACTTAAATATAATACTTAGTATTCTATATGTATTAACAACTCAGTTGAGTGCTTACTTAAATATAATACTTAGATTAGGACCCTCTATCTATCATTCCAAGCTTATCTGAAAGCAATTAAACTTAGTCATCAATTATACATTAACCAACACAACTGAATTATTTTGGGCACCTAAAAGAAAGTGAACTATTGAGGCAATAAGGAAATCTCTGAATTTGAGACGCAGACTGTTAACAAAAACAACCAAAGTAAGATATGAGCACATGATGTTTTAAGGATAAACATTCGTAATTCACGAAGGCCTTTGTGGGATAAAAAGATAACATGTTTAATCCATGAAAACCTTTGTGGGATAATTGCATAGCAACCTGAAATCAATGGACAAATTTAAGTTGTTAGCAATGTTTAGAGGGGTATTTTTGATGCTTTGCTTTTGATAAAAAAATTAGTGGTATTAAGTTGTTACCTCTTACAGAATGGGGGTATCTTAAATAGTTGCATATCACACATATGCCAAAATGATGCCCTCCATTGCCTTTTATGATTGAAATCTACTGAAACATAAGGAGTTTGTACTTGCTCAAGCATAAGTCCCTAGTACATGAGTTTCAAGACATAAGTCCCTAGTACACGAGTTTCAAGAAAAATCTCATGACTTAATTCAACACTTAGAGGAAGATTTGGATTGTGTATGAAATAGAGTGGACTAACATTAAAATTGTTTTTGAAAGAGAAGTTGGAGAAGGGAATAGGATTTGTGTTTGCCTATAGCATTGAAGGAGATGTTGTCAAAACACAAAACAATTGAACTTTAAATTAGATTCAAAATTTATATGGTCCAATTTGAATTTTTAAGGTAAGTTAGTTGCATTTGTAAAAATAAGGAGATTTTAGGCGTTGGGGGTGGGAATGTAGACAAACTTCCTCTTATATTCCATGTATGCAAAAAACATGGATGCTCCCATAATTTGGTGGTCATTTTTGATACTTTACCCCCATCATAGTGCCAAAGGGACACCTTGGCATCTTGTGCCAAAGACATTTCTAATGATCTACAAATTTTAAAATGACGTAGGGACTAGTAAAATCTGGAAAAGCTAAATGGGAAGATGACCCCAAACCAAACAATAAAGCACTCCAAATTGTAAACTCGTTGCATTTTACATTTTAGATTTTATATTTGCAAGAGGAAAGGAGGGCCAAGTGTTTGTAGTTCACTAGGTATGTTCACTCCCCTTTTTGACCTTGCATTGTTTGTTTCCAAATTTGGTAGTTCGGGTTTGAGTTTTGTGGTTCATCAATCTTTTTTCCTTGTGCTTAGTATGGTTATATATTATATTGTACACACACATGCATAAAAAGAACCATAATTTACACAATATACAAATTGAATATACAATAGTGCAAATAACTAGTTTACATGTCAAATATTAAAGATAAATAAAAATGGTTTATGTTAGTGCAACTACACATGGGAAATAAATACAAATATTCTTATTGTTCTCCATCAAGATCATCATCATCATCAACCTGATTTGCTTGAGTGAGAGGAGGTGGAAGTTGGAGTCAACATACACAAAGTCCTCTTATCTTTTTACTTCCAACTAATTTTGTTTTAATTGAGTAAAGTACTCTACTACTTATTTGAAAAGGAACTCACAATTTGTTGAGATTAAAGGCAAATCTTATATAAAATGTAAAATAATAGTTGCCAAAGGAAAGTAAGATTTAAAAACTAAAAAATACATACTTGTGATAGAATTTTGGTGGCAAGATTCTATGGATAAATAGGTCCTTGGAGATGGAGGTACCAACAAATATGAGCTTCCTTGTACTTGCTTTGCAAGGGGCTTATGACTTGTTGAAGGTATAAATTTTTAAAACTTGTACACAACTATGTTGTCTACATCTATATAAGGGAAGAGTCTAGTGAATACCACCTTTTCCCCTTAATTGACTTAAGTGTCTCCATTTGGTGGCACCCTATAGAATGTAACTCCATGCTATATTACTCAGGAGTCAAAGCAAATGTTAGGAGATTATATAGGGTGGTTATCTGTTCAACCATTCTGTTAGCGTTTGAATTCACACCTCTGAAATGCAAATTAGAAACGAACAGCTATGCATAGATAAACTGCTCTTCGAATTAGGAGGGGAAGCTTTTGAATGCGAATTGGAAACGAACAACTATGCACAGATAAACTGCTCTTTGAATTAGAAACGAACAACTATGCACAGATAAACTGCTCTTCGAATTAGGAGGGGAAGCTCCCTCTTTGCTGATGTTGTTCAAGAAAGTAAACTAAAACTAATTTGCCTATCTTTTTATTCAACTAAGAGCACAAGGTTATAAAACTCAAGCGCCGTAGCTAAGGTTTTCTGTTTTAGAAGCTCAACTGCGACTAAGCCTACTATAATGACGTTTCTAACTTCTCAAGTAAACGTAGAGCAAGAGAGTTAGAAATGGACAAGGAAGGATTCTTTGACAAAATACTTAAATAAACTCTTCTCCCAACACGCATCTACTACTTTCAATGCAGGCTGAAATAAAGATCATATAAGCACAACACATAAAATGGAAATCTGAGACATTATATCAAGGCAAAGTAGGCACAAGACTTTATTTCTCAAATCTCAAGCACAAAGATTACACTTCTGGGAGAGCAGGATTTGTAACACTCTACTTGTTCTACAGTTTAAAAATGTAGCCAACTATCAGTTTCAGCCAAAGTTCAACTAACTTGTTTTCATGCTAAGTTTCCTTTGCATTTCAAACGGAAAAGAAATCAATTTTTAAATAATAACAACTTATTCATTTTCACAACTAACTCTTAAACTTCCAGTTTCAGTAGAAAGGAAACATCTAATTGATTTTAAATAATTGAATGCACAGAAGAACATTAACTAACTTTCAGATTTTCCATTTCAGTTGAAGGAACAATTGTCTAAATATTCAATTGCAGATTTGTACATATAAACAATTAACTGAAAAGATATAACATTTATTACAGCATTGATATTAAACTTAAATAAGCAAAGGCATGTACCTGGAATTTTGAGGGAGAGAAAAGAATACAATATGAGATCATCATCATGCTGAATTGCTTGAACAACTTTATCTTTGAGAGAAAGAGAAATATCATCAAGGGCTTTTCCGCCCATCCAAGACCTATTGGTCCCCCAAGTTTCTTCAATTCAAGAACCCGACCCTTCACTAGGTTAATCAACAAGGATCAAATTATCATCATGCCATTCTGAGCCTAGTGTCATGGACCTATACCGCTGTTCGATCCCTCCTCTATAGGTACCTCCTAACCAGAAGGATCATTTTGACCAGAAGTATATCTGGTTCATGATAGCTGACCAATGCCTAACTGGCATCATACTTTGGCCAAGGATTTTTATCATTACTGGCACTCCTGTGCTGTCAACACTATCACCCTTGCTTGACATGATAATTCTTGATTCAATACTTAAATCTCATTAACATGTTTCCAATAATTTTTCCCATCTAAGTAATGATAAACTGCTATTCTCAAATTCATGAGGAGAGATTTAGGAGTCTTATTTGACAATAAGGGTTCAGAGTTTAGTATTACAATGTCAGGTTTGATTATCATTTCCTCTCAATTCAAGGTTATATCTTAACCTTCATGTTCGATACATATTAAAAGAGATTCATTCGACATAGATGATTTTCAAGTCTCACTTATATATCCCTTAATAGACTCGGTGAGCAAGAAAGTGCACTAAACCAGCATCTAATTAGAGAGGAGAAAATTCGGTTTAACCAGATAGATCAAGTTCCTTAGATAATTTTCAAATGGTTCAAACTGAACCCAAATTCATAATCTTTTCTCTTATTTTAAGGTTAAGCTGATGTCTTTATGTAAACATAGAATGGGAGTGACTAGGCTCATAAACTACTCTCTTCTTAATTTAAATATAAGCTGAATACTTAATGCTTTTACAGAAAAAAGGCACAAGGCTCTTAGCTTTCCACAACTTAGTAGCAGTAATATATTATTCTTAGACTCATATGGAGAGATAAGGAGTCTTGTTCGACAGTGAGGTTCCTACAAATCGTCCAGAATTAAAAGCCATCAAGATTCCTGGAATGAACAGGGTAAATCACTATTCAATCATCAAAGTTATAGAACAGAGGAGAGAGAGAAAGAGTTTCGGCTTAGACAAGCATGAGTTACAGTGGCTTGAAGATAATTCCATCATCATTTAGATTCTTATCATTTCTCTTCTTTAAACTACTAATCTGAATCCCATATAGAGAGGTAAATGTAGTATTGTTTCGATTTTGAGGATCTTACAGATCTTACCAATTATAGATTTTCAAGAAACACGGGAGATCAAAGTAAAGCACTAATCCAACTCAGGAGTTAAAGAGCAGACAGAGAGAATCCGACAAAGTCAAAGCAAAAGAATTCATAGAGTAATTTGAAGTTAGTTTTTGATCTGTATTCAAACTCGAGTATAAGGAGACAAAGTAAAAATCCGAACTCATATTTAAGATATTAAACAGGTTTATATAATATAATATGGATCTATTATTGGATAAGACCCAGCTTGGCAGAAAAAAGAACGATTTCAATCTTCCATCAAGGATATGAATTCAAGGACATTTCATTCCTTTTTAGAGAATTTAAAAACAATTAATGATACCCGCAAAGCAAAAATTTAAACAACACAAAAAGTCTTTTACATTCCTAATAATAATGATCTGAAACTCAAAGGGCTCCGATTTCTTCCTCCATGAATAGGACAAAATGTCAAGACCCTTGAAGCTACTATGGGCCCATGAATTTGCAGAAACGGCTACACAGAGATCATGCTTATACCACCTAAACTGGAGTTCAATAAAATGTTTGAGCTCTTTCTCGATAAAGCTCGACGGCATGAAATAAACCAAGGAATGCCTTTTGATGAAGAGCCGCTTGGAAAGAGACATGAGAGAGAGAGTGCGAGAATATAGAATATGAGTAACCAGACTCAATGAATTGCAGGTGTGAAAATGAGGTTACTAGTTACGCAAAATCCATTTCAAGGAAGAAAAGCTTTAAGCTAGGGATGATGCAAATTCAAGAATGAAGTTGAAGAAGCAAAATGAAAATGATTCCCAATAATTAGAAGGAAGGACAAAGAGCAACGACAAATGAATGATTTGAAAATGGAGCAAGACCAGCTTAACGTCTGTGCAAAACAAGAATGTTGATTTCGGGAATACACCCAAACGATTGCCCCAAGAAAAAATTGAGAACCCCTGCCAAAGGAAGAGTGAGATGATGAAGAGCTACAAAAGAAAGTCGAAAGACTCCCTTAAACGGCCAAGAAAACCCATCGTCTGCCCAAGATCTTGGACGATTCAACAAGAGAGGGTGGCAAGCGGACATGAGTTTCACCTCCAAAATCATCGACTCCCAAATTTCCAATTGAATTAATTTTAGACTTACGCCTTTCATATGTTTATATTTAAATCGATGGCAAAAGAATTATAGCTTCTATAGTTAATTTCATATTTTATAACCTTTGAAATCTCCTAATATATTCCAAGAATTGGTTTGCTCACTTCAAAGAGGAGATTATTAATAGATATTTTAAATTGGCTTAATTAGCAATAATTATATTAAATTACTTATGGCCAAGGCTATGACTTCAATGCAATTGTCTTACACCGACTCATGGTTTGATGATTAAATTGATCCTTTGTTAACCATGTCCTCTCCCTGATGATATTTCCCTTTCCCCTCGAGTGTTGACGATTCTGCAACCACTTGACAAAAAGACTAGGGTTAGACCATTCATGACGTATATATACTTCTTTAAATATAATCTTATCATCATCATATACATTTCCGTATATAAAAGAAAATCATTCATATTTACATTTGCGACATATAAAACAATTATATAAAACAATTATATAAAACAATTATTTGATCGTCAATTTCACGTTCACATGAAAAGCAGTTACTTGCAACTAACATAACGGCCATAATTCCATTGTCATAAACATGTTCACGATAGAGGGGATGTGACATACCTCTCCCCCTTAAGAATCATCGTCCCCGATGATTATTTATTTATAAAATCAAATTTAGATTCACATGTAACATCCTTCTACGGGAATTTTGAAGAGTTTTTATTTTTATTTTTTATCTAGGAGCTTGTTTGGAATACATCCCTTACTTTATGAAACTCTTCTTCTCTTAGCCAAAAATTGTGTTAGAGTACGGTTGGCATTTACCTAGCTTTTCTATCTGTTAATAGCTTCCACCAATCTTTCCTGATCAGTTTGATTTGTTTTACCATTTTTGACAACATTCCTGGAGTAATGCTAATCTTGTCCTCTAGCTTACCCAGCTTACAGGAATTCGACATATTTTTTGTCCAATGTTTCAAATGGAATCATCTTGGTAGCAGAATTTTAGAAGTTGTTATAACAAACACCATTAAGATGGATACTCTTCCTGAGTATTGCAATCAATTACTTTTAACACAGATTTACCAAAAAAATTCACCAAAGGTTGTCATCAACCTTCACCTTTCTAGCTGAAAGATTTTCATCAAGTACCAATTTTATTTATCCAATGCTTCATTAAATAAGCTATTAAGTAATTACAAGATAAAAGATCAGAATTTCTTTCCAGTTTAGCTGCCCTCCAAGACTTGACATGACATTGCAAAGAGGGATTTCCCCCTCAGTTGCCATCTGAGCTCTTGTGTGTACCCCCACTTAACCAACTCTGTCGCACTACTAAGGATACCCTCCTACTAAGTACGACCATTTTGGTTAGCTAAGTGTCTCACCACCCTGCTCAACTTGGGGAGACTAATCACTTGGGCTTACTGGACTACTTGTCCGAGCACATACCATAACACAAGGTTTCTTTTCTTTGTAAAGTTAAGAACATACCAGGTGCATTTTCTTAAAATTTACTTCCTTACAGGATCCATCAAAGGCCCTTCCAGGACATGATAGAGATGAGCATTACATTAATCATTGTGAACAACCAAAATGTTCTTGTACAATAACTTAATTTCAAAATATAGACAGTTTTTAATTCAGCAATAAGTCAAAAGGCTGAGCTCATTTCCATCATTAAATCAAATTTTGACCAATTGGCCATAAACAATCTTCAAAATTCAGTGGCTAGACCATTTCAAAATTTAAGAAATTAAGCAATGGCATTTCTTGCCAACATTAAAAGGAATTTTACCGACATCCAATGAAGTGTCAAAATCTAGAGAAACACTTATCATGCACCACGTGACTTGACTAAGTCATTAAAAAGGGAGTAGATTGCTGCACTGCAATCAGTCTTTCCAAAAACTTACAATAGGTTAGAGATTGCGTTACAAACGCATCAACAAATAAGTCCCTCAAGACTTTCATCATGCTCAAAAATTTTGCAATAAAAAGATTATAACACATCCACTCCTATTTTCTGGAGTATCTTTCATTCATCGTTTAGATGACATCCTAAGATTGTGCTTTAGCAACACACAAAGATTACAATTGAAACACAAACTTCTTTTCTTCGTTCCACTCTACAAAGCTCTATTCTTTACTTTACTGAATAGGTTACTTGTTCAAGACATAAACAACTTTAACACAGTACCTCGGTGATAGTTATATTCACTGATGTATTTGTACTTTTTCTTAGTGCCTCAAAAAGGCAAACTCATAGTTCATGATCATTTGGTCATAATGTCATGAGAATAACTAATATCTTTTCCTTACCACTGTTATGATTTATCTTGCAATCTCCAAGCAAATTCTTAACAAAAGTTCAAAGAATAATTCTAATTAATCCCGATCTTGATTCGTCAAAATGTTGCCTGAGATGATCCTCTTTAATCGCGTTCTCTTCCACACATTAACATCTTTTCCAAAAGGCTTCCTGAGGAATTAAAGATCTCGTATTCATCCTTACTTATGCTTAATTATTTGTATTTAGCAATTGGTTTTCTCATGAATCTCGGTGAACAAAAGTATTTCCAGGTTCTATACCATTTTTCTCCGCATTCCATGCCAATGTATCACCACTTGTCCTTTATTGATTCTTTAATTCCACTTGGCTCATTCCAAGCCATCTAGAAGTTAGATTAGAGTCCATCTTATCTATGAGTCTTTGATATAATTTCTAAGATTTTCAACACTCAGCTGACCCTGCATTTGATTGATTACTTCTAGATCTTCCCATCCTTATGTTTTTGAGAAATAATATCGTTTTTGAACTCCTACAGACACTGCTTTAACCAAGCTCTTAGTTTGATTAGTAACTGACCAAGGTGTCACCTTTCTGGTCTAAGTCTCAAAATCTTTCTACTATGCAACCTTAGCAGAATAGTTTTGTTCTTAAAGTTTTAACTACTCAGCTAGCTTTCTCTTAGCCATTGACTTTGGTAAATGCTGGAAAAATAGTCTTCCTGACAGTTTCCTTTCTATGCCTTTCTGGCATCAAACCTATTTTGAACCTTAACCAACTGCTGCATGCTTAACGGTTTTTCTCGTGATGAGCTCATAGGTCCATGTGTTGAACCCGGTTCGCTCTGATACTATATGTAATACTCTACTTGTTCTACAGTTTAAAAATGTAACCAACTACCAGTTTCAGCCGAAGTTCAACTAACTTGTTTTCATGCTAGGTTTCCTTTGCATTTCAAACGGAAAAGAAAATCAATTTTTAAATAATAACAACTTATTCATTTCACAACTAACTCTTAAACTTTCAGTTTCAGCAGAAAGGAAACATCTAACTGATTTCAAATAACTGAATGCACAGAAGAACATTAACTAACTTTCAGATTTTCCATTTCAGTTGAAGGAACAATTGTCTAAATATTCAACTGCAGATTTGTACATATAAACAATTGATTGAAAAGAAATAACATTTATTGCAGCATTGATATTAAACTTAAATAAGCAAAGGCATGTACCTGGAATTTTGAGGGAGAGAAAAGAATACAATATGAGATCATCACCATGCTGAATTGCTTGAACAACTTTATCTTTGAAAGAAAGAGAAATAACATCAAGGGCTTTTCTGCCCATCCAAGACCTACTGTTCCCCTGAGTTTCTTCAACTGAAGAACCCAACCCTTCACGAGGGTAATCAACAAGGACCAAATTATCAGCATGCTAGTCTGAGCCTAGTGTCATGGACCTATACCACTGGTTGAACCCTCCTCTGTAGGTGCCTCCTAACCAGAAGGATCATTTTGATCAGATGTATATTTGGTTCATGATAGCTGACGAATGCCTAACTGGCATCATACCTTGGCCAAGGATTTTTATCATTACTGGCACTCCTGTGCCGATATTACTAGCACTCCTGTGCCGTCAACACTCTCACCCTTGCTCGACATGATAATTCTTGATTCAATACTTAAATCTCATTAACATGTTTCCAATAATTTTTCCCATCTAAGTAATGATAAACTGCTATTCTCAAATTCATGAGGAGAAATTCAGGAGTCTTATTCGACAATAAGGGTTTAGAGTTTAGTATTACAATTTCAGGTTTGATTATCATTTCCTCTCAATTCAGGGTTATATCTTAACCTTCATGTTTGATACATATTAAAAGAGATTCATTTGGCATAGATGATTTTCAAGTCTCACCTATATATCCCTTAATAGACTCGGTGAGCAAGAAAGTGCACTAAACCAGCATCTAATTAGAGAGGAGAAAATTCAGTTTAACCAGATAGATCAAGTTCTTTAGATAATTTTCAAATTGTTCAAACTGAATCCAAATTCAGAATCTTTTCTCTTATTTTAAGGTTAAGCTGATGTCTTTATGTAAACATAGAATGGGAGTGACTAGGCTCATAAACTACTCTCTTCTTAATTTAAATATAAGCTGAATTCTTAATGCTTTTACAGAAAAAAGGCACAAGGCTCTTAGCTTTCCACAACTTAATAGCAGTAATATATTATTCTTAGACTCATATGGAGAGATAAGGAGTCTTGTTCGACAGTGAGGTTCCTACGAATTTTCCACAATAAAAAGCCATCAAGATTCCCGGAATGAACAAGGTAAATCACTATTCAATCATCAAAGTTATAGAACAGAGGAGAGAGAGAAAGAGTTTCGGCTTAGACAAGCATGAGTTACAGTGGCTTGAAGATAATTCCATCATCATTCAGATTCTTATCATTTCTCTTCCTTAAACTACTAATCTCAATCCCATACAGAGAGGTAAAAGTAGTATTGTTTCGATTTTGATGATCTTACAAATCTTAGCAATTATAGATTTTCAAGAAACACAGGAGAGCAAAGTAAAGCACTAATCCAACTCAGGAGTTAAAGAGTAGACAGAGAGAATATGATAAAGTCAGAGCAAAAGAATTCATAGAGTAATTTGCAGTTAGTTTTCAATTTGTATTCAAACTCGAGTATAAGGAGACAGAGTAAAAATCCAAACTCATATTTAAGATAATAAACAAGTTTATATAATATAATATGGATCTATTATTGGATAAGACCCAGCTTGGCAGAAAAAGAACGATTTCAATCTTCCATCAAGGACGTGAATTCAAGGACATTTCATTCCTTTTTAGAGAATTTAAAAACGATTAATGATACCCGCGAAGCAAAAATTTAAACAACACAAAAAGTCTATTGCGTGCCTGATAATAATGATCTAAAACTCAAAGGGCTCTAATTTCTTCCTCCATGAACATGACAAAATGCCGAGACTCCTGAAGGTACTAATTGCCCATGAAATTGTAGAAATGGCTACACAGAGATCAAGCTTATACCACCTGAAATGGAGTGTTGAATAAGACGTTCAAGCTCTTTCTCGATAAAGCTCAACAACATGAAATAAACCAAAGAGTGCCTTTTGATGAAGTGTCGCTTGGAAATAGACATGAGAGAGAGTGCGAGAATATAGAATGAGTAACTAGATTCAATGAATTGCGGGTGTGGAAAGGAGGTTACTAGTTACGCAGAATCCATTTCAAGGAAGAAAAGCTTTAAGCTAGGGACGATGCGAATTCAAGAATGAAGTTGAAGAAGCAAATCGAAAATGATTCCCAATAATTAGAAGGAAGGACAAAGAGTAGCGGCAGATGAATGATTTGAAAATGGAGCAAGACCAACTTAACGTCTGTGCAAAACAAGAATGTCGATTCCAGGAATACACCCAAGCGATTGCCCCATGAAAAACGTGAGAACCCCTGCCAAAGGAAGAGTGAGATGATGAAGAGCTACAAAAGAAAGCCGAAAGACTCCCTTAAACAGCGTATAAAACCCATCGTCTGCCCAAGATCTTGGACGATTCAACAAGACAGGGTGGCAAGCGGACGGGAGTTTCACCTCCAAAATCACCGACTCCCAAATTTCCAATTGAATTAATTTTAGACTTACGCCTTTCATATGTTTATATTATAGCTTCTATAGTTAATTTAATATTTTATAACCTTTGAAATCTCCTAATATATTCCAAGAATTGGTTTGCTCACTTCAAAGAGGAGATTATTAATAGATATTTTAAATTGGCTTAATTAGCAATAATTATATTAAATTACTTATGGCCAAGGCTATGACTTCGATGCAACTGTCTTACACTGACTCATGGTTTGATGATTAAATTGATCCTTTGTTAACTGCATCCTCTCCCTGATGATATTTCCCTTTCCCCTCAAGTGTTGATGATCCTGCAACCAGTTGACAAAAAGACTAGGGTTAGACCATTCACAACATATATATGCTTTTTTAAATATAATCTCATCATCATCATATACATTTCCGCATATAAAAGAAAATCATTCATATTTACATTTACGACATAAAACAATTATTTTATCCTCAATTTCACATTCACATGAAAAGCAGTTACTTGCAACTAACATAACGACCATAATTCCATTGTCATAAACATGTTCACGATAGAGGGGATGCGACATGATTTTAGCAAAATAGGCTTACAGTTTAGTGATCAACTAGAATACATTGACACAAGACACAAGGATTGAACAATAAGTTGCAGCTAAAGAGGCATGCAAACTTGCTCTTACACAAAGTGAATTGACACTGAATAACAACTTGCAGCATTACAGGCTTGCAATTTGTTATCACAAGCACAGTTCCAAAAATAATGGGCAAGGCTGCGCTTATTTATACACAAGCATACGAGTAGGGAACCCTAAAATCTCCTTGCTTTTACAACTAAGACTTGTCATCATGCAAGCTTTATTTCTAAAACTAGACAAGATAACTATCTAACAACCTAATAAAGCATGAAAATAGGGAACACCAACTAGGTTCGAAAACTTTTTGTATAGAGTGCTGAAAATAAAATGCTGATGTGCTTTGAAAAAGGTAATTTCTCCAAAAAATGCTGGGACCTCGGTTTTGTAGAGAATCACCTTCCAGTGAAACCCATATGCTTAGAAACTGAAAAAGCTAAATCCATCTTAAAAAAGCAGCCAAAAAATAGTTTCTAGAAGAGGGAAAAGATTTCCCATTGTTCAAAAGGATGAAAAAGCGGAGAGACCCATGTGAATCAGAAACGGAAAACGCTGAGTGGCTATTTTGAAAACGCAACGATCTAGAAGTTTGGAGCTTGAAAAAGCGTTCTTGCTTGCTCATTGATCTCAAAACCACGAAGAACAGCGAAAAAGCATGTTGTTTGGGTCTTCAAATCTTCATTGAAAGAAAAGAGAAAATCTTCTTGCTTTGGACACCAACCTGCAAAAAGCGAATAATGGAGGGCAAGGACGTCTTAAATAAGTTGAGGTTTGAGAAAATTTGCTTTCTTGTTGGTTTAAAACTTCTTGATGCCAATTTTGAGCAAGTGCATCGAACTTGGACACTTTTTGATGTTGAAAGATAGAACTTGGAAAAATTGACTAAGGCATTGAGCCTTGGGTGGCTCTCTTGGACTGGGGTGCTTTTGGTTGGCAAACTTAGCCAAATTTTCACCATTTTCAACTTTTGCTTGATTTTTAACCTCAATTTGGTCCTTGGTTCCAGGATGCTCGATGAATCCATGATCTGGCAGAATGATCCATCGCAGAGCTTGAGCGAATCTGGCGAAGTTTGTTTGGAGGCAAATTTTCATAAAAACTTCATCTCACCCCTCAAAATGCTGGGCGCGCCTAGCTACCTGGGGCACCCAAGCTTACTAGTGTTAGCCATTTTTATGTTCTTCAAGTCCTTGCTTTCTTTCCTTGATCTTTTGATGATTTTGCAATTCTGGATGATTCGGGAGTTTGACAAACTGCCGTTTGGGCTCGTTGGATAGCCTGATGAATTTTGAAGGGGGTTCTTTGGAGGTTGCATCCTTTGAAAGCTGCATCTTGGGGGTCAAAAGCTTGGGCACCCCTGGCTAGCTAGGGTGCTCAACTCTTCCAGAGTTTTTTGAGATTTTTCACTTTGCTTTTGACTTTGATATTTTTATGGTTTTACCCCTCCGATCAGTTGGTGATATCTAATGCTTGTGAACTCCGATGGACCTGCTGACAGTTGCATTGGAAAGCGTGATCAAGATTGGAGAAGACATGTTGGAGACTGCAACTGCAAATTTGTCCATTTGATGCCCCAAAAGCTTGAGCGCCTATCTCCTTCTGGAGCGCCCAAAACCTCCATAGTCATTTTTCTTTAGTTTTCAGCCTTGGAGCTTGAGACCTCATGTTATGCCCTCCGTTCATTCTGAGTTTGTTGGCAGTTGACAAATCTGATGATCATGCTAAGATATTCACTGCAAAGTTGGTAGAATCGTGAAGAGATTGAGCATATTTGCAAACCCTAACCGCTAGATTTGGGCCTCCAAAACCCTAGGCGCCTATCTTCACTTAAGGCCCCCAAGTTTTCCAGACTTAGAATATTTTTTGATGATTTCATGGTTTGCATTCTACTTCTTGATTGAGACCTCTTCGTTTGATCTCGAATTCTGGATGACTGATTGATCAGATGACTGTGTTGATGGATTCACTGCAGAGCTGAGAAGATTCTAAGCCACATTGTCTGGGAGCACAAACCCTAATTTCATCATTTGATCTCTTGAAAAGCTAGGTGCCTATCTCCTTTTGGGGCACCCATGGCTGGCAGACTTAGTTTTTATTTTTCAATTTTCAACTTTCTCCTTCGTTCGACGTACTTGCCATTGCCTTGACTGCTTGAGATGAAAAATTTTCTAAGGCATGGGTGTTTGGGTGCCTAGACTAAGCTGGGGCGCTTGAAGCTTCTAGACTTAACCATTTTTCCTCAGTTTTCAAGATTCTTCAACTGCCATTCTCCATTCTTGGTTCTGCGTGCACATTCATCATTTTCATCTTCTATTCAGTGCTTGAATGTTTGAATCTGACATTGGGCAGCTGACTAACCTACATTAATGGCCTTGGAGCTCTTGAAAAAGCTTTTGAAAAAGCAGAATAGACCCACTAGGGAAAAACCAATCTTTTTGTGATTTTGACTGGACTAGCCTGATGAGGAAGTATTTTTGACCAATCAAATTCGTTTTGAACCCTAACAGCCAAACTTTCTATTTTTAGAAAATTTTGCCAGTATCCATTTCAAAAGAAACCCAAAAAAAGTTATATTTTTAGAAAGTTTCTAAAAGTAGAAATTTTCCTAAAATTTAGGGCCGAAAAACTGAGATCTAGGTTTTGTAGATTTGGTCGCTTTAAATAGACCCATATCGTCAGATTTTGAAAATTTCAAGTTTTTGACCCTCATGTAAGACATGCAAACCCCAATTTTGACAAGACTTTTGACCATTTCTTCAAAATGCCTAAGTGTAGCAAAATTTTTAATTTGGGGTACAACACATTCAACTATAATCTTTTGCACTTTGAAACATGTTTGAAATATGCCTTATATTTTCTATCATGGAGTCAATGCTCTCATATATCTCGTCGAAACATGATTGATACATATTAGTGAACCTAATCATATTCGTGATGGTCTTAGCGAAACTCAACACATACTCTAGAGAGGCCTACCAATCACGATGAGCACACGCTTATATTGAGGTTGGGGGGTGAATCAAAATAAGACATCTCTTCACTTTTTAAAACTAATCACCACAATAATTTCAATTACACAATATCATTCACATAAGATCTAACAATTATGCAACACAAGAAGAACACACGATTACGTGGAAACTCTTATGGGAGAAAACCATGACAAAATGTTGCTTATATAAAATTCTTCTTACAAACTTCGTAGGCATCAATCCACTGAAGGCACCAATCCCCACTTACATGATTGGCAGGCATCGACCTACTGGAGACACCCATCCCCACAACTGAGCACCAACTCAGCAAGAAGCACCAACCTCTTTTGCTTCAGAAAATTGCTTTTCCAATGGATGATAGACAAAGTCTGCTCGCAACCCTTTTATAGATATGCTCACAATCTGCTCATAACTTCTTCGTGAACCTGCTCACAATCTCTCTATAGATCTGCTCATAAGTTCTTCATAAATCTCCTCATTACTTCTTCATGGATCTGCTCATAAATTCCTCAAGAGTCTGCTCATAACTTCCTTAAGAGTCTGCTCATAAACATGCTTCTCAAATCTGCTCAAATATGCTTCTTAAATCTAATCAAACAAGCTTCTCAAGTCTGCTCAAACATGCTTCTTAAATATGCTCAAATATTCTCTCCAATATCCTTCATAACTCTGCTCCAAAATCTGCTCTTATCTTCTACATAAATCTGCTCTTGTTTGAATTGAGAATGCCACCCATGTAGCTTTGATTTTGGGTCTCCAACCAAGGGTATAACTATAGACATTGTGCAATGTTTTTCCATTTTTGGGGGTTTGTTGCCTTTTACTTTGCTTTTTATTTTTGTCAAATTGGAGTTTGGACCCCCTTAACGTAACCCATGCTATTAGAATCTTCTTGGGATTATACATTCTGCACCTCTTTCTGAAATATGTTCACAGCAATCTGAAACTCGTGACAATTCAATTCAGAATGTTGGCTAATGTTGTGCAATGTGCACCAAATTGACATAGCAACTTCTGCCAAATAGACTCTTCCTAGAGGCCCACTGTCTGATGTGTTAGGTGTATATAGAGGTGAAAGAACTCCCCCATTATTGGGTCTAGTATTCTAAACCTTATTCTACCTTTGATAACCTTGGTTTTTCCCTTGATTCTGATTGAAGTTAGACTGATAAGTCCTTTGAGTATTCTACAAATAGTTATTCTGATTTCACAGGTGAGTTGCTTCTACAGTGAGCTTATTCATTTTCTCAGCGAGCTCTTTGATATCATCTTTCTCTTTTTCTTGGATTTACTAGCTTCAGCAATTTGCAAATAAGGCAAATGTGAAGGAGGAGCTTCGAAAATTGGAACCCCGGGATGAAGAACCATGGTGCTAGTAGCCACCGGAATGGGGTTAAGTACAGGTGTGTGGTGAGCGGCCTAGTTAATTATATAAGTTTGATGAGGCATTCCTGGAGTGCGAATATGATTTACTAGCCCAACTCCTAATTGACCTAATTTTGCATTTACTTTAACAGCTTTGTTAAATGCTTCAGTGGGAGAGGGTGGTGGAGGATTAGCCTTTTTGACAAACACCGATGTAAGATTATCCAGAGTAGAATAATACGCCTGCCTTGTTGCTTGATCATTAAGAAGATATGGGTCTTGAATACGGGTATATGCTTTGTGAAATCTATTGGTTAAATTGTTGATGAGCTCATTATCTTGCCTCTTCACTTTTACGAACTGTCGATGGGGGAGAGGGTTCTACTTCTATTAGAGTAAAGAAGAAAAGTACTGTTGCAGATATGTTTAACACACACTTACAAGATGGGGCTGATTCCTCTATTGCTGAGTTTTTTTATGCTCATGCCATACCATTTCATGTGGCATGTTCACCATATTTTAAACAAACGTTCAAAGATATGATAGCTGTCAATCCTTCATTTGTTCCACTTGGAGAACACAAGCTATGCACCAACCTCCTTGATAGAGAATATTCCAAGATGAGTGTGTTGATGGAGGATATGAGACAAATTTGGATAAGGGATGGATGCTCCATCATCATGGATAGGTGGACTGATATCAAACATCAACCACTCATCAATATTATTGTCACATGTACAACTAGCTCTTATTTTCTTAGAGCTATGATTGTTTGGGGAAAAGGAAGGATGTAAACTTCCAATTTCAAATTTTGAGAGATGCCATGGAAGAGGTTGGAGCCTTTAATGTTGTACATGTAGTTTCTAGTTCAGCTTGTGTGTGTAAGTTAGTTGGATTGATGGTAGAGGGTGCTTATAAGCACATTTTTTGGACCCCATGTCGTGTTCATTCATTGAACAATACCTTGAAGGACATTGTGAAGATAGATTGGGTGAAGGCAGTGGTGTTATAGGCCAGAGATGTGCAGATGTTCATTTGCAACCATCACACTTCACTTGCTTTGTTTAGGACATTTTTGAGGAAGGAATTCTTCAAATTTGTGTACACTAGATATGCGAGCTACTTCATTTTGTTAGAAAGGATGCTTTAGGTCTAGGAGGCTTTACAACTAATGGTGGTTAATGTAGAGTGTGGTAGATTTCAAGAGGCAAGCACACCGGAAGGAGGAAGTGTGAAACAAAAAATCCTTGATGATGATTGGTGGTCCACAATGAAGTAATAAAATTGCTGATTTTATTATTTAATTTTTAAAATGTTAATTTTATAATTTTAAATTTATTAATGTTTTTAAATTTTAGCTTGTAAAATGTTTCCATTCTTTTTGAAGATTTTAGTTTTTGTAACTTGTTTGCACTTGCAGATATGTTTGCTCCTTCATTGAGCCTGTTGTGCAAATAATTAGATATGTTGATATTGACTCTCCTAGTCTTGGATAGATTTATGGGAAATTTGATAACATGCTTGGTAGATCAAGCAAGCAATTCATAGTATGGACCCTACTTTGGGATCTTATGAGGAGCATCTTAGGCTCATTGTGACACAATGGTGGAACACTATGAACACCCTGCTTCACATGGCAGCCTATACTCTCAATTCCAAATGATATGCAACAAGACTTGGGAGAGTGCCTCCATCTCATGATGAAAAGGTGAAAGAAGGCTTCATGAAGGTCGTTAGGAAAATGTATATTGAAGAGGAATTTGCTTTACTTCGCACACAATGGCTTGCGTTTGTCAATCTTTGTGGTCCAACCTCCATCAAATCAGAGGCGAGGTCGGATAGAGCTACACTAGCTCAAAATGACCCTATCGGATGTTGGATGTGGCATGGCAAGGATGCACTGGAGTTGAGGTTGCTAGTTCCTTTGCTGCAGAGAGGAATTGGTCCACATATAGCTTCATCGAATTAGTCAAGAGCAACAACCTTACCTCTAGATGATCGAAGAAGTTGGTGGCTATATGCAGTGCTTTGCAGCTACATGATCGATAGACTCCTGAGTACTATCAGACTCCAACCTTACGTTGGGATGTTGATCCCAAAGATGCTATATAGATCGATGAGGAGACACAGGAGGGATTGGTTGGGGTTCCATTGCCTGAGGCAATCCCTTACACTGGCAGTGACTTAGACTGGAGCTTTGATTTTGATATAGACCTACCAATTGCATCTGCTGATTAGGGACAGCCATATATTTTCTATGTTTTTGTCATTTTATAGTTGAAACTTGGAGCCTTAGGGCATTTTGTGATAATTCTTCTATGAAATGTATGCACATTGACAATGAAAGCATTTGAATTTTGTTAATTTGTTTGTCAATTCTCATGTGAAATCTCAATTCAAGTCTAATGTTATGTATTAATCTACTACATTGTCTATGATGAATTCTTTATCAATGTTATGATATCAATATTTGAAATTTCTCTATATTTTTCAAAATATCCCTATTTTTTAATAGCCGTCCCCCAAAAAAAGGCCCAAAAGTATCCTTGGACTGAAAACACTTCCTGCCATCCTTGTCCTCGAAGTTTGGGGGAGTATACATTTTTTTGGTTTTTAGTTGTTTTGGGTGTTTTTAGGTTTAGGTATAGTTTAAAGGGGTGTATGGGTTCTTGTGTGCTCACCCATGCCTTTTTTTAAATCAAAATTATGTGTATTTTTTTTAATAAATGCACTCAAAAAGTGCTTGGGCTGTAGGGGATAGTTAGCCATCCCCTTTTTTATTTTTTTAATGACTTGGGGACGTTTCATGATTTTACAAAAAGGGGGGATGGGGAGGGGACTTTTCCTACCCATCCCTATGTAACCTAGAACATAAGACATTTAAGGCAAAATACATGTCCTCGTAGAGCATAGATAGAAAGAGGTACAAAGTTCAAACTTAAAACATAAGACACAAATAAGGATTCAATGTTACCAATCATGCTCAAATTCTTGTTAAGTAACAAATTTTGAATGTTAAGAGTACATTTACATAAGAAAAGTTGAGAACACAAATAGCCTTAAGGCTACTACCCTCCTAGAAAACAAAGACAAAACAACGTCTTGCAGCAGTTGTGGGAAGAAACCAACAACCTGCAGCAGATGCAGGTTATCGAAACAACTTCTTGCAGCAGTTGTGGGAAGCAATCAACAACCTACAATCACTGACTTATTTCCTATTGGGATGTGTTCACCTTGATGAAAATGAGAGTGACAGGAGTGCAATCTCTTATGGCGAGTCATATGTCAACTTGCACCTAAGTTGGTTAGCCACTTCAAAGAAATCTAGGGGTGGGACATAACATGAAAGTTGGTGTGAGTTTTGACTAGAAATTTGTCTGCACCAATCTGCTTAGCAAGCTCCTCTAGATCTTGAATTCTCTGTTGACAATGCCTTTCTTCATGATATCCTCTATTGTAATAATGGCACCTTTTCTTACTGGGATGATGCTTCCCTTAGCCTGGTTCATGAATCTAGATCCTTCTGAAGAGGTACTTGAAGGTGTCTTTTATGGCTAAGAGCATGGGCCCGATTGGCAGAGCACAACATCCTATGTTCTGTAACAAGGCTTGGAATTGAGGTTGCATACAAAGTACGATGGAGGTTACATGGTTGATTTCCTAAGCGTGTGATTTATTTGTTGCCAGAGCTGAACGTGGTCACTTTCTTTTATACAAATTTATCTGGAATATTGTGGATTCTTTCTCCATTTTGTCTCCCTTTGATTTTCAACTTGGATGAGATTCTTGGGGTAGATTGTCATTGTTGATATACATTCATAATCCCTTACTCTTATTAAATGCTTTGATCATGACCTTCCATGGGTGTAGTGAGATCCATGAAGTTTCACCAGGTTGAAGCTTGATTTCATCTTCTCTACAATTGTTGAAGTAGTTTCAAGTTTCAACAAATGATGGCTACATCCATGTAGATCTTAGAAAAACTTGCAGAGTTGAAAAAAAAAGCCACAAACAATTAAATATGTGAGAGTTGTGGCCACAGAGAGAATGAACAGCAAATGTATGATGAAAAGAAAATGCTTTATTTAGTTGACAATTTTTTTGTGAAACAAAATGAACCTGTTCTTTTTATTTATTTTTGAAATTTGAAGATCTGTGGGTAGAGTTTTGTAATTCAACTGAGTGCAACCTATGGAGTGAAGTCCTCTTGACTTAATATATAACTGTGTTGAGACCTTGGAATTGTAGTTTGCTTCCTCAATTGACTAAAAGCTTAGTTGCTCAAGTTCTGATACTATGAGGATATATGAAGATAATTGCAGAAGAAACAAACACAACATAGTTGAGAATCCAAAAAATCAACTTCAAGCAAGTAGGGCACACAAGAATAAGAGACAGAAGATTTTGTATTGATGCTTGTATGCTAAAAGAGGCACATTGAATACAATGGAATGAAATGACATATAAAAAATGATCTTAGTATGTGTATAAATACATCTCTAGTTCATTCAAAAAAGGAGAGTCTTGACAAGACTCTATATAGATTACACAATGCACAAGGTGTGCATGGCCGTGTTGACCATAAATAATTACTGATAGTTGTTCCTTAGGAGAGGACAATTCAACATTATTCACTCCAACAGATCTCAGTTATTTTATTCTTCTCTATTTTCACTTTGCAGAGAATTTTTTTCAAAAAATTGATGCAATATTATCTGGATGTCATTTTGGATGCTTTCGAGGCTGTGTAAGGTCATTCATATGGATGTAGTTGGTAATCCTTCAAGGAGAAGTGCATTTTTTTCGCTTTTTAGCAGGTAATCATATGACATGAATGACATCATTGTTTGTACAAATTTACAAGCACCCTGTAATGGTTATAATGAGTTAATTTGTAACCAGTTTTTGAGTTTTTTTTTAATGATTTTTTTCTTATTGCTCCTAATGTTATAAAATACTAGCACATTTCTGTAATCCTCTGTGGTCAGATATTTTCTTTATTGAACACTGGATGAGTACTAAACGCATGTAAAGTAAGAGACAACAAAGCTTGTAAGAAACATTTCTTCACTAAAATAGGTGTTTAGTTTTGATAACATGTCCAATTTTCTGACCACATGTTCCTGTATTCCTGTCTCCTTTGCAGTACAACGACAATAGTGGAAATCCTTACTCAGATGTCTATTGGTTGGCTGCACTTGTGGATTCAATAGGGAAGATTGATTTTGGGCAACGGGTATGTGAAGACAGGATTGGCTGCCATGCTGTGAACAATAAATCATTTGTGTATTTATATGTGAAGACAACTCTTTTGAATGTTAGCAAGCGATTTATTCACTGTTGAGTAAAACTTTTATCAAGAAAGTTTGTAACTCATTAAGAAATTTTACTACAATTTTACATTGGTTGATGCCATTGATTTTTTACTCCAATCAAGTCTTCCCATATGGACCCCCTTTTCAGGCATCATTTTAGTCTCAATTTCTCTAGTCATCAGACTGAAAAGTTTTCGTTGTCAAAAGTTATTATTCGTTTTTATATATTCTTATGAAACAACGATGTAGAAGCTAAAACAAATGGTAATATAACAAGAAGCACACACACACTTTTAGACACTCATGTAGAGGTTAAAAAATGAAAATATTAAGGTTAAGCATGTCACAAGTGCTTAAACTTATTAAGCAATTTTTTAAGGTCAGCTAAAGGAAATGCCTAGAACTAATAAATGAAAATATTAAGGTTAAGCATGTCACAAGTGCTTAAACTTATTACACTTAAGAAAATAGAATATTAGGGTAATAACATGCCTATCCCCTTTGTAAAAGTTTTGCACTTAATTCTTAGCAAGTTTGGATGCTTGAGTAGTAATTGTGTATCTTTTGATGTTGCGTCTTCAACTAGCATATTCTTCCACTTGATTAAGAATCAAGAAATGGCTTGGTTTGGCAACTGCTTCACTCTTTTGCTGGTGACTACTTTAGGTTTCAAAATAAACTTTTCTTTTCATCTAAAATCAATCAATTCTGACTAAATCAGAAGGTTGTTACCTATTGCTGTCTCTAGGGTGGAGATGATAGGATGAATTTTGGAAGAGGGTTGATGATCTCATGACCCCCTTTTTCTACTCGAAGGAGGTCCTGTTCTAAGGGAAACTATTGCAGCTGCTGCTTCTTGCTTTTTTGATAAATTCTGTTATTTTTATAAGGTGGGTAGAGCATCATTCTTTCTTGGATAGGCTTTGATTCCCTTTCCAGGAATGGCATACAAATGGGCTTTCACCTGGCCATATGAACTTGTATATGGCTGATCACACTAGCTACATATCCAAACATATGTCCCTCCACTTGGCACCTGCTGTATCATTTGTCCATGCCTTCCCTTGTGAATTTTGAAGTAGGGTTGGCTGCCAGAACTAGAACTGGCTGCCATTGTAACATTATAATCCATATGGGTCTGTGGGTTGCAACAATGAACAAATGAATGAATTTATAAATCAAAAACTTGAATGGTTGTCAGATTGCCAGTTTATTTGTAATTTTGTCATTCTAAGTTTTGACAGTAAGTATATGAACATTGAATATCATATTAATACATGCTGATCAATAAGACTGTATATGAACATGTAGTTTGATTGTATTAAACTATCCAAAAGAAGTTTCATTTATCTCTTTATGCTCCATGATAAAAAATATACTAATCTTTCCACATTATTAATTCCATCAGATTATTTACATAGGAACATTCAAATTCAAATAATGTTAAAATAATGTTCTCAATGAATTTTCACCAAATTTTCCCTCAATATTGAAGAAGCTGAAATTTTAGATGCTAATTCAACAGGTACAACAATAGGTATCCTTTTCAGTAGCTGTTTACTTCATATTAACTTAATAATTAATATTAACATTTCATATTCCAATAATAATGTTGATATCATATTATTTTGAAATTTTGTGCAAGTTGGTCTAGCTAGAAAAAATAGAGGCAATAATCTTTGCTTGAAGTTAAAACTAAAACTTGTCTTTTTCAATTTGTTAGTTTGAGCCTGCAACACCTTGCCTCAACCCGTCTTGCAGCTTGCTGGTTTTAGCCTTCTTTGTTGTTTCAATTTAATATCTATAAATCACATGGAAAACAAACTTGTCCATCATGTCATTTGTTGTAGTTTTTTCCTTCTGAGGGGACTGAAACTGAAAGCATAATGATATATGTTGTTATTTAGGGAGTTTATTGGTCAATAAAGTAAAAAAAATGCTTAAAAAGATTGACCCGTTCGATAGTCTTGTTTTTATCACTCTAGAAAGGCCATGCATGCAATGGAAATGGAAGGGTTTGATAGGAAAGAGGAAAAAATGTTTTCGACGACAAAAGAAGGTACCTTGGTCAAATCCATAATCGACTTAATCTAGGTTTCAATTTTAGGATGTTACATACTTGGAATTGGCCTCTACAAGTGATGGCTCAGTAATGTAGCTTTATAGAAATATTTAGGGTTTATAGACGGGCTTATAATGAGAGATTTCATCCTATTATGCTTTGTATTGATCTATTGCAAAAGAAGAGCTTCATGGTGCATTGCCCACATCAAGTTTGTTGCTCAAACCACTTGCCTTGAAAATTTCTTCAAATGCACCATTTTTCATATACAATAATTGTCGGGTGACAACCTATGGATAAGAGGGAGACCCCTATGTTGTAATCTTTTCAGCTTGTAGGGTTGTCACCTTGGGTCGCTACCTTCATTGTTAATGATAGTTGGAATCTCTTTTGATTGAAAGTATGCATGAGATGCCTTCTATAGCTTTCCTTCCTTAAAGGATGTGATTAATTAAGTTATCCAACAAGACAATAGTATGATTAGATTATTTGGTCATTCCTCCATAACCTTATGGCCACAACATGATACTTAAAAGATTTCATAGGGATTGTTGATGACATGATCATCAATATTCAACCCAACTATGTCCAACACCATTCATTACATATATGGGGGTCTATTCCCATTAGAAACGAGTTTAGTCAAACCACTATATTGCTCTTGCTTATATGAGTGATGTTATTGCTTCTTCATGAGAAGAAGATTGTGGATCATTGTATTATCATATGTCCTCCTTAACGAGCTTTTGGAGAGATACAACCTTCTATTATCTCAAGATTCATATCAACCTTCAATTATCTCAACAAAATGTATTTGAATTGAAATGGTAAATGCAGAGGGAACAATTTCCATCATATTGATTACAATGATATCATAGGCTTATACAAACCATTCACTTTTTAACCACGTAAGTAACTATCAAAACTTATCTACAAACTAACAATCGGCAATATTTATTTATTTACTGTGATTTACTAACTTTTTTTTGGACATATTACTTATATTAAACAAAGACTTATTTAATAATCTATGACTAATCAAACTAGCCTTTCTAAGATTCGATGTTTCCAACTTTCCTCTCTTACTACATAATTTCAAACAAAGGTTGGAATATTGGCATTGGACTAGAGATAGCAGCTCAATTGAACAGCTGATTGACCAATTTATTCAGCAATATTGAAAGACACATATGAAACAATATGCAACCATAAGAAATACATGAGACTTCAGATTTATATGGGGAACACTTACGGGAAGAAAACCAACCACCAAAGAATCATCTTAGTTAATAAAGATTCAATACAATAGATCTCTTTATAGTGTCTTAATCTATAGGCTTACAAGATACTCTTCTTCACTATGTTCCACCAAGTTTCTGGTACGGGGGGACGACATAACACATTTTGGGGATGACATTTTTTTAGGGGATTTTTGGGGACGGGGGGACGGCTATAGAGAGAGAGAGAGAGAGAGAGAGAGAGAGAGAGAGATTTTAAAAATATAGGGAAATTTCAGATATTCATATGAGTATTAATAATCATAACAATGAACATTCATAAAGTTGCAAATGTAATCACCAATCATATTGACATATGCATGATAGAGTTGAACAAATTAATACTGCAGCTACTTAATTGCTTCCATGGACCATAATTCATGTCAAACAATCAATGTGCATATGATATAAAATAATAAAATGCCCAAAGGCTACAAGTTTGCACTACAAATGTCAAAATGACAAAGTCACAAGTGTCCAAAACATAGTAATAGAAAGTATGATGGCTGCCTCTATTCGGCATTTGCCAACATTGCATCAAAATTAGACCCAGAGTTTGAGTCACTGCCACTATGAGCATGAGAGGTTGGCTCATCTAATGGAACTCCAACCAATCCCTCTTGTGTCTCCTCCTCATCAATTTGTGCGACGTCTTCTGGATCAACATCCCACTGTAACGTTGGAGTCTATCGATAATCAGGAGTCTGGTGATCCTGGAGTCGCAGAGCACTATGCACAACCACTAATTTCTCTGCCCGTCT
This sequence comes from Sequoia sempervirens, assembly GCA_007258455.2. NCBI lineage: Eukaryota > Viridiplantae > Streptophyta > Pinopsida > Cupressales > Cupressaceae > Sequoia > Sequoia sempervirens. The sequence continues at coordinate 285,548,296 of VDFB02000017.1, forward strand.
AGAGGTCTACCTATTCCTCTTGATAGAGTGAATAAAGTTGTATGTTGACCAATTCCTCTCTACAGTAGAGGAACTAGCAACCTGTGAGAGGAGACAAAAACTAAATTAGTAATTTACTAATTAGGACATTCAATTATGATTATATAAATGTTCAACACTAATCTAAATCAAATTATGTTAATGTATTACTTGTGAAAGGAGGTGAATAGCAAGCGTCCTCAATTGTGATGCATCTTCCCATGCCATGACCACCATCCAATAGGATCCCTTTGAGCTATTGTAGTTCTATCTACCTTGGCCTCTAGTTTGCCGAATGTTGGACCACGAAGATTAACAAAGTCAGTCCATTGTGTACGAAGTAGACTTGCCTCCTCGACTGAATAAGTTTTTGCAAGGGCCCTCAAAAACACATCTTTCACCTCATTGTCATCACAAGGAGGCATCCTACCAGGTCTTGGTACACACCATTTGGGATTAAGATCAAAGGCTGCCATATGAAGCGGGGTGTTCATAGTGTTCCCACTGCCACGTCACAATGGGCTTAATTTCTTGCTCATATAATTCCGAATTAGGATCCCTATCAGAAATTGCTTTCTTCATTCTTCCAAGCATGGAGTCAAATGTTTTATAAATCTCTCCAAGACTTGGAGAGTCTATATTAGCATATCTTATGACATCCACAACTGGTGAAATGATGGAGCAAATATATCTGCAAACAAAAAATTGAAAACAGACAAGTTAGAACTTAGAAAATAAAAAAAATTTAAAAATATTAATAATAAAATCATATTTTAAGTTTTTTTTTTTTTTTTAATAAAATCAGCAATCAATAACAAATTAACAATTTTTTTACCTCACATTGGACCACCAAGTATCATCAAGAATTTTTTCTTTGATGCTTCTTCCTTATGCAGTGCTTGCCATAGACCATCTATTCCACTTTGAATTAACTATCATCAATTGTAGAGCCACCTGCACCTCAAGCATCCTCTCTAACAAAATAAAGTAGTTGACATACCTTGTCTGTACAGGCTTGAGAAATTCCTTCTTCGAAAATGTCCTAAAGAGAGCAAGTGAGGTGTGAAGGTTGCAAATAAACATCTGAATGTCTCTAGCCTTTACAACCACCTGGTGCACCCAATCTATCTTCCCTATGTCTTTCAATGCGTTGTTCAACGCTTGAACACAAGGAGGGGTCCAAAAGATGTGCTTGTAAGCACTCTCAACCATCAAACTTGCTAATTTGCACACGTGTTGAATCAGTAACCACTTGCACAACATTGGCTGCCCCAACCTCCTCTATAGCCTCTTTCAAAATATTAAATTGGAATTCTGCATCCTTGTGCTTCCCAGAACAATCAATGGCTCTAAGGAAATATGAACCAGCTGAACATGTGATTATGATGTTGATAAGTGGCTGATGTCTAATATCAGTCCACCCATCCATGATAATAGAGCAGCCCGTCCTAATCCAACACTGTCTCATATCTTCGATCACCACACTCACCTAGAATATTCTTTGTCAGGGAGCGTAGTGCGTAATTTATTTTCTCCAGGGGGGGTGAATGAGGTACCAACAACTGCCACATCTTTAAACATTTGTTTGAAGTAGGGAGAACGTGCTACATGGAATGGGCATAGAAAAATTTGGTAATGGAGGACTCTGCCACATCTCATGCTTGCACATTGGACATACTTGCAAGTGTATTTTGTTGCTCACTAGAAGTACTAGCCTTCCTCTTCCCTCTTGTGGAAATATGAACACCACCCGCACCACTACTACCACTACCAACACTAGGACTACCAAGCATAGAGGACATAGGTGAAGTTGAATGTGTGGATTGAGTTTGCATTGCCTGCCCCATAGGCTTTCCTTCGGCCTCCATGTGCAATCTATAACACTCTACCCTCTCAAAATCTTTTATTTTTTCACAAGCCTTGACCCCATAGCCTACAAAGCCCAATAGATGAGGATAAACTCTTGTGTAGCTCCCATAAAATTTATCTTTACAAATGTGACATTGCCACAATCTACTACCCCTCGTGTTTTTCCCTTTGCCTTGGTCTATACGTGATGCTAATTGAAGAAGTTTTTTAGGATTAAAAGGGCCTTTTGCATATGGTTTCAAATCTTCGGATGCCCCCTTTCAACCGATTGGATTTCTTCTCCCCTCTCACCATGCCCATTACCTTCACTACTGCTGCTCATTTTGTTTTGTTTTGGTTTTTGTAAACTGAAAAAAAAAATAAAAAAAATCATACATTTCATCATTTAAACTTAGAAAAAAATGGAAAAAAAAGGAAAAATAATGGAAGAATAACATACCTCTTTCACTTCTTTTGTTGGTTGCTGCCTTAATGCTCTCCTTTTTGCCTTCTAAATGCTAGTTTTTTTTTCTCTAACAGCTCCTTCAAATCCTCCCCTTTCTCTTCTCACTTTGCTCTTGGCTGCAATTTTTTTTTTGGTAAGTTAAAACGAGGTCAAATGAAGTTTTAAGTTGCCATATTAGGGTTGGGAGGGCGTGGGGTCCACATTCAAAGCCAATAAAAAATTAAAAAAAAAATTTTGACCTTTTTTTTTAATGTTAAAACGCAGCTGGAAAATACGGGACGGTCGAGGGATGCCTGGGCGTCCCCTAACTGTTCCTTGGACAGTTGACTGTCCCCTAGCCGTCCCCGATATGTTTCCTCAATTCGGAGACGTTTCAAAAAAAAAAGGGAAACTTTTTGGGGATGCTTGAAAAATGTACCCAAAGCGTCCCGCGTCCCCGAAACGTCCCAGGTACAGGTACAGGGGGCAAAAGGGTAGGGGACGCATCCCCATGTACCAGTGCTTCTTCATCAATCATAAATAGATTACATTAACCTCACATCCTCACCTAGAGTATTCATAATACACTATCGCATACTCATACTGATCAACCTTGGTTCATCCATACAAGCAGTTAGATATAGCTTCTAAGACTTCCTCATAAAACATCAACTGCCTCTGTTTAACCACCCCGTGGAATATTCAATGGCTACTGAAAAGGATACCTATTCAATGGCTAGATTTTATCTGCCTTGGGTATTTTAAATATTCTATTTATAGCCTTAGTAACTTTTCTATTCTTTTCTTACCGTATGCAGTTTCCAGTCCAATTGGTCTATCTTATCACTTGTAGACATTAGGTATTTTTTAAAATTTCAGTCAGACATGATACTCATTAAAGTGAGGAGTGAATACTGGGCATGTATTTTCATACTTTTACTATGCATTTAGTTTAGCTGTGTAACTTTCTTTAAAAACTGAAGGATTTTTAGAGTATAGTTATTGACAATTGTAGATGAGGTTCATAAAAATTCTGGCTGATAATTTCTTTGTTTGCAGAGCATTCATGCACTACCACCACTTTTAAAACGTATAGACCGTCTCTTGCAGTTTGAAAGGTAGACGAGATGTAACTTATTTTGCCTTTATGGTAATCTTTTGCATCGTATTTCTTTGTGATGTAATGTACTGCATGTATAAGTTGCTGGTTAAAGGAGGGAGAGTCTTCTATGACATTGAGGGTTTTTTTCAGTGGCATTTATTTAGCTCAATCTCAATACAATGAATTTAAATTATTTTGCACTTTCAATGTATTTTAGATTAAGCAATTCACTCCATTTAACAGATGTGAAGAGTAATTGTTTTTAGCCTTTTACTTAATATTGTAATTGCTTTTATCCAAGCAGACAAGCAGTGAAGTGTTTTTATATTTGAGAATAATCATAGAAGGTGATACTGGGAATTCTTATTGATGGCCATAGCTTTGTCATTTAAATTGTTCTTTTATGCAGATTGATGCCAAGCTATAATGGAGTCTTGACCATTAGTTGTATTCGTACTTTGACACAAATTGCATTGAAATTGTCACACTTTGTTCCCTTGGTAAGTCCAAATTGCTGTATGTATGTATGTAGTTCTAATTTATTGTCTTAGTTATTAGTATTGTACTAATATTAGCCTTGTAGCAGGAAGATTTGGAGGAACTTATCAAGCCATTCCGATATGTCAATATGCAATGGCAAGTTCGTTTGGAAGCAACTAAAGCCTTTATCAACCTTGAAGCTCACAAAAATGGTCTTGATGTTGCATTATCTTTAGCTATGAGATTTATAGAAGATGAACCATCCTTACGAGGTTTGCTCTGCTATATAAATTTTTGTCGTTATTAAATTTTGTGTTCGTTATCCTTGCAGTGTTTATCTGATACCAGCCTTTATTGTTAATTTTGTATTTCAGTACAAGCAAAAGTTCTCATGCATTGTCTACAACTATGCCAAATGAAAAAGGATTCAGACAACATTATCAATTGGTCGACGCTTGCTAGTTTGCTTCATCTGCTTGAAAGTCGCAAAGCTTTTGTGAATGTTAATTTACGGCATCAAACGTTTTGTATCTTACAGATTCTTGCAGGCCGGTAAGTTTCTCCCAAGTCTGTAGATGTCAATTTTTATTTCTTTTTGCTTCAATAATTTATTTTTTCAAATTTCCAGGTCTGCAACTCTTTATCATATCCCAAAGCCAAAGATACTTCCCATCTCAGCTAAGTCCATGGATGCTAAAGTGCTTGATGAGCAAAATGTGAAAATCTCAGCAAAGTCCATGGATGCTGAAGTGCTTGGTGAACAAAGGGCAAAACCAGGCATGATGAAAATACGGTTCTCCAGGTCTCATGTTTCTGATGAGGAACAGGCTCAACTCACTTCTGTTGCATTCAATTCATCAGAGGTTGTAAAGGAAGTGGATGCTACAATTAGCAGCAGTTCTGGTGGTAATGAACGCAAATTGACTGCAGTTAAAGTACGGATCAAACCTCCAGAAGCTGTAGAAGATGTTGGAAACTTAATGGGTATCACTCCAGCTGGTGGTTTAGATCAAAGGATGCCTGCTGTGTGCCCAGTTGCCAGCTCCTCTGTGTCAGTGGATGCAGGTTTAGGGGTTGGTGCAGTGTTGGAAAGAAGTCCATGTACACCTCGGGGCAAGGCTGTGGAATCAGTTGCTGTAGAAGAAAATGTTTATTTAACCAAAGAGGTTGCACTTGGCTTATGTCTGAATGGTTCTCAAATTAATGCGAGCACTAGCAGTGTTAAGGATTTTCGAGACTGTGGGACTGCAAATGATTTGCAGTGCACAGCAGATTCAATCAATGCTGTTTATGTTTCAAATTGTTCTATGTCAAGTGTGAAGAAAAGAGATAATTCAGGAGGTAGATGTAGGGATGTAGTTGCTTTACAACATAATAGATATTTTTCAGTAAGTGGAGAAGATTGTGAGGACAGAAGTGAGCAAAATGGTTCTCATCAAAGGGATTTGGAAAGCCATCTGCTTATTGGACAAAGTGCTTTGTTAACGGCAGAGGTTGCTGCAGAAAAAATAGAGAGACAAGAGGGTAACAGAAAGAGTCGAAAAGACAAGGAAGAGAAGAAAGACAAGAAAAGAAAGAGAGTGGACAAAGACAACAAGCATGGGGCTGATGGTCATCACAAACATGATGATCCTGAGTATCTTGAGCAGAAACGGCGGAAGAAGGAGAAGCGTAGGCAAGAGAAGGAGCAATTACAGCAGCAAAAGATGATGGTAAAGGAGTGGTCAGCTGATGTGCAGAAGCCGGAATGCAGTTCCATGCAGAGAAGACCTGAACCAACAGAAGCAAATTCTCTGCAGAGGATTTCTGAAACCATGGAAACTAGTTCAGTGCAAAGTAGGTTGGAAACAACAGATGTTAGCAGTGTACAAAAAGTACGGATAAAAATACGAAACAGGGGAAGTTCAAATTGTTAACATTTAATTTAATTTAGGATTTCAGTTTCCTGAGTTATCTCCATGTCATACAAAGCTTCATATTGTAAGCTATTTCCAGGTTACACCATGTATCATTAGTTCTGCCTCCTGCTTGATGCCATTCTTTCCTAGCCAAAGTAGCCTTGGTGCTGTCCAAGCTACATTGCAGTCTTTCCTGTTCTTGAGTGTATGATGCCCCGTATCAGTAATGTAAAAAGGCATTCTTTGCTCAATTGCCCATTATTTCTTTTTCCTTTTTTGTAGGCCTTTCCTATCAAAAGATAGTTTAATATAGAGCAAGAGATGGCTTTGTAGAGAAGTGAAATTCTTAATTTAAATTTAAATCTAAGATCAAAGTGCTTTCTATTGCAGCATTGAGCAACTATTGACCGAATGGCTTTCAAGGTGAAACCTAAAACAAGAATTTAAATGTATACATGGATTTAAAATATTCCCATCGGTGATTGTACTTTATTATTAATCATATCAGTGTGACTTTGGCTTCCCAGGTAAATCTAGGGTTGCCAACTGGTATTTTTAGGCAAGGAGGGTGAAGGACTATTCTACTTCCATATTTGTTTGCCACATGTTTACATTTACCCTTCTCTTCTTTGTTGAATGTGCTTTTATCAGATCCTGTGCTGGGAGCAAAGCAAGGGCTACAGCCTCACATTCTGTAAGCTCCTTAACAACAGGCACTTTTCCAGCTAACATCGATTTGGAATGAGTAAAATTAGTGTGTCCTTCATCCTGGAATGAACATGAAGAAGATTGATAAGTTTTGCTTTCCACACAAGGGTGGTGGATGTCTGCTAGTGAGTTTAAGCTACACGAGGGTGGGAGCCAAGGATCTATTGGATTGCATTGTTGAGGCTTTGGATGCTTAAAATTCCATTTTGTGCAGGATGTCAAAAGTTTAGGCCTCTTAATTATTAGAGGTTTTTCTTGGAAATATCTTGGTGTACAAGGGCTGAACATTTGTGGTTTTCTTTAATAATTGTTGGATGCCTTTATGATATTCCTTTCTCCTTCAGAAAAGGACACCATTCAAAATGTGTTATCCATCAAATGCAATTGTTTTAACATCTTCATATTGTCCTTGTTTGGAAAAAGTTTCCACTATAGATGAGCTCCAGCAAGGGCTGAACTAAAATCCAGGAACATGGCTAAAGCCTTGCAAAAGGTCTGTTAAAAAGGTTTGGAACTTATAAAATGGAAGAAAGCAAAGATAATACAGGAAGGGAACTCAATACTGGAAGGGGGTAATACTGAAGATAGAAATAAAGTGACCAGTGCCTGGAGACATCTTACCAAATTTTAATATAGGTTGATCGAAAAATAGCTCCAGAAACTGACGATGGAGAACATAAGAATTTTCTAAAGCACGTCTTGAAGAGTGAATAAGCTTCTAAAAATCTAGCAGAATAATTGTTAATTTTTTTTCTGGGAGCGAGGACTATCAGTTGCCTGCACTTGCAGACTGCCAGCAGTATTTCAAATGCTTAACTCAGTGGTGACAGTATTGGAAGAGACCCAATTTGGGCACTTTAGACTAGGGAGCTATCTGAAATTTCATGTTTGTTGCACCGAACATTTGTTTCAGAGCTATAACCTGCCAGAGAGCTCGATCGTGCAAGAATGAGAACTTGGACATATGGCATAAGAAACTGACGCAAATCATTCATAATGTGTGGGAGTAGTGTTTGTTTTCATCCACACGTGAGCGGCATTGGGCTCAAGACGGAGATCAATTTTTACAAATTTGCATGCTGCCCTTAGAAAGGATGGGCTGTTGATACCACCACCGGTAAACTATATGCATTATTTAAGTGAGAATTGAAGGTTGAGCATGCTCCTGCCGGCTCTGGGCAATTACAAGGATTGTATTTTTAAAGCTTAACATGGTCCATAGCACTGGGTAGAATGTGCATTGTATTCCCTCCAGTAATGTATAAAGTAAACGTGTCATCCAAGTACTATTCAAGAGGAGCTGTATCTTCTCATGGCAATAGCTCCAACCCTGTTCTGAGATAAATGTATTATATCCTTTATGAAGTAATAATTTACCGAATTTAAGAAACGGTTTGCATTGGTATCTAAGAGGAGAAATAGTTTTAGCTTTCTACTTATAGAGTATATGAATTTATAGTCATATAAAGAAATTAAGATAGAAAGAGCAATTGATTGTTTCTTCATCTTCATCGGAGGTTACAAGCAAAATCTTCTCAAACAATATGATTTGGTGTCTCCGTTCTAGTTCTTGTTATGCTCAAGTATTAGAGCCAAGAAGTGCATACAATGTCTCTCCAAGCTTTTGGGACGGGAAGAGAGGATGTGGGAATGTGGTTTTGGGGATGGTAAGAGGACGGTGAGGGACAGCTATTAAAATAACAGAGAAATTTTAAAAAGTAAATACAATGTTGTGCCTCCTCTAGCTTTTTAGGGTTTATAGCATTTTTTTTCACTAAAAGTTATTAAAAAAAATAATGTACCAATGGGATCAGGCTCCTGTCGGATGCACACCTCATTGTCGAGTCCCGTGGATGTTGCCCTCACCTCTGGGTATGTTTCCCCATGGAACACTGGATGCATATGAATAAGGATGGAGATGCAATTAATAGTTAAAGATGTGTACGTGCGTATGCATGCATGTACATACATGTGTATTCATGCACACCACAAATTTTCTTCCCTATTTTTCCATATATGAAATTTGCAAAACCTTTCAGTATTTGGCTTATATATTGTATGTATAAACTGTTATACAGAAAAAGTATAGCTAAGTTTTCTGAAGGCTTAAGATAACCCGTTTTAACACTCCTCATGATTTAAGAGTTTGCAATCCATATATTTTTAAACTGATAAATTAATACCGAGAAAGTAGTGCAAGTTCCTTACACATGCACTCATTGTAAAACATCTCGTCTTTAATTTCAAACATATAGTAATAAAAAAATACTAAAAAAATAATTTGTTCGAATAATGTTACTCAATCATGGTTCTTAAATCATCGTTGCCTTAGCCTTCGAGGATGAGCTTGTTTGGAACATTGGTTGCATGACTTAAAAAGGATGGAGTTGCAATGAAATGAGAAGGAAGATTGGGAAGAAAGAACTTAGAATTTTTGTAAAAAGGGGTAGTTGAAATTGAATAGCACTTCATCAGAGTGTGGAACGTATGAGATAGTCATTCAAAATGAAAACAATTTGAAGGTGGGAGTCTAAATGAGCTATTTGAGGATGCAGGGCTTAATGAAATGGTTGGTTTCTTGGTCAATATTTATAATAGAAGTCTTCATAGAAAGGAACTTGAAAATATGATAAAGGATGTGATTCTTGGTCTCTTAGATTGTTTGGTCTTGTGAACAACATTTTTTTTTCAGTCATTCATTCAATGGTGGATAAAGAGATGTGTGCAATCATTTTTGCACACCAAAATTTCTACATCTATACATATTTGAAATTTGTAAAACCTTTCAATATATGACACATATTTTATGTATATATTGTAACATAAAAAATATAGCCAAGTTTTTTTAAAGCTTGAGTTAAACATCTTTTAACATTCTTCTTCTTTTTGATAAATTTATAGTGATACCAAAAAGTTGTGAGCTTCTACCTTCTTTTTGTTGAAATGAGTGATTCTAGGGAACCCATGTAGTTTGCTTTTGAAGGTTATAAAGGTAATTAGAGGGTGGTTGAGGTTTTGGTCAGTTATTGTTGCCTCTTAGGCGGGTCTAATTGTATTAGGTAGGGTTTTAGAAGTGGGTCCTTATCATAACTCCAAGTGGGTTCCAATCAATGTTTCTTTTAGAGGTACTTTTCCAACATAAGGTTGCCTCCCATAAGCAGTAGGTAAGCCCTACTTTTAATAGTTGTGTTGCATTTTTTTATTGACAATGGAAAATCAATCAACAACAAATGTGAAAAATTGGAAGGAAACCTCTAGTTTTAAAAAAATGATTAAAGATTGCATCATTAGATAAAATCTGGAAGTGGATTTGGGTAAATGCAAAATATTATTGAGGTATCTTAAAGTGTAGGCATACCTATTTGAAATGGGGACAAACAAGAACAAAACAATTTCAAAGGGAAAAAATACAATTCTTAGTCATAGGTTTAAAATTTAATCAAACAAGGTTCTATTACAAGTTTGTGGTAATAAAAGGTCCAAGGGTAGGAGAAGTAGAGAATAATTGGTCATTTACAACCTTACTTCTACACTTCTTACTTGGTCTTCAAATCACCATGCGCAAGGGTTGTTAAATGCCAACTTGATATTATATCTTTTGGAAGTCAAGGAGAAAGAAAGGGACCACATAATCCATGAGATCACAATAGTAAATTGGTCTTAAGTGGAAGGTAATAAAGTTTTAGAGGAATAAGTGGCATTGTTGTAGAAGCTCTATCAACAGAATGGCACCAGTAGCAAAACATGAAGTTAGCTCGGCAAACCATGAAAAAATCAATAATAGCAAGTAGGGGTGTGGCAAACTCTAAAACAACTCAGGGTGAGGCGCACACACCTCAACAAACAAATTTTTAGGGGGTGAAGATAAAAAATAATAATAGAGAAGGCATATCAAAAGAAGCCAAAACATGGGCTCAAGTTGGTAGCAGTTCCACTAGCATGGAGGAAGAAGCCAACACATGGGTTGACATAATACAAGAGAGCTCAAAGAAAGGCAAGAGAGAAACAAATGTAACTATCAAAGAAATAAGAGATTACGCGAAAATGAGCACTTCTAATCTTGAGAGTGACTTCTTAAAAGACAAGTTGCATTAGCAATGGCATTTGCAAAGCAATGAGGGTGGAAAAGATATGTGAAGAAAGGGTTAGGCCTATAAAAGTCGTCATCACAAGTGCACATGACAAGCAACATCTTTTAAACAAATAGTTCGAGGGGTTCATGCTTCTTCCTAGATGTGGCTCTATTTGGTAGACAACAAGAGGAGAGAATAGAGTAGTGGGAAAATTAGAGAAACAATAGATGAAGACAAAGGGCATGGTTTTATAGAAAAAGCCATTATTGCCAATTTTGGACCCCACAATAAGGTAGGGCAACAAAGAAAAAATAGCCGATTCTATAGTAGGAAGGAAATCAACAAGACCAATATGGTAAATAGGGGTGAAATCTTAACTTTGAGTGTTATGTCCCAAAATAAATAACAATTAAGGCCTTCCTAGGTATACCTAAGTTTAGTATGTTGGAATTGTAGAGGTTCTCCTTGGAGGAGGGAGCTTGGGTTAGGGCCTATTGCAAAAGGTAGAGACATAATTTGTCTCATAGAAACCCATGAACATAAATGTAAAAAAACTCATACGTTTAAAAGTTACATGAAGTTTGTGACTTTTAACAAGACGATAGGGAATGCCAAGGGTATGATGGAATAATAATCTTAGTGAAAGAAAAAGAAGGGCATATCATTCATTTGGAAAAAATAAAATATAAATAAACAATATATTTGGTTCAAAATTTTAGAAAGCGAAAGCTACATTGGAATCATAGCATGTTATTTTGCTCCATAGGTTTAAAAATCTTACGAAAATAGTGGGCTAGACAACAAGGACTCTATGCAACACTAAAAAGAGATGCAATGTATTCTCAACAGGGAGTTCACTTAGTGGGAGATTTCAATGCTAGATCAACAAATGAACAAGCTAGCATTTTATCTTGCAAAGAGAATCACAATCCTATTTGGCTTACAAAAGAAAAAATCACCAATGATCAAGATGTTTAGAAGACAAGGATGATTGTAACCAATTTGGGGAGGAATTGCTTGCTTAGTGTGTCACCTTTGGCTTAATCATTTGCAATGGTTTGGATAGATGGATGTATGGAAAATTTTACAATAATACCTACAATGAACCAAGTGTCAATGATTATGCAAATTGCTCACAAAGCTTGATTGAAAAGATGGAGGGTGTCATGATTTGTGAGCAATTGAAAATCAAACTATAGCCCAATTTACTTAAGGTTATCTTGGCAAGAAAGGAGACATCATGGGAGGAAAACTCAATGTCTTCGACAACCACCTTTAAAGGGTAAAATTCTTTTGACACAAGAAAACTATATTATCTTCAAGGCAATGCTAGAGAGGTTAATTAAGGAGAAAACTCATTTTCAAGGCATCAACAATCACGAGTTAACAAATATACTTCAAGAAGCACTTGGGAATTGCAAAAGAGTGAAAATAAGAAATTAGAAGCAAATTGCTTTTCAGTTAATATTTGTTTTGATGAGGAATGCAAAATTATAAAAGAACTTTGAAAGAGCAAAGAAAGAAGAAGATGAATATTAAGTTGTCTAAGTAGATTCAAGAAAGAAAAAAATGAATTCATAAAACAAGGCAAGAAAAGCTTATCTAACTAGGAAAGAATAACCCAAAAATATTTTGCAAGGAATTTCAACCAAGAAAGAAACAAATTGAAAATAACATTATAGCTAAGATTTTTATAGGGTTGATATGATAGATCATCATGATATAATGTTATATAACATCCATCACTTGGTCAATAGTTTCTAAAAAAATAGTTTAGCATTCATCCGCTTGGCTTGAATTACAAGAATCTCTCACTAATTTAGAGTTTAGTTTACTATCTAGGTTAACCTTAGCTTGAACTTTTAGCAACTTAGATCCATCAAGTCACTACATATGGTCAATTGTAGTTGCACTCACCTTAAGAGGATGGTCTAAAGAATTTTGTGATCTTAATTGGTAGTTAAAAGGAACTGGTTGATTTAGCTTGTCCTCGCCTTTATCCTCACTCACTAGTCCAACTAGCTTGCATCTCTTTTATGTCTTCAAGTGAATAGAATCCTCACACAACCTAAACTAGCTAAACAATATCCTCGTCCAAAGAGTAATCATTGCTTTACCAACATGGCTAGTTGCTTTGACTAAAGGATTTTATGGCCACATGAGGGTCACTATGGGGTAGGAAACATGTATACATGACTAGATAACCAACTTGATCCTTAATTCACCCCTAAAAGTCATCGACTTGATTTACTACATTTGTTGGTTACAAATTTTGGTGAAGTGAAATATCACACTAAACTAAACAACTTGTGAGGAAATACTTGTTGCAGCCTTCATATGGGCTATTCAAAATATTACCAGTCATACCCATTTAAAGCAACCTTAAGGGCTAAGTTCAATGGTTCATCTAAGGTAATCACCCCATGAGAACAAAACCTAATCTAGCTTTGAAATAGGACATCCAAACCCCATATATAGTGTTCTTTAAATGTTGAATCATTAAAATTCACACATTTAACCCTTTGGCACATCATGTTAAATATATGGTTTTATTGTAGGACAAACTTGAAGTACTTCCTTCTAACCTATGCAAAATGAAGTAATGGCTCATGTGAACTACATTGTGGATCAAGTTGTAGCATAAAAGCATTCTCAAATTCAACCCATGATCATATGAAATTATGTGGAATATTTGCATACCATTGAGAAGTTACACCTTGAAGCATGCAGATGAATAGGAGGCACTTAACATCCTCCTGCTAGATCTTAAGTCCAAGCATTACTTTCAAATACATCCTTACATGCTCTCAAGAACTTGGTCCATTATGGGGAGAGAATAAAATATTGGCTATGTATGTGGTAATCTCATGGAAATACCTAGGTATACACAAAGGGCTACCCATTGTAGCTAAATATCCCTAATATTGAACTCATTCAAAATGTGTAAGAATTCCATTTTTTTGATATGCACCATTCTTCTAATGTCAATTAGTTGATGAGAATTTTAACATGTCGGCCAACTTGGATGAAATAGCAGAGCATCTCACCTCTCTTAAAAGGAAATTAAGTTTTGAGTTGGAAAATGATCGCCCTAAGTTCCTTATAGCCAAGTCTTTTCCTAGAGATAGCTTAGTTGATCATTGTACTTTTTGGTAATACACAAAGGGACTTACACAATTCCTAGAATCCTAAAAAGAGGGTTAGATCAAAAGAGAAATATATTCACAATGTTCATAACCCAAACCTTTTTGTTTCTTGATATTCTAATACCAATTTTCTAGTGGGATACATGGCATATACCATTAAACATCCCTCCTAGCACCAATGTGTAGATGCTTTTACTGCTGGAAACAACCTTGTTCATTAGATATTTAGAGTGGTTTGTGTTGGCCCTAAACTAATCAAAGGTTGTAAAAAAGCGTAAAAGAAAGGGTGTGAGAGAAAAGGGTTTAGATGGATCCTAAGTTCGAACTTCAATTATAACATTTGAATTCATACATAGAAAAATCCCAAATTAACTACATCTTACTCAACGAGATAACTCACAATATCATAAGAGAAGTGCAATCAACAAAAGAAATCAAGATCATGAAAAAAGTCCATTGAACACCCAATTCTAGCATAGTATAATAAAATACTTCACAAAATGAGAGGAAACGTGCTAAGAATAACCACCTGAAGAAAATTTATCGTCAACAAGTAGCCAATAGTATGAACATAAGACTCATCAAATACTTATCACGTACAAATATCCATAGCAAAGAGTTCATTTAATGCAGCTTGAAAACATGAAATAAGATATAATACATTCAATTATATGAATGTTTCCTAGACTCAAAAATCCTAACCATCTATATGAAAAACATGAAATAAAATAATACATAAGTACAATATTCTAATGATTCTTAGTTCCAACAAATTCCAATTATAGTTTTGACATGAAATTTCTAGCTAAAGCTTCGAGAAAACATCCAATACTTAAGTTGAAATAACATCCAACCCTTTACAAAGAGAAATGTGTTGTCCTTAAAGAGGAAGGAAACATCCTTGGAAAGATATGACGACTCAAATAAATATTCAATGAATGGTGTAGATTTGGAATATATCAACCATGATAGATAGCTCTAGCAAGGAAACATGTAGGGCATGGAATAATCTCAGAAAATATATGCATTGAGCACTTGGAGTAGCATGAAAATATATTTATATTTTTAAATAATCTATTTGTATTTGTCAAATTTAGGCATTTCAAAGTTATGAGGGAATGGTATCATAGCTATTGTTCTATGAAATGAGCAAGGAAAAATGTCTTCAAGAGTTTATCTCTTCTTTGTTTGTCCTATTTGCATGTCGATAATCTTCTGGTGTAAGCTTTAAATTTGTAGTGACTCCTTGAATGGTGACTTTCCCTTGTCATGTAATGACTCCACACTCAAGATCTCTACCAATTATAGTGACAACAACAACACAATTATTAGATTCTTGAATATGTTCGACTATGTTATCATATGAGTTGTTGACATTGTTATAGTCCTTTACATTACCTGTGCCATTTCCTTTACCATGGATTGGAATTGGATCCTAGTAAATTCCTAGATTATTGTTTCTAGAAGTTTCAAGACAATGTTTAATATTGAATTCTTCTTGATCGATGAGATCTTATATGAGATTCTTGAGTTTCATGCATTTTGGTGCTTTATGCCCCTTTTCCTATGGTATTCACAATAATCATTATCGCTATACTATGAGGGTTTAAATTGGGGTTCATCATAGTGTCTAAGCTCTGGAAGCTTGATAATATTGGTTTGAATTAACTTGTTCAAGACTGTCTCAATTGGATTCCCTAAGGGAGTGTACTTGCGTCTAGTGGTATTGTTAGGTCTTAGTGGTCCCTTTGGAGGATTCATATTTTGATTGTTTGGTGGGGGTTGTATGTTTTGTACAAACTTTGCATCCACAACACCATAATTGGTAACATTCTTGTTCTTAGCCCATAGGCAAGGTTTGTCATTAGAGTTTGATGTATGATCCTTGTTATCCTTGTAGATTTATACAAGTCTCTTAGCAATAAGAGCCTTATAAATGGCGATCCCCTTTTATATGATTTATCCAAAGGTGTTGGCACATTGTATGGTTAAGTGGAAGCCAATTTTCGTGTTAATATTTTAGACAAAGATGTTTACTAGTTATTTTTTTCAAGAATAGGATATTTGCATTTGTTATCCATGTTTGTCCAATGTTGTAGGAATAAAGTGAATGTCTACTATTTCTTGTTGTGTACTACATAGATCGGTTATGGTAAGTTTGTGTTCTATGTTATAGGATAAATAACTGATAAAATTTTCAACAAGTTCGTGAAATGTTTTAATACCATGTGGTGAATGGGAGAACCATTCTATTTCTTGTCCTCCTAAACTTTGAGGAAAGAGGTGCATTATGTGTCATTGTATGCAACCTATAGACATGCAATGAAAAATTCTTGTATATGTTCTCATGGATCACCTCTTCCCTTGTACTTGTCAAATTTAAGAATGTCAAAGTTGTGAGGGAAGGGTATTATAGCTATGTTTCTATCAAATGGGCATGGAAAAAATGTCTTCAAGAGTGTAGATTTTCTTCATTTTTATTAGTTGTATTTCAATAATATTTTGGTGCAACCTTTGAATTTGCAATGCCAAGTCATCGTTTGGGTCGTTTGGTGGTTGGTTAGACGAAGTGTATGTTTGATGTTGAGGAATGGATGAAGACCTATATGATGGATTTTGGTTTTGGAGGATGTTTTGAGGAATGTTATATGAGTTGTATGGAATGTTTTGGTGTTGGGGAATGCTTTTCTTTTTTAGGTATGTTTTTTGTTTAATTAGTTTTGTATGAAGTTTATGAGGGGTATTAGTTTTGTAGGAAGAATTGTTGTTGTGGAATAAAGTGTGGTTGTGGAATGAATTATTGTTGAGGGGTGTTTCAAGGGATGTTAATGAATACATTTGAATTGGAGGGACATGTGTTTGTATTGGGATAGTGAAGGGAAAGGATTGATATTGTTGTTGTGAAATTAATTGTTGTTGGGGGATGATTGTGTTTGTAGATATGTTAGATGTGATTTTATGAAGAATGTGGGATGCTGTAAGTTTTGGGTTTGTTGAATATTTTGGGTATGTTGGATGTGGAAGCTTGTTTTGCAATGGTAAGAGATGAAATTTGTGATGTGATATGGATGTAAGTGAAGGTAGGTGATGTGATATGGATGAGTGTTGTTTCAAGATGGACTATGAGAGATACATTGGGTAGATTTGGGCAAAATTTGATGTTGATGTTGTTTGATTAATGAAATATATGAAAACCTCTAAAATTCAAAGTTAACCTAGATCTCTATTCTGATAAGTGCTAATGATGGTTTTCACTTGTACTAGTATGATGAGTCCAAGAAAACAAATGACGATGAGTTCATAAACTTAGAAGTAGGCAAGATCACTAAGCTAATTAGCTTTTAGATATTGATGCTATTCCAACTATCTACTTGAAAAGGTTGAATTTCAAGTGTAAATCTAAAATAGAAGATAAGATGGGAGATCTAGACAAGATTATGAATGATATTGGTTGCTTGCGGATTAATGTTTGTTGTTGATGATGATGATGTTGTTTTTCCAAAGCTAAGATAGGTAACCTTAAAAGTCCAAGATGAAATTGTATGAAATAGATTTGAAAATTTGGTTTATTGTTTGAATGATGGATGTTGGTTGCAAGTCTGTTATATGATAGGTCTCAGATCCTAGGTTTCTATGCTTAGAAATTTTGGAATCTAAAAATTGGAGTATTCTAAAGAATGTTTACACAATCGATCTGTTTCAAAGTTTCACTATGGGTATCAAATACATCAAGATAGATATCAAATACCTCAAGGTAAGGTAAAAAACATCACTATATATTTCAAAGGAATCACTACATTTTTGAAAGGTGTCACTATGTTTTTAAAAGTATCACTGTAGGTTGCTAAAGTTTCACTGCACTATTATATGCACCACTATTTGAAAAGGAAAGTTGTAGAATAACATGAAAAGTTTAAATGGGTTCAAATTAGATGCATAAAAGTATTGTCATCAGTGTTAATCTATAAATCAAATGTGTAAATATGCATATCAAATGTTTCAAAGGATAATCATATGCATTAAATGATAATCAAATATGTCACTGTAGTAGCAAATGCATCACAATAATAATTAGATGTGTAATTCTATGACTGTAGTAAAATTTTGTAAGGGTTTGATTGATTTTGACTTGTTTTGATTAGGTAGAGACAATAAACAATAGATAATAGTAGAAAAATGACATGAGGTATGGGATGATTGGTATTCACGAGTCTTCATAATAAAAACACACTAAGAAGTACAACCTAACTAGTACTAAAAGTATGTCACACTAGTGTGGGCCCAAGCAATAAAATACCATAAGATTGTGTTGATGCACACTCCACTCTCAAGAGGGAATAGCCAAGTCTCTAGTGGAACAAGGGATCACCTTCCTCCTTCCCTTGTATGTTTTTATACATCTAAAGAAAATTTCTCTCCTCAAGATGGTACATGTTGAGTAACTTCAGGCATGATATTGTACCTTGCACCACACTAGATTAATGCTCGTTGTTATTAGGCTCTAAATAACAAAGGTTCGTAGTGGTCTAAAAGTACCCAACATGAGGGGGTTCTCGCCTCTTCTCCTCACCAAACAAGTCTCAATGGATCGAGGGTCTTGTGAATTGGCTTGAATGACATTGGCCACACCTAGAGGTACAAATTTTATTCTCCCTATTTATATACCCCACCGGTAAAAGTGGTTGAGGTCACCCTTGGGGTGATGAAATCCTCAAGTAGGAATCCTATTGTAAATAAAAATAAGGTACTAGTGTTTCTTATTCATAGGCTCACACAAAGCACAAGAGAAGAGAATAATTTTCTAGTACTCCTTGGGTGTTCATATCATGTGCAAATTAAAAGTTCTTTCGATCTCCAAGATCACATAAAGAGAAAGGATAGAGCATACACACTAGAAGCTTACCAAAAATAGCATAAAATTCATTAATTAGAGCCCAAATGAAGTGTGAACTAATCTATAAAGCAAAGCAAATAATTTTTTTGCAATGCAATAGATTCATGAGTAGTTTGTTTTTACCAGTCTTCTCTCAATGTTTGTGAATGTTGCAAAGATATGTTAGTTCCAAAAACATGAGAAAATGTTAGGGTCAAAAAATCTAATTAATTAAATCAAATATGTCATTGCAAATATCAAAAGCATCAGTGTAAATTTCAAGTGTGTCGATATACCTCTAGATGCATCACTTTACCTAACAATCATTGTTGTGGGTTTTAAATGCATTGATGTGGTATCAAATGCGTTGATTCATAGTCAAATGTCTTTTTGTAGATTCAAATGCATCGTTGTATAAAAAAATCAATCTACAAAATAGTAACCGCAGAGAAATCAAATGCATCGATATATCCTCAAATGTGCCATTGTAGGTTTCAAAGGTGTCATTATGCATATCAAATACAATGATCTATCATAAAAATGGTGTTCTAGGTTCAATTGCGTCACTATAACTTGTAACCTTAAAATATACAAGAAACTCAATTAGATGTTAAAACGTGGGTCTCGTCAAGCATGACACAATGTGAATAGGAATAATCGAATGATCAATGAATTCATTGCAAATAGGAAATACAATAAAAAACCCTAATTCAATGATCAAATATATATAATAGCAATAGAGTGTGTGCACTATCCAAATGAAAGTAATCAAAACAAACATAAATCAAATCAATCAATTAACCTACTTTACCTCCACCAAAAACACCTAGCCTTACTCCATTGTCAAATGCAACAATTATGCTTTTCTAATATGACATGGATTGCTCATAAACCTAGCATAACCTTGTTAAGAAAAAACATGATGAAAATTGAGTGTAGTTTGGCTGCAAACTCGAGGGGAGATTGAGTGGTCAAATGATGGATGATTTATAGCTTCTTAGGATATTAGATCAACAGTGTGAGATGTGAAATTAGATTGACAAATGAGGATTGATAAGAGATCAAGAGGATCATGCATGAGGCTGCATGGAGAGATGAAGTGGAGTGAAGTTCAATTCAATTCACTCACTAAATTTAGCAAAGGTCTCTAAATTTAGTGGAGTTCACTAAACTTAGCTTTAGAAGAATAAAGATAGAAAATGCTATTATTAAGAAATAAATAAAATAATGATTTTATTTATTTTTAGAGGAATGTGCAAACTAAATAAATTAACTAATTTATTTAATTTTGGAGGAATAATTAGCTAATTAAATAATTAAAAATTATTTAATTATGTGGATGAGGAGGATGCACAATTTTAATTAAATAATTAATTTTTTATTATGTGGATGAGATGATAATACAAGATTTAATTAAATAATTAAAAATTATTTACTTATGGGGATAGGAGAATAATTGAGAATTGATTAAATAATTAAAAATTATTTAATTAAAGTGGATGGGGGAAAATGATTAATTAATCAAATAATTAAAAATATTTAATTAAAGGTGATGCAGGAAAATGATAAAATAATTAAATAATTAAAAAATATTTAATTAATAGTGATGAAAAGGGTGATGAATGATGATGATGAGAAATTATGAATTAGAAGAATGCGTTAGAAAATTTTAGGTGTCTGCATGCACCCTTTTAATTTCTATTGTGTGAATCTACTTATAGAACCTAAAATAATTCAATGGCAACATGGGCGTCTTGTTTTGTTTTCCACCAGGTTCTATGCAAGTCTACTAGGAAGTTGCAACTACAATATTTGATGAAATTATTCTATCTTGTATACTTTAATGGATGCCTATTGGTTGTTCTAGAGCTTAGATTTCAAGTTTAAAAGACTATTAATAGATTCATTCTTCACATATATTAATTTCTTGAGTAGTTATAATAACTACCTTGGCCCTTCAGCTATTTGCTTTTGGAGAGATATTTGAAACTTTTCCTTATCAACAATTTCTTTGTCACCCACAACTTCATGAAAATTTTAACTTCTTGTTTGAAATCTCTCCCTTGATTAGCACTTTGAGTTGTGCGTTATGAGTTGTGAATTTTTATAACTTCATCCCACTTTATGTCATGCCCAAAATTTTTCACTAAGGTAAAAAACACAACTAATAATTTTTTTGAAACAAAGTAACAAATGCTACCTCTAAAGTATTAAACATCTATGTTTATCAAAATGATTGTCATAGATATCATTAGGGCATCATAGTTTGATGCAATTGAAGTTTTAGTGCAAGCCTTGAAGGGTTGCAAAAGTTCAGGCTTTAGGCTTACTTTATAAACTATGTGAGTGGGTACACAACCCTTTCTAGGGTCCTCTTTCCTCAGACAATTTCATAGTCGGCTGCCACCCACTTAGGTGAAGCCAGGGATCGGGAACTCGTTAAGGATATCTTAACTACATAAGGGGTATAGATTCAATCCCTAAAAATTTGACAAAACTCAGTCATGCATATTACAATTTGATTAAATAAAGCTTAATACTCATCATAACAAAAATGAGAGCATTTAATGATGATTGTATCTATGAGAAATTAGATAATGGTTCTAAATGAATATCTCATTTATAAAAAGAATATAATCTAATCATTTTTGGGTGGTAATTATGTACAACATAAGAATGTGCTATATCGAATGCCACAAATTGAAAGGAAGAAGAAAAAAATGGTTAAGTTCGAAATTTATCCAAAAATTTGGCTAATTTTTGAAGTTGTCAATCTTTTTGGTAGTTATCAAAACTTCGTCAGTCGTCGCTCAAGTTTCCATAACCTTTCCTTTTCCTGATGCTTACCCAAAATTTGGCTAAGTCTATAAGTCATTGGTATTTTTTTTAGTTAACAAAACTTTGTCAGTCACCACCCAGGTTTCCATAACCTTTCCTTTTCCTGATGCTTACCCAAATTTCAGCCTAAGTCTTGAAGTCATCGATCTTTTTGTTAGTTATCGAAACTTTGTCAGTCACCACCTAGGTTTTCATAACCTTTCCTTTTCCCGACGCTTAAAACTTATGGTTTGAGATTCATCTTTTTGAAGTCCCAAAGTGTGTTGGCGCTTAAAAGCATTGTTGTAGCCTTTAAATGTTTTTCTTCAGTCAAGTCATTTCAGAGTTTTTTCCAAGTTAGGGAACTTCTGTCAGTCCCCGACAAGGTTATGATAACCTTCTCTTTTTTCGCTTGATATAAACAGAGGCTTTAATTTTTTCTAAGTCTAGATCCTTAATATATTTTATTGCCCGCTACCCTGCAAGATCCATGGTGGACCTGCCTCCTTTGCTGCAGAACTACGAGATAACTTCAAGCTTCAACATTACCCCATACCAAATGCCTCATTGAAAAGAAGGCCAAAAGGGTTAAATTTGATAGTGTTGGACATCGGGCTTTGGAAATACCCTTTGCCGAATTCCTTAACAAAAAGAAGAAGATCAAATGGTTAAGTCCAAAAAAGTTAGACTTTAGGCTTCAACGATGCCCTTTGTCGAATGCCTTAACGAAAGAAAGAACAAATCAGATAAGTATGAAAACGTCAGACTTCGAGCATTGGCAATACCCTTTGTCGAATTCCATTAACGAAAGGGAGAAGAAAAACATGTTTAAGTTCAATAACATTGGACTTTGGGAATCAATAATGCCTCATACCAAATGCCTTAACCAAATGAAGAAGGTATTTTTTAAAGTTTGAAACGCCAAACTTTGGGCATTGGTATTGCCTCATACCGAATTCCTTAACCAAACGAAGAAGGTAGAAAATTTTAAGTCAGAAACTTCAAACTTCGGGCTTCAGTGGTAAGGCTTATGCCATAAAATGATGCAAAGGAAGAGGCAAGGTGGAACCCCGAAACCCCGACACCCGAAATGGTTTTGGTGTTCACAGATTCGGTCTTAAGGATTTTCCTTAAACAATTTGATAAATATGGGGGAAAAGAGTAAATTCTAAAGGTCGAATCCCAAAAGGGTTAAGCCTATTGACACTTCTGAAGAAATGATTTGGGCATCGCAGCTCAGAAAGATGGCTTACACCTTAACTCATATGCATGTAAGCGAAAAGGCGAAAGGAAAAACCTTAATCTTCTACAACTTAGAGCAAAGTCAGAGTTTCCCACTTCGGTGTTTCAGGGGTCAGTGTAATGGTTTACAATGGAGTAAGAAAGGTAGATGGTAAAGGGTAAGGCCGATGGCCGAATCTCGACAAGTTAAAAGGAGCTTTAGACTTAGGTGTTCAAACTTGTTTCTTTAAGTCCGTCTAAGCTCTTCAAGCATAAGGTAAGGTGTATTAGCGATCCCTGATCCCCGACAAGCATGAATGTTGGCCAAAATCTGCTATTCTGCGAGGAGCTTGCATTGACTTTGGTTGACCAATGAAGGTAAGCAAATCGGTGACACATGGAAAACATCGATTTCCTTAACTGATTCACATCGTTGTTGTGAATCATTAAGGTTCGACGACTGCATTAAAAAGTTGTGTAGTTGAGTGATAAACATCCACTCAAGGCACGATTTTGGGATTTAATGACAAGGTTTGGAGTTATGATTATGATGAATACATAGTATGGATGTTGAGTGTAAAAATTACTCCATATTTAACTGATTCCAAAGAAGTAAGTTCATTAAATTTGGATGACAGTGCAAGCTCTATGCAAGAAAGCTTGATGGTAAAGGAAGAGTCGAAGGAGTTAAATAAAATTTGAATCTATAGGTCTCCATTTTTAAAACAATTGGCTCATAAAAAGAATACGCATCCCTAACACTAATGTGCATAGAACTTCAAAAGAAATAACATTTTTTTTTCCAAACAAATCACCAGTTCTTACACTCACAAAAAAAATCATCTCTAATTGCAAAGACTGATATATTGTACTCAACAAAAATATATATCCCATTCCTATGCATTCATTACATGTTTCTTTCTATTCTCTTTTTAACAGTCACATACATTTACAACAAAATATTCCATGAAGTTGTAGATATCCACTAGTACATGAGCATTCACACATTGAACAACTTTAACATAGTCCTCTCGAATGACACAATAGTTTGATTCACTGTACTAAATGCCAAAATTGGAAGGGTTATTCTCTATTTTTCCTAAAACCCATAGTGATATTACAATGTAATAATATAAATGCCCTTTTGTTTTTTTCTTGTATAACTATAATATTCTTTCAATCAAATAGGAGTGGATTTTGTGGCAATTTCAAAACATACATTTATTTACATAAACATTCCTTTGTATAGTAATAGAAATAAACATATATTTCCAGTGGTGTTTTTAACATAACCACCATATACACAATATAGACAAAATGATATACATGAATACTCTCTTTACAACAACATTTCCATGGAGATTGCCACATAAATTATTTACAGTTCAGCCTTCTAAAGCTAATTCATTCAAACCAAAAGCACAAATTCCACCATGAAACAACAATAATAATGATCAAGCACAGTAATACTTTTCCAAACTGCGAGTTCTTCAAACTTGCAAGTAAACACATAGGACTACTTTCTTTTATGGCCAATAGGGTGTGCTCACCTCTGAACCGTAGGTTTTCTCACAAACCACCCTCGAACTAAGATGTAACCAAGTATATGGGTACACACAACAGTAGCATAAACAAACCATTTCAAAACAAAAAATCATAACAAGATACTCCCATCCAAGATTACACATTTACAAAAGGATTCTAAAAGAATCCCAAAATGGGGATAGAGGTGGACTACACTACCACATGGGGAAATTAGTGCACAAGTATCATAACCAACATATCATTTTCCTTTTCTTCCTTCTTAATAACCAAATTCTCCAATACTTCACATACAACACATCCTCCATACCATCCAACTCCATACACCCATACCACCACATTAACTTGGGTACTCATACCCCTTTTTGCCTCTCCTTCTCAAAGGAGGAAATCAATTTCCCCATGGCGGTTCGTACTCATTCCTATCCCTTACAAAGGATTCTCTTTCAAAATTGGTGAGCCTATCCTCATACAACCCCGACCCAATTCACATGTAAATGCAAAAACACAAAAAATACAAAATATTTAACATAAAAATCCTTTTTACACTTTCATACAAAAGAGAAGGAAAACATACCCATAAGTAGAATGATGCCTACCTCAAATGCAAGCCAAATGGAGAAGAAGTTGAAAATCATCTCCAATTCCCCTTTCTCCAGGCCAACTCCCAAGAAAGAAAACCAAGTA
>VDFB02000017.1:285573253-285737737 GCA_007258455.2 Sequoia sempervirens
GAGAGATTTCATCCTATTATGCTTTGTATTGATCTATTGCAAAAGAAGAGCTTCATGGTGCATTGCCCACATCAAGTTTGTTGCTCAAACCACTTGCCTTGAAAATTTCTTCAAATGCACCATTTTTCATATACAATAATTGTCGGGTGACAACCTCTGGATAAGAGGGAGACCCCTATGTTGTAATCTTTTCAGCTTGTAGGGTTGTCACCTTGGGTCGCTACCTTCACTGTTAATGATAGTTGGAATCTCTTTTGATTGAAAGTATGCATGAGATGCCTTCTATAGCTTTCCTTCCTTAAAGGATGTGATTAATTAAGTTATCCAACAAGACAATAGTATGATTAGATTATTTGGTCATTCCTCCATAACCTTATGGCCACAACATGATACTTAAAAGATTTCATAGGGATTGTTGATGACATGATCATCAATATTCAACCCAACTATGTCCAACACCATTCATTACATATATGGGGGTCTATTCCCATTAGAAACGAGTTTAGTCAAACCACTATATTGCTCTTGCTTATATGAGTGATGTTATTGCTTCTTCATGAGAAGAAGATTGTGGATCATTGTATTATCATATGTCCTCCTTAACGAGCTTTTGGAGAGATACAACCTTCTATTATCTCAAGATTCATATCAACCTTCAATTATCTCAACAAAATGTATTTGAATTGAAATGGTAAATGCAGAGGGAACAATTTCCATCATATTGATTACAATGATATCATAGGCTTATACAAACCATTCACTTTTTAACCATGTAAGTAACTATCAAAACTTATCTACAAACTAACAATCGGCAATATTTATTTATTTACTGTGATTTACTAACTTTTTTTTGGACATATTACTTATATTAAACAAAGACTTATTTAATAATCTATGACTAATCAAACTAGCCTTTCTAAGATTCGATGTTTCCAACTTTCCTCTCTTACTACATAATTTCAAACAAAGGTTGGAATATTGGCATTGGACTAGAGATAGCAGCTCAATTGAACAGCTGATTGACCAATTTATTCAGCAATATTGAAAGACACATATGAAACAATATGCAACCATAAGAAATACATGAGACTTCAGATTTATATGGGGAACACTTACGGGAAGAAAACCAACCACCAAAGAATCATCTTAGTTAATAAAGATTCAATACAATAGATCTCTTTATAGTGTCTTAATCTATAGGCTTACAAGATACTCTTCTTCACTATGTTCCACCAAGTTTCTGGTACGGGGGGACGACATAACACATTTTGGGGATGACATTTTTTTAGGGGATTTTTGGGGACGGGGGGACGGCTATAGAGAGAGAGAGAGAGAGAGAGAGAGAGAGAGAGAGATTTTAAAAATATAGGGAAATTTCAGATATTCATATGAGTATTAATAATCATAACAATGAACATTCATAAAGTTGCAAATGTAATCACCAATCATATTGACATATGCATGATAGAGTTGAACAAATTAATACTGCAGCTACTTAATTGCTTCCATGGACCATAATTCATGTCAAACAATCAATGTGCATATGATATAAAATAATAAAATGCCCAAAGGCTACAAGTTTGCACTACAAATGTCAAAATGACAGTCACAAGTGTCCAAAACATAGTAATAGAAAGTATGATGGCTGCCTCTATTCGGCATTTGCCAACATTGCATCAAAATTAGACCCAGAGTTTGATTCACTGCCACTATGAGCATGAGAGGTTGGCTCATCTAATGGAACTCCAACCAATCCCTCTTGTGTCTCCTCCTCATCAATTTGTGCGACGTCTTCTGGATCAACATCCCACTGTAACGTTGGAGTCTATCGATAATCAGGAGTCTGGTGATCCTGGAGTCGCAGAGCACTATGCACAACCACTAATTTCTCTGCCCGTCTAGAGGTCTGCCTATTCCTCTTGATAGAGTGAATAAAGTTGTATGTTGACCAATTCCTCTCTACAGCAGAGGAACTAGCAACCTGTGAGAGGAGACAAAAACTAAATTAGTAATTTACTAATTAGGACATTCAATTATGATTATATAAATGTTCAACACTAATCTAAATCAAATTATGTTAATGTATTACTTGTGAAAGGAGGTGAATAGCAAGCGTCCTCAATTGTGATGCATCTTCCCATGCCATGACCACCATCCAATAGGATCCCTTTGAGCTATTGTAGTTCTATCTACCTTGGCCTCTAGTTTGCCGAATGTTGGACCACGAAGATTAACAAAGTCAGTCCATTGTGTACGAAGTAGACTTGCCTCCTCGACTGAATAAGTTTTTGCAAGGGCCCTCAGAAACACATCTTTCACCTCATTGTCATCACAAGGAGGCATCCTACCAGGTCTTGGTACACACCATTTGGGATTAAGATCAAAGGCTGCCATATGAAGCGGGGTGTTCATAGTGTTCCCACTGCCACGTCACAATGGGCTTAATTTCTTGCTCATATAATTCCGAATTAGGATCCCTATCAGAAATTGCTTTCTTCATTCTTCCAAGCATGGAGTCAAATGTTTTATAAATCTCTCCAAGACTTGGAGAGTCTATATTAGCATATCTTATGACATCCACAACTGGTGAAATGATGGAGCAAATATATCTGCAAACAAAAAATTGAAAACAGACAAGTTAGAACTTAGAAAATAAAAAAAATTTAAAAATATTAATAATAAAATCATATTTTAAGTTTTTTTTTTTTTTTTAATAAAATCAGCAATCAATAACAAATTAACAATTTTTTTACCTCACATTGGACCACCAAGTATCATCAAGAATTTTTTCTTTGATGCTTCTTCCTTATGCAGTGCTTGCCATAGACCATCTATTCCACTTTGAATTAACTATCATCAATTGTAGAGCCACCTGCACCTCAAGCATCCTCTCTAACAAAATAAAGTAGTTGACATACCTTGTCTGTACAGGCTTGAGAAATTCCTTCTTCGAAAATGTCCTAAAGAGAGCAAGTGAGGTGTGAAGGTTGCAAATAAACATCTGAATGTCTCTAGCCTTTACAACCACCTGGTGCACCCAATCTATCTTCCCTATGTCTTTCAATGCGTTGTTCAACGCTTGAACACAAGGAGGGGTCCAAAAGATGTGCTTGTAAGCACTCTCAACCATCAAACTTGCTAATTTGCACACGTGTTGAATCAGTAACCACTTGCACAACATTGGCTGCCCCAACCTCCTCTATAGCCTCTTTCAAAATATTAAATTGGAATTCTGCATCCTTGTGCTTCCCAGAACAATCAATGGCTCTAAGGAAATATGAACCAGCTGAACATGTGATTATGATGTTGATAAGTGGCTGATGTCTAATATCAGTCCACCCATCCATGATAATAGAGCAGCCCGTCCTAATCCAACACTGTCTCATATCTTCGATCACCACACTCACCTAGAATATTCTTTGTCAGGGAGCGTAGTGCGTAATTTATTTTCTCCAGGGGGGGTGAATGAGGTACCAACAACTGCCACATCTTTAAACATTTGTTTGAAGTAGGGAGAACGTGCTACATGGAATGGGCATAGAAAAATTTGGTAATGGAGGACTCTGCCACATCTCATGCTTGCACATTGGACATACTTGCAAGTGTATTTTGTTGCTCACTAGAAGTACTAGCCTTCCTCTTCCCTCTTGTGGAAATATGAACACCACCCGCACCACTACTACCACTACCAACACTAGGACTACCAAGCATAGAGGACATAGGTGAAGTTGAATGTGTGGATTGAGTTTGCATTGCCTGCCCCATAGGCTTTCCTTCGGCCTCCATGTGCAATCTATAACACTCTACCCTCTCAAAATCTTTTATTTTTTCACAAGCCTTGACCCCATAGCCTACAAAGCCCAATAGATGAGGATAAACTCTTGTGTAGCTCCCATAAAATTTATCTTTACAAATGTGACATTGCCACAATCTACTACCCCTCGTGTTTTTCCCTTTGCCTTGGTCTATACGTGATGCTAATTGAAGAAGTTTTTTAGGATTAAAAGGGCCTTTTGCATATGGTTTCAAATCTTCGGATGCCCCCTTTCAACCGATTGGATTTCTTCTCCCCTCTCACCATGCCCATTACCTTCACTACTGCTGCTCATTTTGTTTTGTTTTGGTTTTTGTAAACTGAAAAAAAAAATAAAAAAAATCATACATTTCATCATTTAAACTTAGAAAAAAATGGAAAAAAAAGGAAAAATAATGGAAGAATAACATACCTCTTTCACTTCTTTTGTTGGTTGCTGCCTTAATGCTCTCCTTTTTGCCTTCTAAATGCTAGTTTTTTTTTCTCTAACAGCTCCTTCAAATCCTCCCCTTTCTCTTCTCACTTTGCTCTTGGCTGCAATTTTTTTTTTGGTAAGTTAAAACGAGGTCAAATGAAGTTTTAAGTTGCCATATTAGGGTTGGGAGGGCGTGGGGTCCACATTCAAAGCCAATAAAAAATTAAAAAAAAAATTTTGACCTTTTTTTTTAATGTTAAAACGCAGCTGGAAAATACGGGACGGTCGAGGGATGCCTGGGCGTCCCCTAACTGTTCCTTGGACAGTTGACTGTCCCCTAGCCGTCCCCGATATGTTTCCTCAATTCGGAGACGTTTCAAAAAAAAAAGGGAAACTTTTTGGGGATGCTTGAAAAATGTACCCAAAGCGTCCCGCGTCCCCGAAACGTCCCAGGTACAGGTACAGGGGGCAAAAGGGTAGGGGACGCATCCCCATGTACCAGTGCTTCTTCATCAATCATAAATAGATTACATTAACCTCACATCCTCACCTAGAGTATTCATAATACACTATCGCATACTCATACTGATCAACCTTGGTTCATCCATACAAGCAGTTAGATATAGCTTCTAAGACTTCCTCATAAAACATCAACTGCCTCTGTTTAACCACCCCGTGGAATATTCAATGGCTACTGAAAAGGATACCTATTCAATGGCTAGATTTTATCTGCCTTGGGTATTTTAAATATTCTATTTATAGCCTTAGTAACTTTTCTATTCTTTTCTTACCGTATGCAGTTTCCAGTCCAATTGGTCTATCTTATCACTTGTAGACATTAGGTATTTTTTAAAATTTCAGTCAGACATGATACTCATTAAAGTGAGGAGTGAATACTGGGCATGTATTTTCATACTTTTACTATGCATTTAGTTTAGCTGTGTAACTTTCTTTAAAAACTGAAGGATTTTTAGAGTATAGTTATTGACAATTGTAGATGAGGTTCATAAAAATTCTGGCTGATAATTTCTTTGTTTGCAGAGCATTCATGCACTACCACCACTTTTAAAACGTATAGACCGTCTCTTGCAGTTTGAAAGGTAGACGAGATGTAACTTATTTTGCCTTTATGGTAATCTTTTGCATCGTATTTCTTTGTGATGTAATGTACTGCATGTATAAGTTGCTGGTTAAAGGAGGGAGAGTCTTCTATGACATTGAGGGTTTTTTTCAGTGGCATTTATTTAGCTCAATCTCAATACAATGAATTTAAATTATTTTGCACTTTCAATGTATTTTAGATTAAGCAATTCACTCCATTTAACAGATGTGAAGAGTAATTGTTTTTAGCCTTTTACTTAATATTGTAATTGCTTTTATCCAAGCAGACAAGCAGTGAAGTGTTTTTATATTTGAGAATAATCATAGAAGGTGATACTGGGAATTCTTATTGATGGCCATAGCTTTGTCATTTAAATTGTTCTTTTATGCAGATTGATGCCAAGCTATAATGGAGTCTTGACCATTAGTTGTATTCGTACTTTGACACAAATTGCATTGAAATTGTCACACTTTGTTCCCTTGGTAAGTCCAAATTGCTGTATGTATGTATGTAGTTCTAATTTATTGTCTTAGTTATTAGTATTGTACTAATATTAGCCTTGTAGCAGGAAGATTTGGAGGAACTTATCAAGCCATTCCGATATGTCAATATGCAATGGCAAGTTCGTTTGGAAGCAACTAAAGCCTTTATCAACCTTGAAGCTCACAAAAATGGTCTTGATGTTGCATTATCTTTAGCTATGAGATTTATAGAAGATGAACCATCCTTACGAGGTTTGTTCTGCTATATAAATTTTTGTCGTTATTAAATTTTGTGTTCGTTATCCTTGCAGTGTTTATCTGATACCAGCCTTTATTGTTAATTTTGTATTTCAGTACAAGCAAAAGTTCTCATGCATTGTCTACAACTATGCCAAATGAAAAAGGATTCAGACAACATTATCAATTGGTCGACGCTTGCTAGTTTGCTTCATCTGCTTGAAAGTCGCAAAGCTTTTGTGAATGTTAATTTACGGCATCAAACGTTTTGTATCTTACAGATTCTTGCAGGCCGGTAAGTTTCTCCCAAGTCTGTAGATGTCAATTTTTATTTCTTTTTGCTTCAATAATTTATTTTTTCAAATTTCCAGGTCTGCAACTCTTTATCATATCCCAAAGCCAAAGATACTTCCCATCTCAGCTAAGTCCATGGATGCTAAAGTGCTTGATGAGCAAAATGTGAAAATCTCAGCAAAGTCCATGGATGCTGAAGTGCTTGGTGAACAAAGGGCAAAACCAGGCATGATGAAAATACGGTTCTCCAGGTCTCATGTTTCTGATGAGGAACAGGCTCAACTCACTTCTGTTGCATTCAATTCATCAGAGGTTGTAAAGGAAGTGGATGCTACAATTAGCAGCAGTTCTGGTGGTAATGAACGCAAATTGACTGCAGTTAAAGTACGGATCAAACCTCCAGAAGCTGTAGAAGATGTTGGAAACTTAATGGGTATCACTCCAGCTGGTGGTTTAGATCAAAGGATGCCTGCTGTGTGCCCAGTTGCCAGCTCCTCTGTGTCAGTGGATGCAGGTTTAGGGGTTGGTGCAGTGTTGGAAAGAAGTCCATGTACACCTCGGGGCAAGGCTGTGGAATCAGTTGCTGTAGAAGAAAATGTTTATTTAACCAAAGAGGTTGCACTTGGCTTATGTCTGAATGGTTCTCAAATTAATGCGAGCACTAGCAGTGTTAAGGATTTTCGAGACTGTGGGACTGCAAATGATTTGCAGTGCACAGCAGATTCAATGAATGCTGTTTATGTTTCAAATTGTTCTATGTCAAGTGTGAAGAAAAGAGATAATTCAGGAGGTAGATGTAGGGATGTAGTTGCTTTACAACATAATAGATATTTTTCAGTAAGTGGAGAAGATTGTGAGGACAGAAGTGAGCAAAATGGTTCTCATCAAAGGGATTTGGAAAGCCATCTGCTTATTGGACAAAGTGCTTTGTTAACGGCAGAGGTTGCTGCAGAAAAAATAGAGAGACAAGAGGGTAACAGAAAGAGTCGAAAAGACAAGGAAGAGAAGAAAGACAAGAAAAGAAAGAGAGTGGACAAAGACAACAAGCATGGGGCTGATGGTCATCACAAACATGATGATCCTGAGTATCTTGAGCAGAAACGGCGGAAGAAGGAGAAGCGTAGGCAAGAGAAGGAGCAATTACAGCAGCAAAAGATGATGGTAAAGGAGTGGTCAGCTGATGTGCAGAAGCCGGAATGCAGTTCCATGCAGAGAAGACCTGAACCAACAGAAGCAAATTCTCTGCAGAGGATTTCTGAAACCATGGAAACTAGTTCAGTGCAAAGTAGGTTGGAAACAACAGATGTTAGCAGTGTACAAAAAGTACGGATAAAAATACGAAACAGGGGAAGTTCAAATTGTTAACATTTAATTTAATTTAGGATTTCAGTTTCCTGAGTTATCTCCATGTCATACAAAGCTTCATATTGTAAGCTATTTCCAGGTTACACCATGTATCATTAGTTCTGCCTCCTGCTTGATGCCATTCTTTCCTAGCCAAAGTAGCCTTGGTGCTGTCCAAGCTACATTGCAGTCTTTCCTGTTCTTGAGTGTATGATGCCCCGTATCAGTAATGTAAAAAGGCATTCTTTGCTCAATTGCCCATTATTTCTTTTTCCTTTTTTGTAGGCCTTTCCTATCAAAAGATAGTTTAATATAGAGCAAGAGATGGCTTTGTAGAGAAGTGAAATTCTTAATTTAAATTTAAATCTAAGATCAAAGTGCTTTCTATTGCAGCATTGAGCAACTATTGACCGAATGGCTTTCAAGGTGAAACCTAAAACAAGAATTTAAATGTATACATGGATTTAAAATATTCCCATCGGTGATTGTACTTTATTATTAATCATATCAGTGTGACTTTGGCTTCCCAGGTAAATCTAGGGTTGCCAACTGGTATTTTTAGGCAAGGAGGGTGAAGGACTATTCTACTTCCATATTTGTTTGCCACATGTTTACATTTACCCTTCTCTTCTTTGTTGAATGTGCTTTTATCAGATCCTGTGCTGGGAGCAAAGCAAGGGCTACAGCCTCACATTCTGTAAGCTCCTTAACAACAGGCACTTTTCCAGCTAACATCGATTTGGAATGAGTAAAATTAGTGTGTCCTTCATCCTGGAATGAACATGAAGAAGATTGATAAGTTTTGCTTTCCACACAAGGGTGGTGGATGTCTGCTAGTGAGTTTAAGCTACACGAGGGTGGGAGCCAAGGATCTATTGGATTGCATTGTTGAGGCTTTGGATGCTTAAAATTCCATTTTGTGCAGGATGTCAAAAGTTTAGGCCTCTTAATTATTAGAGGTTTTTCTTGGAAATATCTTGGTGTACAAGGGCTGAACATTTGTGGTTTTCTTTAATAATTGTTGGATGCCTTTATGATATTCCTTTCTCCTTCAGAAAAGGACACCATTCAAAATGTGTTATCCATCAAATGCAATTGTTTTAACATCTTCATATTGTCCTTGTTTGGAAAAAGTTTCCACTATAGATGAGCTCCAGCAAGGGCTGAACTAAAATCCAGGAACATGGCTAAAGCCTTGCAAAAGGTCTGTTAAAAAGGTTTGGAACTTATAAAATGGAAGAAAGCAAAGATAATACAGGAAGGGAACTCAATACTGGAAGGGGGTAATACTGAAGATAGAAATAAAGTGACCAGTGCCTGGAGACATCTTACCAAATTTTAATATAGGTTGATCGAAAAATAGCTCCAGAAACTGACGATGGAGAACATAAGAATTTTCTAAAGCACGTCTTGAAGAGTGAATAAGCTTCTAAAAATCTAGCAGAATAATTGTTAATTTTTTTTCTGGGAGCGAGGACTATCAGTTGCCTGCACTTGCAGACTGCCAGCAGTATTTCAAATGCTTAACTCAGTGGTGACAGTATTGGAAGAGACCCAATTTGGGCACTTTAGACTAGGGAGCTATCTGAAATTTCATGTTTGTTGCACCGAACATTTGTTTCAGAGCTATAACCTGCCAGAGAGCTCGATCGTGCAAGAATGAGAACTTGGACATATGGCATAAGAAACTGACGCAAATCATTCATAATGTGTGGGAGTAGTGTTTGTTTTCATCCACACGTGAGCGGCATTGGGCTCAAGACGGAGATCAATTTTTACAAATTTGCATGCTGCCCTTAGAAAGGATGGGCTGTTGATACCACCACCGGTAAACTATATGCATTATTTAAGTGAGAATTGAAGGTTGAGCATGCTCCTGCCGGCTCTGGGCAATTACAAGGATTGTATTTTTGAAGCTTAACATGGTCCATAGCACTGGGTAGAATGTGCATTGTATTCCCTCCAGTAATGTATAAAGTAAACGTGTCATCCAAGTACTATTCAAGAGGAGCTGTATCTTCTCATGGCAATAGCTCCAACCCTGTTCTGAGATAAATGTATTATATCCTTTATGAAGTAATAATTTACCGAATTTAAGAAACGGTTTGCATTGGTATCTAAGAGGAGAAATAGTTTTAGCTTTCTACTTATAGAGTATATGAATTTATAGTCATATAAAGAAATTAAGATAGAAAGAGCAATTGATTGTTTCTTCATCTTCATCGGAGGTTACAAGCAAAATCTTCTCAAACAATATGATTTGGTGTCTCCGTTCTAGTTCTTGTTATGCTCAAGTATTAGAGCCAAGAAGTGCATACAATGTCTCTCCAAGCTTTTGGGACGGGAAGAGAGGATGTGGGAATGTGGTTTTGGGGATGGTAAGAGGACGGTGAGGGACAGCTATTAAAATAACAGAGAAATTTTAAAAAGTAAATACAATGTTGTGCCTCCTCTAGCTTTTTAGGGTTTATAGCATTTTTTTTCACTAAAAGTTATTAAAAAAAATAATGTACCAATGGGATCAGGCTCCTGTCGGATGCACACCTCATTGTCGAGTCCCGTGGATGTTGCCCTCACCTCTGGGTATGTTTCCCCATGGAACACTGGATGCATATGAATAAGGATGGAGATGCAATTAATAGTTAAAGATGTGTACGTGCGTATGCATGCATGTACATACATGTGTATTCATGCACACCACAAATTTTCTTCCCTATTTTTCCATATATGAAATTTGCAAAACCTTTCAGTATTTGGCTTATATATTGTATGTATAAACTGTTATACAGAAAAAGTATAGCTAAGTTTTCTGAAGGCTTAAGATAACCCGTTTTAACACTCCTCATGATTTAAGAGTTTGCAATCCATATATTTTTAAACTGATAAATTAATACCGAGAAAGTAGTGCAAGTTCCTTACACATGCACTCATTGTAAAACATCTCGTCTTTAATTTCAAACATATAGTAATAAAAAAATACTAAAAAAATAATTTGTTCGAATAATGTTACTCAATCATGGTTCTTAAATCATCGTTGCCTTAGCCTTCGAGGATGAGCTTGTTTGGAACATTGGTTGCATGACTTAAAAAGGATGGAGTTGCAATGAAATGAGAAGGAAGATTGGGAAGAAAGAATTTAGAATTTTTGTAAAAAGGGGTAGTTGAAATTGAATAGCACTTCATCATAGAGTGTGGAACGTATGAGATAGTCATTCAAAATGAAAACAATTTGAAGGTGGGAGTCTAAATGAGCTATTTGAGGATGCAGGGCTTAATGAAATGGTTGGTTTCTTGGTCAATATTTATAATAGAAGTCTTCATAGAAAGGAACTTGAAAATATGATAAAGGATGTGATTCTTGGTCTCTTAGATTGTTTGGTCTTGTGAACAACATTTTTTTTTCAGTCATTCATTCAATGGTGGATAAAGAGATGTGTGCAATCATTTTTGCACACCAAAATTTCTACATCTATACATATTTGAAATTTGTAAAACCTTTCAATATATGACACATATTTTATGTATATATTGTAACATAAAAAATATAGCCAAGTTTTTTTAAAGCTTGAGTTAAACATCTTTTAACATTCTTCTTCTTTTTGATAAATTTATAGTGATACCAAAAGTTGTGAGCTTCTACCTTCTTTTTGTTGAAATGAGTGATTCTAGGGAACCCATGTAGTTTGCTTTTGAAGGTTATAAAGGTAATCAGAGGGTGGTTGAGGTTTTGGTCAGTTATTGTTGCCTCTTAGGCGGGTCTAATTGTATTAGGTAGGGTTTTAGAAGTGGGTCCTTATCATAACTCCAAGTGGGTTCCAATCAATGTTTCTTTTAGAGGTACTTTTCCAACATAAGGTTGCCTCCCATAAGCAGTAGGTAAGCCCTACTTTTAATAGTTGTGTTGCATTTTTTTATTGACAATGGAAAATCAATCAACAACAAATGTGAAAAATTGGAAGGAAACCTCTAGTTTTAAAAAAATGATTAAAGATTGCATCATTAGATAAAATCTGGAAGTGGATTTGGGTAAATGCAAAATATTATTGAGGTATCTTAAAGTGTAGGCATACCTATTTGAAATGGGGACAAACAAGAACAAAACAATTTCAAAGGGAAAAAATACAATTCTTAGTCATAGGTTTAAAATTTAATCAAACAAGGTTCTATTACAAGTTTGTGGCAATAAAAGGTCCAAGGGTAGGAGAAGTAGAGAATAATTGGTCATTTACAACCTTACTTCTACACTTCTTACTTGGTCTTCAAATCACCATGCGCAAGGGTTGTTAAATGCCAACTTGATATTATATCTTTTGGAAGTCAAGGAGAAAGAAAGGGACCACATAATCCATGAGATCACAATAGTAAATTGGTCTTAAGTGGAAGGTAATAAAGTTTTAGAGGAATAAGTGGCATTGTTGTAGAAGCTCTATCAACAGAATG
Organism: Sequoia sempervirens; assembly: GCA_007258455.2. NCBI lineage: Eukaryota > Viridiplantae > Streptophyta > Pinopsida > Cupressales > Cupressaceae > Sequoia > Sequoia sempervirens. Next base: position 285,585,382 of record VDFB02000017.1, read on the forward strand.
GCACCAGTAGCAAAACATGAAGTTAGCTCGGCAAACCATGAAAAAATCAATAATAGCAAGTAGGGGTGTGGCAAACTCTAAAACAACTCAGGGTGAGGCGCACACACCTCAACAAACAAATTTTTAGGGGGTGAAGATAAAAAATAATAATAGAGAAGGCATATCAAAAGAAGCCAAAACATGGGCTCAAGTTGGTAGCAGTTCCACTAGCATGGAGGAAGAAGCCAACACATGGGTTGACATAATACAAGAGAGCTCAAAGAAAGGCAAGAGAGAAACAAATGTAACTATCAAAGAAATAAGAGATTACGCGAAAATGAGCACTTCTAATCTTGAGAGTGACTTCTTAAAAGACAAGTTGCATTAGCAATGGCATTTGCAAAGCAATGAGGGTGGAAAAGATATGTGAAGAAAGGGTTAGGCCTATAAAAGTCGTCATCACAAGTGCACATGACAAGCAACATCTTTTAAACAAATAGTTCGAGGGGTTCATGCTTCTTCCTAGATGTGGCTCTATTTGGTAGACAACAAGAGGAGAGAATAGAGTAGTGGGAAAATTAGAGAAACAATAGATGAAGACAAAGGGCATGGTTTTATAGAAAAAGCCATTATTGCCAATTTTGGACCCCACAATAAGGTAGGGCAACAAAGAAAAAATAGCCGATTCTATAGTAGGAAGGAAATCAACAAGACCAATATGGTAAATAGGGGTGAAATCTTAACTTTGAGTGTTATGTCCCAAAATAAATAACAATTAAGGCCTTCCTAGGTATACCTAAGTTTAGTATGTTGGAATTGTAGAGGTTCTCCTTGGAGGAGGGAGCTTGGGTTAGGGCCTATTGCAAAAGGTAGAGACATAATTTGTCTCATAGAAACCCATGAACATAAATGTAAAAAAACTCATACGTTTAAAAGTTACATGAAGTTTGTGACTTTTAACAAGACGATAGGGAATGCCAAGGGTATGATGGAATAATAATCTTAGTGAAAGAAAAAGAAGGGCATATCATTCATTTGGAAAAAATAAAATATAAATAAACAATATATTTGGTTCAAAATTTTAGAAAGCGAAAGCTACATTGGAATCATAGCATGTTATTTTGCTCCATAGGTTTAAAAATCTTACGAAAATAGTGGGCTAGACAACAAGGACTCTATGCAACACTAAAAAGAGATGCAATGTATTCTCAACAGGGAGTTCACTTAGTGGGAGATTTCAATGCTAGATCAACAAATGAACAAGCTAGCATTTTATCTTGCAAAGAGAATCACAATCCTATTTGGCTTACAAAAGAAAAAATCACCAATGATCAAGATGTTTAGAAGACAAGGATGATTGTAACCAATTTGGGGAGGAATTGCTTGCTTAGTGTGTCACCTTTGGCTTAATCATTTGCAATGGTTTGGATAGATGGATGTATGGAAAATTTTACAATAATACCTACAATGAACCAAGTGTCAATGATTATGCAAATTGCTCACAAAGCTTGATTGAAAAGATGGAGGGTGTCATGATTTGTGAGCAATTGAAAATCAAACTATAGCCCAATTTACTTAAGGTTATCTTGGCAAGAAAGGAGACATCATGGGAGGAAAACTCAATGTCTTCGACAACCACCTTTAAAGGGTAAAATTCTTTTGACACAAGAAAACTATATTATCTTCAAGGCAATGCTAGAGAGGTTAATTAAGGAGAAAACTCATTTTCAAGGCATCAACAATCACGAGTTAACAAATATACTTCAAGAAGCACTTGGGAATTGCAAAAGAGTGAAAATAAGAAATTAGAAGCAAATTGCTTTTCGGTTAATATTTGTTTTGATGAGGAATGCAAAATTATAAAAGAACTTTGAAAGAGCAAAGAAAGAAGAAGATGAATATTAAGTTGTCTAAGTAGATTCAAGAAAGAAAAAAATGAATTCATAAAACAAGGCAAGAAAAGCTTATCTAACTAGGAAAGAATAACCCAAAAATATTTTGCAAGGAATTTCAACCAAGAAAGAAACAAATTGAAAATAACATTATAGCTAAGATTTTTATAGGGTTGATATGATAGATCATCATGATATAATGTTATATAACATCCATCACTTGGTCAATAGTTTCTAAAAAAATAGTTTAGCATTCATCCGCTTGGCTTGAATTACAAGAATCTCTCACTAATTTAGAGTTTAGTTTACTATCTAGGTTAACCTTAGCTTGAACTTTTAGCAACTTAGATCCATCAAGTCACTACATATGGTCAATTGTAGTTGCACTCACCTTAAGAGGATGGTCTAAAGAATTTTGTGATCTTAATTGGTAGTTAAAAGGAACTGGTTGATTTAGCTTGTCCTCGCCTTTATCCTCACTCACTAGTCCAACTAGCTTGCATCTCTTTTATGTCTTCAAGTGAATAGAATCCTCACACAACCTAAACTAGCTAAACAATATCCTCGTCCAAAGAGTAATCATTGCTTTACCAACATGGCTAGTTGCTTTGACTAAAGGATTTTATGGCCACATGAGGGTCACTATGGGGTAGGAAACATGTATACATGACTAGATAACCAACTTGATCCTTAATTCACCCCTAAAAGTCATCGACTTGATTTACTACATTTGTTGGTTACAAATTTTGGTGAAGTGAAATATCACACTAAACTAAACAACTTGTGAGGAAATACTTGTTGCAGCCTTCATATGGGCTATTCAAAATATTACCAGTCATACCCATTTAAAGCAACCTTAAGGGCTAAGTTCAATGGTTCATCTAAGGTAATCACCCCATGAGAACAAAACCTAATCTAGCTTTGAAATAGGACATCCAAACCCCATATATAGTGTTCTTTAAATGTTGAATCATTAAAATTCACACATTTAACCCTTTGGCACATCATGTTAAATATATGGTTTTATTGTAGGACAAACTTGAAGTACTTCCTTCTAACCTATGCAAAATGAAGTAATGGCTCATGTGAACTACATTGTGGATCAAGTTGTAGCATAAAAGCATTCTCAAATTCAACCCATGATCATATGAAATTATGTGGAATATTTGCATACCATTGAGAAGTTACACCTTGAAGCATGCAGATGAATAGGAGGCACTTAACATCCTCCTGCTAGATCTTAAGTCCAAGCATTACTTTCAAATACATCCTTACATGCTCTCAAGAACTTGGTCCATTATGGGGAGAGAATAAAATATTGGCTATGTATGTGGTAATCTCATGGAAATACCTAGGTATACACAAAGGGCTACCCATTGTAGCTAAATATCCCTAATATTGAACTCATTCAAAATGTGTAAGAATTCCATTTTTTTGATATGCACCATTCTTCTAATGTCAATTAGTTGATGAGAATTTTAACATGTCGGCCAACTTGGATGAAATAGCAGAGCATCTCACCTCTCTTAAAAGGAAATTAAGTTTTGAGTTGGAAAATGATCGCCCTAAGTTCCTTATAGCCAAGTCTTTTCCTAGAGATAGCTTAGTTGATCATTGTACTTTTTGGTAATACACAAAGGGACTTACACAATTCCTAGAATCCTAAAAAGAGGGTTAGATCAAAAGAGAAATATATTCACAATGTTCATAACCCAAACCTTTTTGTTTCTTGATATTCTAATACCAATTTTCTAGTGGGATACATGGCATATACCATTAAACATCCCTCCTAGCACCAATGTGTAGATGCTTTTACTGCTGGAAACAACCTTGTTCATTAGATATTTAGAGTGGTTTGTGTTGGCCCTAAACTAATCAAAGGTTGTAAAAAAGCGTAAAAGAAAGGGTGTGAGAGAAAAGGGTTTAGATGGATCCTAAGTTCGAACTTCAATTATAACATTTGAATTCATACATAGAAAAATCCCAAATTAACTACATCTTACTCAACGAGATAACTCACAATATCATAAGAGAAGTGCAATCAACAAAAGAAATCAAGATCATGAAAAAAGTCCATTGAACACCCAATTCTAGCATAGTATAATAAAATACTTCACAAAATGAGAGGAAACGTGCTAAGAATAACCACCTGAAGAAAATTTATCGTCAACAAGTAGCCAATAGTATGAACATAAGACTCATCAAATACTTATCACATACAAATATCCATAGCAAAGAGTTCATTTAATGCAGCTTGAAAACATGAAATAAGATATAATACATTCAATTATATGAATGTTTCCTAGACTCAAAAATCCCAACCATCTATATGAAAAACATGAAATAAAATAATACATAAGTACAATATTCTAATGATTCTTAGTTCCAACAAATTCCAATTATAGTTTTGACATGAAATTTCTAGCTAAAGCTTCGAGAAAACATCCAATACTTAAGTTGAAATAACATCCAACCCTTTACAAAGAGAAATGTGTTGTCCTTAAAGAGGAAGGAAACATCCTTGGAAAGATATGACGACTCAAATAAATATTCAATGAATGGTGTAGATTTGGAATATATCAACCATGATAGATAGCTCTAGCAAGGAAACATGTAGGGCATGGAATAATCTCATAAAATATATGCATTGAGCACTTGGAGTAAGATGAAAATATATTTATATTTTTAAATAATCTATTTGTATTTGTCAAATTTAGGCATTTCAAAGTTATGAGGGAATGGTATCATAGCTATTGTTCTATGAAATGAGCAAGGAAAAATGTCTTCAAGAGTTTATCTCTTCTTTGTTTGTCCTATTTGCATGTCGATAATCTTCTAGTGTAAGCTTTAAATTTGTAGTGACTCCTTGAATGGTGACTTTCCCTTGTCATGTAATGACTCCACACTCAAGATCTCTACCAATTATAGTGACAACAACAACACAATTATTAGATTCTTGAATATGTTCGACTATGTTATCATATGAGTTGTTGACATTGTTATAGTCCTTTACATTACCTGTGCCATTTCCTTTACCATGGATTGGAATTGGATCCTAGTAAATTCCTAGATTATTGTTTCTAGAAGTTTCAAGACAATGTTTAATATTGAATTCTTCTTGATCGATGAGATCTTATATGAGATTCTTGAGTTTCATGCATTTTGGTGCTTTATGCCCCTTTTCCTATGGTATTCACAATAATCATTATCGCTATACTATGAGGGTTTAAATTGGGGTTCATCATAGTGTCTAAGCTCTGGAAGCTTGATAATATTGGTTTGAATTAACTTGTTCAAGACTGTCTCAATTGGATGCCCTAAGGGAGTGTACTTGCGTCTAGTGGTATTGTTAGGTCTTAGTGGTCCCTTTGGAGGATTCATATTTTGATTGTTTGGTGGGGGTTGTATGTTTTGTACAAACTTTGCATCCACAACACCATAATTGGTAACATTCTTGTTCTTAGCCCATAGGCAAGGTTTGTCATTAGAGTTTGATGTATGATCCTTGTTATCCTTGTAGATTTATACAAGTCTCTTAGCAATAAGAGCCTTATAAATGGCGATCCCCTTTTATATGATTTATCCAAAGGTGTTGGCACATTGTATGGTTAAGTGGAAGCCAATTTTCGTGTTAATATTTTAGACAAAGATGTTTACTAGTTATTTTTTTCAAGAATAGGATATTTGCATTTGTTATCCATGTTTGTCCAATGTTGTAGGAATAAAGTGAATGTCTACTATTTCTTGTTGTGTACTACATAGATCGGTTATGGTAAGTTTGTGTTCTATGTTATAGGATAAATAACTGATAAAATTTTCAACAAGTTTGTGAAATGTTTTAATACCATGTGGTGAATGGGAGAACCATTCTATTTCTTGTCCTCCTAAACTTTGAGGAAAGAGGTGCATTATGTGTCATTGTATGCAACCTATAGACATGCAATGCAAAATTCTTGTATATGTTCTCATGGATCACCTCTTCCCTTGTACTTGTCAAATTTAAGAATGTCAAAGTTGTGAGGGAAGGGTATTATAGCTATGTTTCTATCAAATGGGCATGGAAAAAATGTCTTCAAGAGTGTAGATTTTCTTCATTTTTATTAGTTGTATTTCAATAATATTTTGGTGCAACCTTTGAATTTGCAATGCCAAGTCATCGTTTGGGTCGTTTGGTGGTTGGTTAGACGAAGTGTATGTTTGATGTTGAGGAATGGATGAAGAACTATATGATGGATTTTGGTTTTGGAGGATGTTTTGAGGAATGTTATATGAGTTGTATGGAATGTTTTGGTGTTGGGGAATGCTTTTCTTTTTTAGGTATGTTTTTTGTTTAATTAGTTTTGTATGAAGTTTATGAGGGGTATTAGTTTTGTAGGAAGAATTGTTGTTGTGGAATAAAGTGTGGTTGTGGAATGAATTATTGTTGAGGGGTGTTTCAAGGGATGTTAATGAATACATTTGAATTGGAGGGACATGTGTTTGTATTGGGATAGTGAAGGGAAAGGATTGATATTGTTGTTGTGAAATTAATTGTTGTTGGGGGATGATTGTGTTTGTAGATATGTTAGATGTGATTTTATGAAGAATGTGGGATGCTGTAAGTTTTGGGTTTGTTGAATATTTTGGGTATGTTGGATGTGGAAGCTTGTTTTGCAATGGTAAGAGATGAAATTTGTGATGTGATATGGATGTAAGTGAAGGTAGGTGATGTGATATGGATGAGTGTTGTTTCAAGATGGACTATGAGAGATACATTGGGTAGATTTGGGCAAAATTTGATGTTGATGTTGTTTGATTAATGAAATATATGAAAACCTCTAAAATTCAAAGTTAACCTAGATCTCTATTCTGATAAGTGCTAATGATGGTTTTCACTTGTACTAGTATGATGAGTCCAAGAAAACAAATGACGATGAGTTCATAAACTTAGAAGTAGGCAAGATCACTAAGCTAATTAGCTTTTAGATATTGATGCTATTCCAACTATCTACTTGAAAAGGTTGAATTTCAAGTGTAAATCTAAAATAGAAGATAAGATGGGAGATCTAGACAAGATTATGAATGATATTGGTTGCTTGCGGATTAATGTTTGTTGTTGATGATGATGATGTTGTTTTTCCAAAGCTAAGATAGGTAACCTTAAAAGTCCAAGATGAAATTGTATGAAATAGATTTGAAAATTTGGTTTATTGTTTGAATGATGGATGTTGGTTGCAAGTCTGTTATATGATAGGTCTCAGATCCTAGGTTTCTATGCTTAGAAATTTTGGAATCTAAAAATTGGAGTATTCTAAAGAATGTTTACACAATCGATCTGTTTCAAAGTTTCACTATGGGTATCAAATACATCAAGATAGATATCAAATACGTCAAGGTAAGGTAAAAAACATCACTCTATATTTCAAAGGAATCACTACATTTTTGAAAGGTGTCACTATGTTTTTAAAAGTATCACTGTAGGTTGCTAAAGTTTCACTGCACTATTATATGCACCACTATTTGAAAAGGAAAGTTGTAGAATAACATGAAAAGTTTAAATGGGTTCAAATTAGATGCATAAAAGTATTGTCATCAGTGTTAATCTATAAATCAAATGTGTAAATATGCATATCAAATGTTTCAAAGGATAATCATATGCATTAAATGATAATCAAATATGTCACTGTAGTAGCAAATGCATCACAATAATAATTAGATGTGTAATTCTATGACTGTAGTAAAATTTTGTAAGGGTTTGATTGATTTTGACTTGTTTTGATTAGGTAGAGACAATAAACAATAGATAATAGTAGAAAAATGACATGAGGTATGGGATGATTGGTATTCACGAGTCTTCATAATAAAAACACACTAAGAAGTACAACCTAACTAGTACTAAAAGTATGTCACACTAGTGTGGGCCCAAGCAATAAAATACCATAAGATTGTGTTGATGCACACTCCACTCTCAAGAGGGAATAGCCAAGTCTCTAGTGGAACAAGGGATCACCTTCCTCCTTCCCTTGTATGTTTTTATACATCTAAAGAAAATTTCTCTCCTCAAGATGGTACATGTTGAGTAACTTCAGGCATGATATTGTACCTTGCACCACACTAGATTAATGCTCGTTGTTATTAGGCTCTAAATAACAAAGGTTCGTAGTGGTCTAAAAGTACCCAACATGAGGGGGTTCTCGCCTCTTCTCCTCACCAAACAAGTCTCAATGGATCGAGGGTCTTGTGAATTGGCTTGAATGACATTGGCCACACCTAGAGGTACAAATTTTATTCTCCCTATTTATATACCCCACCGGTAAAAGTGGTTGAGGTCACCCTTGGGGTGATGAAATCCTCAAGTAGGAATCCTATTGTAAATAAAAATAAGGTACTAGTGTTTCTTATTCATAGGCTCACACAAAGCACAAGAGAAGAGAATAATTTTCTAGTACTCCTTGGGTGTTCATATCATGTGCAAATTAAAAGTTCTTTCGATCTCCAAGATCACATAAAGAGAAAGGATAGAGCATACACACTAGAAGCTTACCAAAAATAGCATAAAATTCATTAATTAGAGCCCAAATGAAGTGTGAACTAATCTATAAAGCAAAGCAAATAATTTTTTTGCAATGCAATAGATTCATGAGTAGTTTGTTTTTACCAGTCTTCTCTCAATGTTTGTGAATGTTGCAAAGATATGTTAGTTCCAAAAACATGAGAAAATGTTAGGGTCAAAAAATCTAATTAATTAAATCAAATATGTCATTGCAAATATCAAAAGCATCAGTGTAAATTTCAAGTGTGTCGATATACCTCTAGATGCATCACTTTACCTAACAATGCATTGTTGTGGGTTTTAAATGCATTGATGTGGTATCAAATGCGTTGATTCATAGTCAAATGTCTTTTTGTAGATTCAAATGCATCGTTGTATAAAAAAATCAATCTACAAAATAGTAACCACAGAGAAATCAAATGCATCGATATATCCTCAAATGTGCCATTGTAGGTTTCAAAGGTGTCATTATGCATATCAAATACAATGATCTATCATAAAAATGGTGTTCTAGGTTCAATTGCGTCACTATAACTTGTAACCTTAAAATATACAAGAAACTCAATTAGATGTTAAAACGTGGGTCTCGTCAAGCATGACACAATGTGAATAGGAATAATCGAATGATCAATGAATTCATTGCAAATAGGAAATACAATAAAAAACCCTAATTCAATGATCAAATATATATAATAGCAATAGAGTGTGTGCACTATCCAAATGAAAGTAATCAAAACAAACATAAATCAAATCAATCAATTAACCTACTTTACCTCCACCAAAAACACCTAGCCTTACTCCATTGTCAAATGCAACAATTATGCTTTTCTAATATGATATGGATTGCTCATAAACCTAGCATAACCTTGTTAAGAAAAAACATGATGAAAATTGAGTGTAGTTTGGCTGCAAACTTGAGGGGAGATTGAGTGGTCAAATGATGGATGATTTATAGCTTCTTAGGATATTAGATCAACAGTGTGAGATGTGAAATTAGATTGACAAATGAGGATTGATAAGAGATCAAGAGGATCATGCATGAGGCTGCATGGAGAGATGAAGTGGAGTGAAGTTCAATTCAATTCACTCACTAAATTTAGCAAAGGTCTCTAAATTTAGTGGAGTTCACTAAACTTAGCTTTAGAAGAATAAAGATAGAAAATGCTATTATTAAGAAATAAATAAAATAATGATTTTATTTATTTTTAGAGGAATGTGCAAACTAAATAAATTAACTAATTTATTTAATTTTGGAGGAATAATTAGCTAATTAAATAATTAAAAATTATTTAATTATGTGGATGAGGAGGATGCACAATTTTAATTAAATAATTAATTTTTTATTATGTGGATGAGATGATAATACAAGATTTAATTAAATAATTAAAAATTATTTACTTATGGGGATAGGAGAATAATTGAGAATTGATTAAATAATTAAAAATTATTTAATTAAAGTGGACGGGGGAAAATGATTAATTAATCAAATAATTAAAAATATTTAATTAAAGGTGATGCAGGAAAATGATAAAATAATTAAATAATTAAAAAATATTTAATTAATAGTGATGAAAAGGGTGATGAACGATGATGATGAGAAATTATGAATTAGAAGAATGCGTTAGAAAATTTTAGGTGTCTGCATGCACCCTTTTAATTTCTATTGTGTGAATCTACTTATAGAACCTAAAATAATTCAATGGCAACATGGGCGTCTTGTTTTGTTTTCCACCAGGTTCTATGCAAGTCTACTAGGAAGTTGCAACTACAATATTTGATGAAATTATTCTATCTTGTATACTTTAATGGATGCCTATTTGTTGTTCTAGAGCTTAGATTTCAAGTTTAAAAGACTATTAATAGATTCATTCTTCACATATATTAATTTCTTGAGTAGTTATAATAACTACCTTGGCCCTTCAGCTATTTGCTTTTGGAGAGATATTTGAAACTTTTCCTTATCAACAATTTCTTTGTCACCCACAACTTCATGAAAATTTTAACTTCTTGTTTGAAATCTCTCCCTTGATTAGCACTTTGAGTTGTGCGTTATGAGTTGTGAATTTTTATAACTTCATCCCACTTTATGTCATGCCCAAAATTTTTCACTAAGGTAAAAAACACAACTAATAATTTTTTTGAAACAAAGTAACAAATGCTACCTCTAAAGTATTAAACATCTATGTTTATCAAAATGATTGTCATAGATATCATTAGGGCATCATAGTTTGATGCAATTGAAGTTTTAGTGCAAGCCTTGAAGGGTTGCAAAAGTTCAGGCTTTAGGCTTACTTTATAAACTATGTGAGTGGGTACACAACCCTTTCTAGGGTCCTCTTTCCTCAGACAATTTCATAGTCGGCTGCCACCCACTTAGGTGAAGCCAGGGATCGGGAACTCGTTAAGGATATCTTAACTACATAAGGGGTATAGATTCAATCCCTAAAAATTTGACAAAACTCAGTCATGCATATTACAATTTGATTAAATAAAGCTTAATACTCATCATAACAAAAATGAGAGCATTTAATGATGATTGTATCTATGAGAAATTAGATAATGGTTCTAAATGAATATCTCATTTATAAAAAGAATATAATCTAATCATTTTTGGGTGGTAATTATGTACAACATAAGAATGTGCTATATCGAATGCCACAAATTGAAAGGAAGAAGAAAAAAATGGTTAAGTTCGAAATTTATCCAAAAATTTGGCTAATTTTTGAAGTTGTCAATCTTTTTGGTAGTTATCAAAACTTCGTCAGTCGTCGCTCAAGTTTCCATAACCTTTCCTTTTCCTGATGCTTACCCAAAATTTGGCTAAGTCTATAAGTCATTGGTATTTTTTTTAGTTAACAAAACTTTGTCAGTCACCACCCAGGTTTCCATAACCTTTCCTTTTCCTGATGCTTACCCAAATTTCAGCCTAAGTCTTGAAGTCATCGATCTTTTTGTTAGTTATCGAAACTTTGTCAGTCACCACCTAGGTTTTCATAACCTTTCCTTTTCCCGACGCTTAAAACTTATGGTTTGAGATTCATCTTTTTGAAGTCCCAAAGTGTGTTGGCGCTTAAAAGCATTGTTGTAGCCTTTAAATGTTTTTCTTCAGTCAAGTCATTTCAGAGTTTTTTCCAAGTTAGGGAACTTCTGTCAGTCCCCGACAAGGTTATGATAACCTTCTCTTTTTTCGCTTGATATAAACAGAGGCTTTAATTTTTTCTAAGTCTAGATCCTTAATATATTTTATTGCCCGCTACCCTGCAAGATCCATGGTGGACCTGCCTCCTTTGCTGCAGAACTACGAGATAACTTCAAGCTTCAACATTACCCCATACCAAATGCCTCATTGAAAAGAAGGCCAAAAGGGTTAAATTTGATAGTGTTGGACATCGGGCTTTGGAAATACCCTTTGCCGAATTCCTTAACAAAAAGAAGAAGATCAAATGGTTAAGTCCAAAAAAGTTAGACTTTAGGCTTCAACGATGCCCTTTGTCAAATGCCTTAACGAAAGAAAGAACAAATCAGATAAGTATGAAAACGTCAGACTTCGAGCATTGGCAATACCCTTTGTCGAATTCCATTAACGAAAGGGAGAAGAAAAACATGTTTAAGTTCAATAACATTGGACTTTGGGAATCAATAATGCCTCATACCAAATGCCTTAACCAAATGAAGAAGGTATTTTTTTAAGTTTGAAACGCCAAACTTTGGGCATTGGTATTGCCTCATACCGAATTCCTTAACCAAACGAAGAAGGTAGAAAATTTTAAGTCAGAAACTTCAAACTTCGGGCTTCAGTGGTAAGGCTTATGCCTTAAAATGATGCAAAGGAAGAGGCAAGGTGGAACCCCGAAACCCCGACACCCGAAATGGTTTTGGTGTTCACAGATTCGGTCTTAAGGATTTTCCTTAAACAATTTGATAAATATGGGGGAAAAGAGTAAATTCTAAAGGTCGAATCCCAAAAGGGTTAAGCCTATTGACACTTCCGAAGAAATGATTTGGGCATCGCAGCTCAGAAAGATGGCTTACACCTTAACTCATATGCATGTAAGCGAAAAGGCGAAAGGAAAAACCTTGATCTTCTACAACTTAGAGCAAAGTCAGAGTTTCCCACTTCGGTGTTTCAGGGGTCAGTGTAATGGTTTACAATGGAGTAAGAAAGGTAGATGGTAAAGGGTAAGGCCGATGGCCGAATCTCGACAAGTTAAAAGGAGCTTTAGACTTAGGTGTTCAAACTTGTTTCTTTAAGTCCGTCTAAGCTCTTCAAGCATAAGGTAAGGTGTATTAGCGATCCCCGATCCCCGACAAGCATGAATGTTGGCCAAAATCTGCTATTCTGCGAGGAGCTTGCATTGACTTTGGTTGACCAATGAAGGTAAGCAAATCGGTGACACATGGAAAACATCGATTTCCTTAACTGATTCACATCGTTGTTGTGAATCATTAAGGTTCGACGACTGCATTAAAAAGTTGTGTAGTTGAGTGATAAACATCCACTCAAGGCACGATTTTGGGATTTAATGACAAGGTTTGGAGTTATGATTATGATGAATACATAGTATGGATGTTGAGTGTAAAAATTACTCCATATTTAACTGATTCCAAAGAAGTAAGTTCATTAAATTTGGATGACAGTGCAAGCTCTATGCAAGAAAGCTTGATGGTAAAGGAAGAGTCGAAGGAGTTAAATAAAATTTGAATCTATAGGTCTCCATTTTTAAAACAATTGGCTCATAAAAAGAATACGCATCCCTAACACTAATGTGCATAGAACTTCAAAAGAAATAACATTTTTTTTTCCAAACAAATCACCAGTTCTTACACTCACAAAAAAAATCATCTCTAATTGCAAAGACTGATATATTGTACTCAACAAAAATATATATCCCATTCCTATGCATTCATTACATGTTTCTTTCTATTCTCTTTTTAACAGTCACATACATTTACAACAAAATATTCCATGAAGTTGTAGATATCCACTAGTACATGAGCATTCACACATTGAACAACTTTAACATAGTCCTCTCGAATGACACAATAGTTTGATTCACTGTACTAAATGCCAAAATTGGAAGGGTTATTCTCTATTTTTCCTAAAACCCATAGTGATATTACAATGTAATAATATAAATGCCCTTTTGTTTTTTTCTTGTATAACTATAATATTCTTTCAATCAAATAGGAGTGGATTTTGTGGCAATTTCAAAACATACATTTATTTACATAAACATTCCTTTGTATAGTAATAGAAATAAACATATATTTCCAGTGGTGTTTTTAACATAACCACCATATACACAATATAGACAAAATGATATACATGAATACTCTCTTTACAACAACATTTCCATGGAGATTGCCACATAAATTATTTACAGTTCAGCCTTCTAAAGCTAATTCATTCAAACCAAAAGCACAAATTCCACCATGAAACAACAATAATAATGATCAAGCACAGTAATACTTTTCCAAACTGCGAGTTCTTCAAACTTGCAAGTAAACACATAGGACTACTTTCTTTTATGGCCAATAGGGTGTGCTCACCTCTGAACCGTAGGTTTTCTCACAAACCACCCTCGAACTAAGATGTAACCAAGTATATGGGTACACACAACAGTAGCATAAACAAACCATTTCAAAACAAAAAATCATAACAAGATACTCCCATCCAAGATTACACATTTACAAAAGGATTCTAAAAGAATCCCAAAATGGGGATAGAGGTGGACTACACTACCACATGGGGAAATTAGTGCACAAGTATCATAACCAACATATCATTTTCCTTTTCTTCCTTCTTAATAACCAAATTCTCCAATACTTCACATACAACACATCCTCCATACCATCCAACTCCATACACCCATACCACCACATTAACTTGGGTACTCATACCCCTTTTTGCCTCTCCTTCTCAAAGGAGGAAATCAATTTCCCCATGGCGGTTCGTACTCATTCCTATCCCTTACAAAGGATTCTCTTTCAAAATTGGTGAGCCTATCCTCATACAACCCCGACCCAATTCACATGTAAATGCAAAAACACAAAAAATACAAAATATTTAACATAAAAATCCTTTTTACACTTTCATACAAAAGAGAAGGAAAACATACCCATAAGTAGAATGATGCCTACCTCAAATGCAAGCCAAATGGAGAAGAAGTTGAAAATCATCTCCAATTCCCCTTTCTCCAGGCCAACTCCCAAGAAAGAAAACCAAGTAAAAGAACCCCTCCTTTGACTTTCCAAAGGATTCAAATAGGAGTCAAGGTTTGAAACCCCTTGAAGGATAGAGTGACACACATCACTTTCTCATTCACTCGTATGGACACACCTCCCCGCAAGTTCTCACACATGTGCGAGAACTCATTGGGAAGTGAAGATCCAAAGAGTGTTCCACACTCAAGAAGAGCTCTCATATCTTATAGATGAAATTTTGAAGCAAATATTCCAACCCTTTCCCAAATCTATCACTCTTTTTAATAGATAATTAGGAAGGGTCATAACTTGCAAAATTTCAAAGATTTGGGCTTGATTTGACCCCTAACCCATAGGTAATCATCCTAGGGGTTAAATAAGGGTCAATTAACCCAATTTAAAGATTTTTTCAACCATTTAAACTCACAAAATAAATTATATTTCAAACATAATAAAACTAAATCAAAATGTCCCAAAACTCCCATCAAAAGCTCAATTGGCTTTTAATATATAAATCACAAGATTAAACATTAAATATTTTCATTACAAAATAAAATACAACACAATAAGACTATGGTCCCTCCAAATGGACCATAGTTGGTTTTATACGGCTATCACAATAGGGTACCCTTGGTTACCTCCAATACCATTGGCCATGGTGTGTACCTGCACACTCAATTCCACATGTCAAAATATCCAATGCAAGATAATCAATAATTAAATCAACAATTCCATCTACATAAGATTAGTCACAATCAAATCCGAAAATCAATAGATTCAACATCCACAATTACTATTTTTTCTAGTAATTAACACATCTTATCAATTCATGTCAAGTCATGGTGTTGCTATAAAGAAATCACATTATCACCTAGTTTAACTTTAACGTCTGATCAATTCTCTCATAGACAATTATCCATTTCTATCATGATAACCAGATCAACATGAGCATAGCAACTAAAGAAAACATAACATGCATATGATCACCATAAACATCATAAGCAGGAACAAGCATATTATCCAATGTCCATGATCAACCAAAATACTCTAATACACATAGTTTCAAAAGTGCTAGGATCAAAATATCACCAAAAGGATGTAGAAAATAGTAGGCCTCACACTTATAAGTTGTAGGTTGTGGATTTCTTATTTTCACAACCTCAACTCTTATTTTTATTTATTTATTATTATTTTAATCTACTTTCTCACTTATAAAAGTACTTATTTTATTTTAAAAACAAGCAATTTTAAAACCTTTTCACTATAGTGAGAGAATTTTTTGCATCTAAACTTCCACTATCAATAACTCATTATTAGGTATTATCTCTAGAAATTCCTATGTAGAATCAAATATTAATATTCTAATGTGTATCAACACAATTTGTAATATGTGGAATATCCAGTCTTTTTGGCAAAAAAACTTGTAAAACTTGTCTATCAAACCAAAAAACTCACTAAAGAAGGAAATTGACATAACCTTTAATTGGATCCATATATTTCACTAAAAAAAATCCACACCATCAATAATGTCATTGCAAAACACCCTATAAAATCATTTTTCTCTAGATTTTATAAAACTCTTGATTTAATTGTTTCTACAAATTAGGTAGTCAAAACTTGAACTTTAATTTATCTCACAAAAAGAAAGAAGTTTTGGTTTTAAAATTGGCCACATTGTGTCAAATAAACTCAAGAACATCCTTGTAATTTTATTTAATTCCAAACCTTTTATACTTTCATTTTTATTTTATTTTATTTTTCGCACTATGTGATTGCTCCCATGACTTCAACTAAAATGAAGGATAGTTATTCTTCAAATTTCCATACCTTTCCATATGAGTTCATTCAACTATGATACTCCAAATATGGATAAATATAATAAATATCATATGAAACATTTGATACCATCATTTTGCAGCTAGAATAAACTCAATAAAGGTGTTCGATTAATGGCAACACTTGTCATTTTGGCACAAATTTTTTAAATTTTGAGTTTTCAAAATGAGGTTGACAGGTTTCTATCATTCTTGTAGTAAGTCTCAAATGTACCAAATACTAGATCAACCATGTCTTCCTCATTGAAATTTTGACATGTTTGTACATGAAAAGTTTCTTAGTCCCTCTACTAAACTCTGAGTTGTTCTCCTCTTTCTTAGGCTCCATGATATTGTTGTTTTTCATGTACTCCCTAAGCATATAGAGCTCTTGATGATCAATATTATTTCTTCCCTAGGGAAAGATTGGGCACTAATAATATCATGCTTGTACACTAATGACAACCCCTCTTTTAGAAAGATACATAATATTTCCTTTAGGATCTCCATAATAAGTGAGACCTGCATCATAATATTGAAATTCATGAGCTAAAATATAGATTTACTAAGAATATTGCTCCTACCTTAGAATATATCCTTGTTAGAGTTGGCAGTGAACCCCATAACTCCCAAAGATCACCTGCAGCCAAAATGCCTATCACAAGCAAGAGATCAAGGCACTTGAATTTCTATGCAACCAAGAGAGAATGATCCACATAAGCATTTGATATTGAGATTGACTTGTAATTATATGTGAATGAGTACCTAGAATGTGAATGAACAATTAAAAAGTACAATAATGAATTATTATAAAAACAAAAGTGCAAACCCTAGATGAGGATTTTATTAGATTTTGATAAGTGCCCTAATCCTATACAATGATATGACTTGACCTATAAATAGCCCAATATAATAATAATAAAATCACTCCTAAGTTTATATTAAGTAATTAAAGTAATAAGAAACCGAGTAATTAACTAATGACTAATTAATTATTGGGTGATTATCCTAATTACTCAAACACCCCCCACCCCTTAATATCAACTTAGAGAGAAACTAAACAACCTGATGAATAATGCAATGATGGATTGCATGGATGGGTTTTTGTTACAAGGCTTGATGAAATACCCATGTACAAAGAAATGAAACTCTCATAAGTAGAGAAAAGGAGAAAACTACATGGGAAAAGCTCCTCTCCAAAAGAGAGAAAATAAAATAATTTCACTAGTGAAAGAAGGATAGAAGGACACAATGTGACCCCCCAAGGACTACTTCTATCACACAAGTACAATAGATTTCCCCCCAATGGGAGAGAAAATGAGGATGTGAATCCCCCCATAAAGAAAGAGCTCATATGCCAATGATGAAAGTTTAAATACAAAACATGATCCACTACCTACAAACAACATTTCTCCCCTTAGGAAGATACAAATCCACTTATGATTGGAGAATCCATTTCTAAAGATTCAACATGTCTTTTGTGCCCCATAGGTATAGTTTGGATGTCAAATCCTTCAATTAGGTCCCATACCCTATGCTTGTAGGAATTCCAAAAAAACATTCTTTTATCTCTAATTTGATGTACAACCAATTTGTTTTCCCCAAATACTTACAAAGTTTTAATCCCTCTTTTGTGCAAGTTGAAGACCTTGGATTATAGCTTCATACTTTGCTACATTGTTGGTGCAACTAAATTGAATCTTGAATGGAAATTAATACTTATATTTATTTGGAGACACTAGAATTATACTAGCATTGACAATATTTTTGTTTCTTGAGCCATGAATAAAAATTCCACAAAACCTTTGTGCCCTCCTGAACCTTCATGAGGTTGGGGATAAGAGTGTTTCCCTCATGTATACAATAGCTGCCTAGTCCAGTCCCCTTGGCCTCATTATATGGGTCAAATTGAAAATAATTACCTCACTCATCTAGCAAGCAATCAAGGACCTCTTTCAAAAGGGTATCAAGCTCATGAATAACACACTCTCCCTCAAGGTCATGTAAAGTATAGTTCATGTTGACAAGGTTGGGAGTGTAGGTTCAATGTGATGTTTTACAATGGTTTTAGCCTTAATGGTCACATTTTTACCATACATTGTTCTAAATATCATATGAGACTATTTAGACGACTACCCTCCTATCTTGGTAGTGAACTCCCTAGATAGGCATATAACAAAGAATGCAAGAAGGTTTATAACTCAAATGTATTGTAAAATTGTACAACAAGAACATGCATGTAGGGTCAATTTCAAGTCTTTCATGACTCCTAGTATCTTAATAGTAGTTCCATCCAATTTCACTACTCCCTTAAACATGGTTCATATTTAATTCCAAGAAGATCATTTATTTTCTTAGGAACAAATCTACTAGACCTCGAATCAATCATACAATTGTGAACTGGATGGTCTCCAATAATTAAAGGCATATAAAAGGAAGGTGGATTATTTTTCTCTAGTATTTATTTCCTCCTTTTCCTTGATGATACTGGTTAGAGTTGTTGTTCCTTCCTTTTCCAAAACACCTTACAAGTTGAGTCCTTCCAAAGCTTTTGTAGTGTAGAAAAAAGAATCCCTTTTTCACACTTAATTTGGGAAGGAATAACTAATAATAAAATGGACTTAATGGTGCCTCATTTGGGGTGTTGTAAAGTGTATCTTTACACTTTCACACTAATCTAGGGATTTATTAATTAATTGAGGTTAACTGGCCTCTTTAATTCAAATCCAAGCCTAATTAATTGCAAATTTTGAGGGATAAAACCCGACACTCTTAAATAATATTAGGAAACACTTAATTTTACAAGGAATGTGTCCTAGGGACCCATTCGCCACTTGGCGAATGGGTCCTCACTAGTTCCTAGGATCCCCTTTTCACATATCATTTCACAATCCCCGAGGTGTGTCCTAGTTAAGTATGATAGGACCCATTCGCCCTATATCGAATGGGTCCTCACTTAACCCTAGGATCCCCCCCTTGGGATGTGTTTTTGGTGGTATTTTAGTGATTTCAAATCCTAGATCTAATGTTGACTTGTGTTATTTAAATTTTGACAATTAAGAGTAAGATAAGTATAAATACAAGGCTATTTCACTTAGTTTCACCTAGCAATTTTGATTCAAGCAACCTAAGATCTTCATAAGCAATCAAGAGTACTTTCACAAGAGAATTATAGAGCATTCAAGAAGGAATTCAAGGATTGAATTACTAAAGTTTATTGCAGTGATCAAGGATCCATTTCATCATGTCAAAGTCATGCATGATGTTGAGCTAATGTGATGATATAGCATTGGTGATCAAGTTCAAGTGTTCAAATCCATTATCTTATGTCACGTTCATGATCAATTTTTACACTCATTGAGGCCATTTCATGCTAAATTTCAGATTTGCAATCCAAAGTTCAATTGAGGATTGATGAGTTGTTACACATTGTTGTTCATTCATCTTTCCTTTTATGCATTGTTTTATTTCAAGGTTTAATTACCAAAACAAGGTTTGATCAAGGAAAACCCCTATTCCCTAAAAAAAAACATTTTTCTTCTCCTTTGATGTGTGATTGCAGGTTTTAGGTTGAAGATAAAGTGGAGAGAAAAATTGGAGAAAGTTGCAAAGTTGTCACCTTTCTTGCAAGATCATGTAAATTCTTCTACAAAATTCATTTCCGACTTTCAAGAGATGAACACTTGGAGTTTGGAGTTGCTGACATTGAAGAAAAGAACCTAGAAATTGATTTTCCATAACCATAGTAGGGACACATTCACCACTAGGCGAATGAGTCCTTAGTGCGGCCCGAAAAAGCACTTTTTTCAACAAGTACACAACATTTGACCCTCTTAAAACCTGTATTTTGATTGTTACATTGGTTAGGTTTGTTTTATGATATTCATTTATGCATTATAACCCTCATAATTGAGTGAAACTAGAAGAATGATTGGGTGCATCCATTTGGTTAATCCATCTTGGATCTGACACCCCACAATTTTTCTTTGTTTCATTTTGGTGAGCCCGAACTTTTTGAGCATTGTAGTTTTTTTTATTTTGGAGTCTTTTCATATTAGATTAGATCTTTCATTCATTTGCATTCATTTGCATTGAATTAGATCTCATTTAGGGTGTTTAGTTTGCATTCAAATTTTCATCTCATCTAGGGTTTTTAGGATTGCATTGTTTGCATTCTTTAAGTCTAAAAAATACAAAAAAATCAATCATATTGCATATCATTTACATCATATTAACTTGCATTTCAACATTGAAACAAAAATTGCATATCAAACTAGGTCTTTTATTTCATCATTTTGTCACATTTTCAACTTGCATTTCACATTGCATCTACAAAAAAATTAAACCTGAAACTTACTGTAGCAGACCTAAATTTAAAAATCATTAGAAAAGACTTGAAAATCTGTAAAAATCAGCTTCAAAAACCTAGTCTATTACCCATTCACCCTAGGGAAAATGAGTCCCTGATCAGGTCTTCATCTGCATTTATGGGAATTAAAATATTTAGTTCTATGCTTTTGTTTGTTGCTATCAGATATTTTTTTTCAGTTTGTTGAGTTTCTGTTGCATTCATTTCATTAGATCTTGCTTAATTTGGTACATTTAGTGCATTGTGTGATTTCAAAATTGCATTTACAACATTTCATTTTTAGATTGTTGCATAGTGTAATCAAAAAATTACCTTGTTTAGAATCTAAAAATTGCATTTACACATTCCATTGCATTGTATTTTAAGCCTCTGTCCATTTTGGGTTTGCACACCAAGTTTGTAAAACTTATATGAGCTTTACAACTTGGTGTCCTATTAGCAATACTATTGTGAGATGTAGTTCGAGACTCATGGCATCCCATGATATACCATTCATCGTGGGTCTTGGGTTTTCTAGCTCTCTTCCAAATAGTGTTGATAATCAACCCCCTATGGATCATAACATGCATACCTCATTTCCCATGACTTCCCTTCCTACAAATAGTGCACAATATATTGATAATATCCTGCAAGAAAACATAAGGAGGCTAGATGAAGAATTGAAAATCTTACAAAACTTTATGAAAACCAAACCTATCACTGGTCATCCCCTTCCTCTTATAGGGAATATACGAATGACACTTAAACATAATGATGGGATAGAATTTATATGTTCCTTAGTCCATATCATTTACCAAAATTTTCCTCCTCCTCAACCATCTTACATTACATCTCACGTGCATAAGAGAGAAGAACCCGCAAGTCTCGAGCACTTTGTTACTCCTAACACAACCTTTTTTGAAAAAGGAAAGAGTTTACAGTTAGAAGAAGAAAGTGATGACAACATCGTAATCAAACCAAAGAAAAAGAGACCTAGAGTACATGAACATCAAAAACACCAGTTATCACAGTTGTATGAGCCTCCTAAATCTCTTTATAACTTGTTACAACTATCCAAAACCAAGATGATAGTCTATGCTCTTTTACATTGGCAACTAATCGAATTACCACCTAACCCTGAAAACTTGACCAAAAGACAAACTGATAAAACTGAACCATATTGTGCTTATCATAGATTCTTTGGAAATTAACCGATGATTGTCAACCTTTAAACAAAATATTGAAGAATTTTAAACCCTTTAAAAATCCATCTTGACCAAGAGCATGCGCTCTTGCTCCTTTCCATGTAATAGTTGTAGGATCTTAGTATTCTCACTATTGCATGTTTTCCATTCATTGCAAAACATTCTCTTTATCGCAAGGAGCTCATTCTCATCACCTATCCCGAATCACCCTTGTTCTGCACTTAGTGGGGGCAAGGGGTTAGTTAGCCTTGTCCTAGTTTTGGCATGTGTTGTTGTCCCTTTGGCTAGTTGTCCACCTTTCGTATATACCGACCAAGATTAGGGTGTGGATGACCTACTATAGGTTGACTCACATGTGCCTTACTAGTCCTTTGCATTTTTTTGTTTTCATATTTCTTTATGTGATTGCATGTGCATAATGTGATCCTCTATGTTGTTTTGTTTGATATATCTCTCCCCCTCTTTTTGTGCATTCCTCTATATGTACCTACATTCTTCTATATGTTGTAAACATTTTATCCTTTTTCGCTTGTCTTGTGTTTTTCTTTTGGGGATGACACAAGGCATCGAGACATTTAGGTCTCTTCCATGTTGACCCAAAGGATTTTTTTATTTTCACTCTCTTTGTGTCATTCTTCCATTTCTATGAGTATTTGTGGAATGATGACGTTTCCAAGCTCTATGAAAATATTGTAGCAAAGATATATTGATCTTGGATCCATAGATCCCTTTTGTATTTTTGGGGGCAACCCCTCCTTCCTTTTTCATGATGTAGCTCTATTTCAGGAACATATGACTTAGAATATGGATTTTTGAGTAAGCTCTCATGTCTTGGGATGGAATATCAACTACTTTAAAGCAATTGCTCACAACAATGATTTTAGCATCTGCTTTAAAGTGGGGGCATACATCGATGATATCTTTTGACATTTTTCATATTTTATGGTGTGATTGTCTTTTTCTTGTGATGCATCCTTTTCTTGGTGGTGTCATTGGGTTTGATGTCCTCCAAGAGTGCGATATTTCTTAGCATACAAATCTCTCTTAATGGCTTGATGCAACGCGAGGCATCCCCTAAGTTGCAATCTGTTACTCTTGATTTTTCCTCTCTTGGAGACATTAGGCATGATGATCCCTAAGAAGAAGATCTTACACGAACGAAGCAAAATCCCTTTGAACAAAAACCTTTACTAAACATTATTGTTCACAAGTGTTTGACGTAGCACAAATTTTTGACCTTATGAAGCTCAAACACAACCCTAATTCAAGGCCACCTAGCATAACACACCTTGCTTTCCTATAGAGCCTTACCATGTGCATTGGTGCTTAGCATAACACAACTTGTTAAGCAAGGATAGGAATGTGAGTGACACCCTATCAGAGTTATCAAAGGGATAGATTTGGTATGGTAAGTACAGTGAGAGCCAACACACAGGCATGAATTTATCACTAAGCCACCTTCTTGGAAGGATACTCACCTAGTGGAGGACCTAAGGTTCCACTACCCCAGAGTGAGCGCAAAACCGATAGTCTAGATGTGTTCCACATCGTGTTGGACGATCTAGACTTGATATTTTCTTGGTCTTTGATAGTGTATGATAGTGTATCTTTTTCATTGTTGCATACATAAGTGTCTTGAATGACTAATTTAGTGTGATTTTGACATGGGGTCATACTCTTACTAAAGTGGGGGAAAAATGTAGTGTAGAAAAAAGTATCCCTTTTTCACACTTAATTTGGGAAGGAATAATTAATAATAAAATGGACTTAATGGTGCCTTATTTAGGGAGTTGTAAAGTGTATCTTTACACTTTCACACTAATCTAGGGCTTTATTAATTGAGGTTAAATTGAGTTTAATTGGCCCCTTTAATTCAAATCCAAGCCTAATTAATTGCAAATTTTGAGGGATAAAATACGACACTCAAATAATATTACACTACACTTAATTTTATAAGGAATGTGTCCTAGGTTAGTGACCTAGGACCCATTTTTCACCTGGTGAATGGGTCCTCACTAGGTCCTAGGACCCCCTTTTCACATATCATTTCACAATCCCTGAGGCATGTCCTAGTTAAGTATGCTAGGACCCATTTACCCTATGGCGAATGGGTCCTCACTTAACCATAGGAAACCCCCCTTGGGATATGTTTTTGGTGGTATTATAATGATTTTAAATCCTAGATCTGATGTCAGCTTGTGATATTTGAATTTCAGGAATTAAGAGTATGATAAGTATAAATACAAGGCTATATCACTTAGTTTCACCTAGAAATTTTGAGTCAAGAAACCTAAGATATTCATAAGTAATCAAGAGTACTTTCACATGAGAATTATAGAGCATTCAAGAGCATTCAAGGACATAATTATTAAATTTTATTGCAGCGATTAAGGATCCATTTCATCATGTCAAATTCATGCATGTTGTTGAGCTAATATGATGATGTAGCGTTGGTGATCAAGTTCAAGTGTTCAAAGCCATTATCTTATGTCACGTTCATGATCAAGATCTACACTCATTGAGGCTATTTCATGCTAAATTTCAGATTTGCAATCCAAGGTTCAATTGAGGATTAGTGAGTTGTTACACATTGTTGTTCACCCATCTTTCCTTTTATGCATTATTTCATTTCAAGGTTTAATCACCAAAATGGGGTTTGACCAAGGCAAACCCCTATTCCATAGAAAGAAAAAAAAAATCTTCTCCTTTCATGTGTGATTGCAAGTTATAGGTTGAAGATCAAGTGGAGAGAAAAATTGGAGAAAGTTGCAAAGTTGTCAAAGTTGTCATCTTGCTTGCAAGATCACGAAAAATATTTTACAGAATTCATTTATAAATTTTGGGAGCTAAACACCTAGAGTTTGGAGTTATAGAAATTAAAGAATAGAACCCAAAAATTGATTTTCCAGAACCCTAGCAGGGACCCATTCACCAGTGAGCGAATGAGTCCTCAGTGAGGCCCGAAAAAACACTTTTTGCAATAGGTACACAACATTTGACCCTCTTAAAACCCGTCTTTTGATTGCTACATTGGTTAGGTTTGTTTTCTGATATTCATTTATGCATTATAACCCTCATAATTGAGTGAAACTAGAAGAAAGATTGGGTGCATCCATTTGGTTAATCCATCTTGGATTCGAAACCCCACCAATTTTCTTTGTTTTAGCTTCTTGCAACAAATCCCTTGGAGATGGGATGGACAAAGCCTCCCACATGGTAATATTCAAGTTGTCCTTCATCTGATCTACAATATTAAAAGGGATGTGACCATATTTTGAAGGAACTTTCACAACAACAGGGTCTACTCTTGTTGATTGGTTGGTTTGGGGTTAATCTTGTGTCTTATCACCCTTGCTAATGGCTTGATTTAGTTGTAACACATGGGTCTTATCCATTGTACTTACATGTGTATCTTTTTGAGATGTTTGGGAAGTTTATTCCTAACCAACCATGGGAGATGTTATATCTTTGATTTCTCTTATCTTTGACCTCGTGTTCTAGTCCTCTACATCAACATTCTTGTCTAATGAAAATTTTTATTTAAGTAACAAAATTCTACCTCATGACAATTCACCAATGTCGGATCACCCTAAATTTTCTCTTGACTCCTAATAGCTTCCTAATTTTTCTCAATTTTTTGTATTAAAGGTGTCGGTGTACTTTGGACCATCAAATTTTGACCAAAATCTCCATTCTAACATGCATTTTGGATATGAGGTTGGTTGCATGAGTAACACCACTCATGTCCTTGAGGTATATTATTTTTAATTAGAACAAGGGAATTTTATGTGCTAGCAGTAGCAAGATTGACAATGTTAAGAGGTATGGAATATTTTCATTAAGTATACACTTAGTATGGATGCCTATTTAGTTGGTAAGCTTTATTTTGGAACTGGAATGGCCTATTATTTTGGGCCCACAACCTCTTTCTGATCACCAAATCATTTCTAAAATTTGGTAGTAGGTTTTTTCCCTCATGCAGCTCATTTGAAAGGGAATCTAAATAAAATAGTTGAAAATTTGATGCAATGGGAAGTGGTTCCAAGATGCGATGTTGAGGTAGAATTTCCAAGAACAAGTACATTAGATGCCTTGTAGCTATTTTCTAGCCTATATTGAACAATTTTATGCCCTTATTGCAATATCATACACATCTAGTAGAGCGGGCCCTCCCATACATTGTATCATCATAATAACATCACTATTAAGAGATCTCAAATAATACAAGAAGGCATGATTTGGGGATGGTTTTATCAAGGTAAGGATCATATCCTAGGTTTTAAAAAATATAAAATTAAAATCTCCCATGAATTCATGATGAGCCTTCTTGATTGTATTCAATTGTTCTACCAAATACAAGTGATCACTCTTATCTTCAAATTGTTGGTAGATCTTCTCACCTAACTCATCCTAGTTGTGAATAGAATTAGGTTGCAATACTTTGTACCATTGTGATTCCTTTCCTTTCAAGGATGTAGCTAAGAGTCTTATAGCCATTTTATCCTCTATGATTTTATGAAAATACCATATATTAGCTATATCATGTATGTTCTCTATAGGAGTGGTTGATGTTTCACCAATGAAGTATGAAATACTCTTTAAGGAAACCATTGGTATGCCATCTCTTTCAGCTGGGACAAGAGGGATCCCACCATTTAATGTAACAAATACCTATTTTCTTGGAGTAGCCATGTTGGTAAAGAGAAATATTATTCTGTTTAACTAAATAGTAGGTTTCTTTGGCTAAGGGAGCCTACTAAATGAAGGAGTAGATTAAGTTATAGGATATGCTATTATAGATCTAGTGTCTTTTCTTGGTGGAGATAAATAAATCCTATTTCTTCTTCTCAAATTAAAATATTGTAATTCAATAAACTAGAAGTTACCTCTTGAAGAAGCTCTAATTTGAATCATTTTCATGAAAGTTGTAGGACTAATCTAGTACCAAAGTGTGCAATGTTTCTTGGTGCTTAAAGAATTTCCTGTAATGGATGTAGTTACTAAGACCAACAATAATCTTCTTAAAATGAAATAAAGTTCATCAAATTGGTCCTTGTCACATGAAATTGTACCCTATTGAAACTGGTTCACCATTCCAATGACATAACAAGAATGATATCAAGGTGTGGGACCTTGTAATTGAGATCATACCTTTGGAGAAGGTTAGCTTCTTTTCTAACCTATATGGAGAGTGTTGATCCAATCCAACACTAAATAAGCCTATAGAATATCCCTAATCTTACATCTTGTAGAGGAAAAGGGAGATAGGACTATAAAAAATTAAAAGGGGTGGTGATGCACCTAGATTAAATGAGTTTATTCCTACCCATTATGGAATACAAAAATAATTAAACTTTCGGAAGAACTCACATAGTTCTCTATTATACCATCTCCTATAAGTACACATGGAGGTTAGGGTTTAAAAATCACTAAGAAGGAAAGGTTTTATCCATCATTAGATCCTGAAAACAAGATTAACAAAACATAAAAACATAAAAAATATGAAAAAAATCATTTAGATATGAAACTAAGAAGGTTTACACAATATGTATAAAAAATTAGAAGAGTTAAAATAGCAATTCTTATTAATTTAGAGACATAGAAATAATTTAGAATTACAAAAAATATAAAGTGTTAGATGCACATGACAACTGAGAGGGGGGTGAATTAATTGTACATTAAAACATTTAATCCCTCATTAAATTTCAAACCCTTATCAACATTTAAACCCTCATTAACCATTAGCAGAATGTAAACATGTGAAATAGAAATGCAAGCACAACCAAACACAATAGTACACCAGATTTACATGGAAAAACCTAAGCAGGGAAAAACCATGATGAGGATTAGCTCACATATATATGAATAGTAATATTGAATACAATTAGGCTCACTGCTAAGGGCTCACTACCTAAAGGACTTGCCGTCTGGAAGAAAGAAGATATAGGAAACTATTATAGAGAAATTCACTATCTCTGAGAAATAGGATCCACCATTGCAACTCTATGTTATCCGCAACCTTTGGCTCATTGCCTCCAGCAACTTCAAGAACATTGAAAATGTAGACACCTTATGCTCACTACATTTGGATTCATAATCATTAAGCTTGCACTTAGATCACCACACTTACCACTAACAAATCACCTTGTATTTGTACCATCTGTGACCTAAACAATCTTAATTAGGTCAAACTTAATAAAACATATGCACCTCAACCATGCAACACCAAATAGGTTGGAACCAAACACTTCTATGATGGAAAGAAATGAAGGAATACCACACCAAGGGTTAATTAGGACCCAAATCTACACCAACACGCTTCACCATGCTTCCATAAACAAAAAATAACCTCCATAATTAGAGCTAGCACGCCAAGTTGGAAAAAACTACACTAACAATAATAAGTGACCACATACACACTTCTTCAGGTCTGGAAACACCACACGAATCACATTGCAACACTCCACAACATTCCATAATATTCGACATTATCAAAATATCCAACACCACTATGACAACCATTTGAAATTGAAGAACACATTCATTCTATGCAACCAGGAACACTACCACAAAACACAACTTATGAATCCAAGCTTGTAGAGTAAATCATCACCAACACTCCAAGGGAAAGTAGATATAGATAGTATAAACAACTTCCCAAATTGGCAAGACAGGAAACAACAACATGGAGAAATGCGAAACAATCTCATTTCTCCTAGACAACCATCTTCATAGACAAACACACTGTCAAACACAACTTCCTCTACCACATGATCTAGAACCTAAAACTATAGATATAGAACCTTTGAACACCTTTGATCATCACATCCAAACTACACAAGCATATCTTCAACCATGAAGAAATGTGGAACACAACACGAAACAAACCTCTATCACATTGCACACTCTTTTATTCAATTTTTCTCAAAAGAAGTTGGAAACCAAGTGAACCAGCTACATTTGTAACACCAAAAACATTTCCTCAACATATTTTCAACACTTGCAACACTTTCTCAATACCACAAAAAATTATTACCATGACCACATAACATGACTATGTTGACATCAGGCCACAATACAAATGACAACATAGTGCAACACTTCTTCAACAACTCCAACAATATCCATACTATTGACATCAATGAAAACATCTGTAACATACTTGCAACATAAAGTGAATTTATTATTATTAGAGAAACTAAGGAATAATCCCTTACAAAATTAGTACAAAATTCTTTTAAACCTTTAGAAAAGGCATAGGAGAAAGAGAACATTTCGCAAGGGATGAGACCATAACCATGATCCTACAAATGCTATGCAAACATGTGTCCACATAATACCAAGTTAGATGCATGATAAAACATTCCTAACACCACATGCATGATTTAGTATTGATGAATATATTGATTGGAGTGTAGAAACCCCCACAAAATTTATGAAAAAAATGTGATTAGGGATGGCCTTCTAACAAAAATGAGTTTGAATCTAATAAGTTAAGTTTGGGTTTCATTTTCCCCTTGGAATCCATGAAAACAAAATTTAAAACCCTTTCTATAGATCCACAAATTAAGATATGGTAGTTGTAGGATTCATTAAGCATTAATGGTGTTTTCTATGTCAAAGAAAGAGACATTGGCAGGTGGCAAGAATTGGGAAAAACTAGGGACTTAGAACCAGGTTCCAGGTTCCTTTTAGATCCCAAGCTAGAACCTAGAACTTGGATTTGAACCTAAAATATAATTTGTAACTTAGTTGCAAAGAAAGAATGTTCCTGAGGGCAATAAGAGTTAGGTGGAATCAGGAACTTAGAACCAAGTTTGAGGTTCCCATTAGGTATCTAGTTCTAGTTGAAACTTGGAACTATGTCACAAAGGAAGTATGATCTGATGGGATTTAGGTGTGGAAGATAAATCAATATTGGAACTCAAAATAATTGGTAAGCAATGAGAGCTAGATAAGACCAAGAACTTAAAACCAAAGTTCAAGTTCCATGTTTCAACCCAAAACCATATTTTGGAGGAAAGTAAGAAGGAAATGAAGTCATAGGGATCGATCGAGAGTCAAAATAAAACAAGGACCTGGAACCAAGGTTCCAATTTCTTGTTGAGTCTCCAATTTTGATTGAAAGCTTACAAAGAAGGCAATAGATGGAGGTCAAAATGGAACAAGGGCCTAGTGTTGGAGAATTTCAAGATCAAAGAGCTCGAATTGATAACCTTCCAAAAGTGAAAATATGAGCACAATTATATGTCTATCAATATAAAAATAAAGAGTGTAAATATACAATGATCAACCTTGCATATATAGGCAAGGTACATGAGGTAGGAAGGTAGAATTGAATAACTAACTAACCCTCCAAGGATGGAACACTTGTGAGCTCACTTGCCAAATGTGTGAGAAAGTGTCAATAGGTGTCTCAAGTGATGAGGACATATGTCTCAACCATATGAAGTGGGACAAAAGCTTAAAAAACAAGTAAACTTAAGTTATGAGTGTGAATAGGTCAATCATAGAAAGATGATATCCTAACTGGATGGATAAAGACACTATCTACACTAACACCCTCCCATAAGTGCAAATTAGGGATTAGTGTATACAAGATGGTGAGTCCTAGCTACTAGGCCATGTTAGGTACTCATGTACAAATTTCTCATAAAGTGGGTTAAAGGAGAAACACGTTGTGGGAAATAAAAACCCCTCTCTAAAAGAGAAATGATGAAATGACAATGAAATGTACAAGTGAAGACGGAAGTGATAAATGGAGGACTCATGATGACCCCCCAAAGAACTACTTGTAGAAAAATTTACAATGGATATTCCCCCATAGGAGAGAAAAGAGAGGTCTATGTGACCCCCCAAAAAATGTGAATTATTGAACTCCATGTGAGGAAATACTTCCTCCCAAAATTGATAGGAGAAGAGAAACCATGCAGCCTCCCCTCAAAATTTTTGTGGTGTTGGTAGATGCTAAAAAATAGATGTTAAAGATGATCGACAATTGTTGAACAACATTTCTCTCCTTGGGAAGAAACAACACCACAAATGTGTGCAAGATGACTTTCCATTTTGGATAGGAATATGTAGGAATTCAAACCAATGTCTCCAAATTTTGTACATGATCCAAAGGTTTATGTGAAGCCTATGATGTCTTCAAATGATGCTCAAATATATACAGTCCATTTTTTATGTGTGATAGAAGTTAATTGTTGAATGCATAGGAAAATTGAGAGGGGGGGTGAATCAGTTGTACCTTAAAACTTCAAAACTCTCACCAAATAATTTAGAATGATTTATCATGAAAGCAAATAATAGAAACATAATTAAAGCAATACCATGCACAAAGAAACACCAGATTTACATGGAAAACCCAAGAAGGGAAAAACCACGGTGAGGATTAGCTCACAATATAGAGTGTAGTGTAGAAAAATGTATCCCTTTACATTTTCACCTTTGTTTGGACCCTCCTAATTAGATTGGACTTAATAATGCCTTAATGTAGAGTTGAAAAATGTATTCCTTTACATTTTCACACTTTGTTTGGGCCCTCTCAATTAAATTGGACTTAATTATGCCTTAATAAGCCCTATTTTACATCTACAACCCTAATAAATTACATTTTCTGAAGGGGAAACCCGACAACAATTAATGCCAACACATAACACTTTACCTTGAGCAATATGTGTTCTAGGAATAGGGACCCGAGACCCATTCGCCCATGGGTGAATGGGTCCTCCCTAGGCTTTGGAACCCATTTTTAAAACATGTTTTTGTGGTATTTTTATCATCCCAAATTCAAATTTCAAATGTCGGCTTGTAATGTTTAATTTTTGAGAAATTATGGATAACTACTTATAAATACAAGGCTATTTTATCAAATCAACTAGAGATTTCAAGAGATTTTTAAGAGAACTTTCACAAGAGAAAAGATTATTGTCAAGAGCATTCAAGGATAGATCTACCAGTCATCTATAGCAGCAATGAATATCTCAAGCATCATGTCAAAGCTATGTTCAATCATGCATTTTTTGGAGCTAACATTGTGATGTAGGTTTCAAAGATCAAAGCAAGCATTCAAGACAAGATTCAAGTATCGAGATCCACATCCATTGAAGTTGTTTCATGCAAGACCAAGATCAATATTTCATCCCTCCAAAGGTTTATTCAAGGGTTTGTTGAGTTGCAACATTGTATTGTTCATTCATCAATCCTTTCATGCTTCATTGTTTCAATTCAAGTTTTAATTGCCAAAATGGGGTTTGATCAAGGCAAACCCCCATTCACCAAAAAAAAAAAAAATTCCCTCTTGTGTTTGTGTTGCAAATTTTAGGTTGAAGGAAGATTGGAGATTGGAGATCTCTAAAGTGCGAAATTGAAAAAGTTACAAAAGTTGTCTAAGTTATAAGAAAAGTTGTCATCTCATGAAAACTCAGATCCAAAGCTCATTTTCCATCATTTTTGTGTGAAACTAGTGGTGAATTGCATCTTAGATCTATCTCCAAAGGCTCTTGAAAATTCAGTTCAAAAAGTTGTCTTAGGACCCATTCACTATTTTTGGACAGGGGGGTCCTGGACACTTTGCAACTAACTGGGACACTCTACAACCAATTTTGAGGTAATTTTTAAGTGTCTTCCACTCATCCAATTTGTAGAAAATTGACTATTTATGTTAGAGCTATGATTCATCTACATGAATTAGGTCTTAGGCTACAAATTTGAGGTCATTTGCTATTTTATTTTCATCTCCCAAAAGTGTTGTTTGAATTTTAGCTCCCGTCCACACACACATAAAGGAAATTATCAGATCTTCCATAGAATTGAATCACCTAAGGGCTGAAAGTTAATTCTATCTTGGAGGATCTCATTTCTTGAATGAAATAGAAAATAGATATGCTCATTACGCCCCATTTTTCCATTTCTATTTATAGTAAGTTTGGTGAAACATTCCAAATTTAATATAAAACTCTATGTTTTGGTGAACCTATGCTATTTTTCTATGTTTCAGAGTAATATCAACACCAATTACAAAGGGCTCACTGTCGGAGGGATCACTACCTAGAAGAAAGAAAGGCTCACTACTATAATAGGAAAGAAGATAAAGAATAATGTTACAGTGAGAAATTCATCTCAATGCAACAAAAAATTCCACCACGACATTACTAACACCTTCACAATCTTATTGAAGATTGTAGACACCTTCTGCTTACTACATCTAGTAATCTAACACATGAAATCTTGAACTGCACTACACAAATTCACACCTCACGACTCTACAATTTGCATCATTCACATCACACATTTTTCTTATCATCCCTCAACATCTTAACACATATTTATACCATCTTCAACCTTGAAAATATTCTCTAAGATCGGCTATGCACCTCAACCATACAAATTCAAATTAGGTCAGCACTGAAACATTCCCGCGGTGGAAAAGAATGAAGGTGTACCACAACACACCTTAACTAAGACCTAAATCCACTCATAAACATCACGCCATGCTTCCACAAACACCAAAGCAACTTCGTAATTAGTGTAAACACCCAAGGTCGGATGAACCTATGTAAACACCATTAAACAATGAAGTACACACTTACTTTCATCCAAAAACAACTTGTAGACAACAAATGTCACTTGAACATAATCAGGAATATTCCACCCTAAAATCCAACAAATTCCTTCGCAACAAGTTTCACATGAAGAATGTACACACCTAGTACACTCAAATAATTCTTCCATACACTGCAACTTAAGAAATCAACTTCTGAAGCACCAAACCTCAAACAACTTCAATTACAAAAAGATACAAACACTATTAATACCCTTCTAGATCCACAAGACCTAAAAATAATCTATGAAGAAATGCAGAGAAAAACCATTTCTCCTAGACACCACTGCATTACACAGTTCACACATTGGTGAGAATAACATCCTCTGCACAATTATCTAGTACACCAAATTGTGGATGCAACGCCTCTGAACACCTCTGATCAACATATCTAAACCACACAAGTAGATCTTCAACATAAAAGAAATGTGGAGGGATATCTAAACCACACAAGTAGATCTTCAACATAAAAGAAATGTGGAGGGTATCCCACATAAGTGGGTTAGAATTGCATTGACAAACAAAAATTGCTTGGGCGCTGAAATTTTTTTAGGGGGGTTCACTAGAACTCCTTAAAGGGTTCACTAGAAGGAGGGGGTTCTAGTGAACCCCCCTTTAATAGGTTTTTCTTTTTTTAATGTTATAAAAGGGGGGTTCTCTAGAACCCCCCTTTTTTCCCTTCTCCCCCTCCATGTGCAATTTTTTGCAAAATTTTAGGTTTGAAGCTCGGGTTGAGGATGAAAATGGAATCATTTGACAAACCAATCTGGATTATTATAGTCCTTGAAATGAGCTATCCATCAAATATAATTTTAATATATGTTGGTTTTATTATGTTTTTTTTTTAGTTTAATTAAACATAAGTTTTTCACTAAAAATCAAGCTCTTTGTTCTCCACATCTGGAAAAATAGTAGATTATAAAAAAAAAATTCATGTTAGGTATTGATTTCCTTTATCCAACAAAAAAAATGAATTTCGATACATATAAAAAAATTTAAGTTGTAAATAGTCTGCCTATGTCTAAATTGTAATTAGTTTGACTTCAAAACTTAATTAAGAAAAAAAAATCAATAAAACACTACGAAACCAAATGAATGTACTAGATGTTGTAGCTACAAATCTAAATTCGAAAAAAAATAAAATTTATCCTTCATATAGAAAAAGTTATGTTGTTTACGATAAACATCACTCTTTAAAAATGGTGTTTACTATTTAAAAATAGCTTTTGAAGGAGATGGAAAAAGAAATGCAATCTGATTCCAATTTTTTTAAAATATATATATTTAGAATCTATAGACAAAATGTCACAAATCACTATTTTGCATCATCTTCAAATTCCTTGTGGTTTAGCATCTATAGGTGCCTGAAAGTGAAGATTTAATTAAAAAAATCAATTCAATGTCAAGTTTGGCCAAAAAGTGTAACCCACTATTGTGGGATCACCCCAGAGAGAAACAAGAATGCTACTCTACAACACAGAACACCACCACAACACATTTTTTCCTCTTTTTATTCATTTTTTCTCAAAATCACTTGGAAATCAAGCACCAAAGGCACATCTTCAACACTTCCTCATCATCACCAAGCCAACTACAACATAGCAACTCAACCATACATCCATAGACAAAATCGTATCAAAGCAACACTAGAGGTTGACATCAATAGCTTACTATTGAAAACATAATGCAACTAATCAAAGCATCATCAGAGACAACATCAACTCAATATCAACTGCTCACACTCTTGCAACAAACTCTTGCTCATACAGTTGACACTAATTACAACACTAAAGCTTGTTGACATCAATGACAACACCAACTTCACATACTTGCAACAATCTCCCCCTTTGTCATTGATGGAAACACATGATGTGAAAAACCATCAACAACAAACATAATAGCTCTAATCCTCATTATTCTGCTCCATAGAAACTCATTATCTCTTTTCATCACTTACACAACTAACTCATTACTCTCTCTCCCTTTGTCAGCTAACTCACCTCATTTTTCACATGACTCATTCTCCCCCTTTGACATCAATGGCAAAGAGCAATAGATTTACATGTCTCTCATTGATATCAAACTACTCTGCATACTCCCCCTTAGGAGTACACACCATATTGCATCAATCAGAAACCACTACAACAACCAATAATTCCACTACCTACTCCCCCTGAGAGGTAGCCACCAACATCAATCCAAAAAAAAGAATGAATCTTGATATCCACTAGACTAATGCATCTCCTTATGCATCTAGTTCAAATAAGGAGGGGAAATAAACCCCAACTTCTCTCGGAGATACTCAAAAGTATCCTTAGAAAAATCCTTAGTAAATATGTCAACAACTTGATACTTTGTAGGCACATATTCAAGATTTACTTTATTCTCTACAACCTTCTCTCTCAAAAAGTGATACTAGATTCAAATATGCTTTGTCCTTGAATGAATTACTAGATTATTTGATATATTGATAGCACTTGTATTATCATAGAAGATAGAAATTGGTTTATCATATACCACTCTAATATCCTTTAATATTTTCCTCATCCACAGTACTTGTGTGGAGCAAGATGTTGCAATGTATTATGCCTCTACAGTAGATAAAGACACCTAATCTTGTTTCTTGCTTAGCCATAACACCAATCTGCATCCAAGAAAGAAGTCACCACCACTTGTACTTTTCCTATCATCTACATAACCAACCCAATTTGCATCATTGTAAGCACTCAGAATAAAGTCAACATTTGAATATCCTCTCCAATGTTGCAACATGTGACTCTCTAGGATCTTTTTGAAATCTAGCCACAAGACAGACTGCATGCATGATATCCGGTCAAGTATCAGTTAGATATATCATTCCTCTAATCATTTATTTGTACTTGCTTTGATCAACCTTAGGAGATTCATCACTCTTGCTCAGCTTACAACCATTAACCATAGAGGTACATACCAGTTTAGAATCTTCAATTCCAAACTTCTTCAACATTTTCTTGACATAATTAATGGACCTTGATTTCCCATTTTGGAAAACTTGTTAGCTATTAGCAACTTATTTTGAAAAGTTTCCCATGTGAAGATTCTAGCCTTTGGAAGACAATATTTGTGCTAGTAGAGATGCAAAGGTAATGAAGTCACTGTCTCATCTTTCTCTAAATTTTTGTATCTGTTTTTTTGCATTATACTACCCAAATTTTGAGCTAGTCCACACTATTTTGTCCTTACCTTCTCAGATGGTGATTACCCTATTTCTAAGTATTGTTTGCAATTGCTCAAGTTCTTTGGGTGGAAATACCAACCAACCCAACTCTTTCCAATGTCAGGTTAGAATACCATCCTTGTTGCTTACTTGTATATAGTCTTTGGCATTTGATCCCCAAGCTTGTAATAATATTCTTCTTAGTTTCCCCACATCCAAGAAACTATCCAAGCTTGGGAATCCACCCCACGAGTCTTCCCAGAATAAGATGGATTTTCCATCATAAATGTCCCATGAAAAATAGTCTGTGATGATGGATTGACATCCCCTCATGAAATTCCATGTTCTTGATCCTTGAGGTAGATTGTTTGAAATCAAAAAGCTCCTTTCATAATTGTTATTTAGATATTTATTTTGGAGGATCTTGACCCATTTTGAGTTCTTGTTCGTATAAATTTTCTAAATTAACTTTTCCCCTAGATATTTGTTTTGTTTTAAAATGTCTCTCAGACCAATACCCTTGCATATCTTGTTCCATGCTATGAGAGAACTCTTTCTTTGGTCTAAGGTCCCTTGCGAAAAGAATTTCCTCATGCTTTGATTCAACTTATGGTAAGCTCCTGTAGGAAGAGAGAGACATGACAATAGATAGATAGGGATTACAGATATGACAACATTTAACATGGTTATTCTTCCTGCCCATGCAAATCACCTCCCTATCCAAGGTTCCAATCGATTATTGATTTTTTCTTCAAGGGGATCCCATAATTTTCCACCTCTCAGTCTCATTGCAAGTGGGAGTCCTAGATATTTGCTGGGAAAATGACATTTTTTGAATTTAAGGGATCTAATAATTTATTGTTCCTTCTGGAGATTTATGTGAAATAAATATATCTTTGATTTAGCTTCACTTACCTCTTCCCTAAGGCATCATTGCATAATTCTAGGATTTCCTTCAATCGTAGTGCCTCCTCACATTTAGCTACTCCAAAAAGCATTGCATCATCTGTGAATTGTTGATGTGTAATGTTTGGCACATTGTCGGTGACTTATATTCCCTCCAACCTGCTATTTGTAGCTATTATGGAGATTTCTCTTCCCAACTCCTCAACCATGATGATAAATAGGAAGGGGGAGAGTGGATACCCTTTTCTAATTCCTCTCAAAGCCTTGAAATATCCTTCTAGGGAGCCATTACTGAGAATCAAGAATATGGGGCTAGCTAAATAATTAAACATCTAGTTTTCCCATTCCTTATTGAAATTAAATGCCTCCATCACCTTACAAAGGAACCACCAATCTACACGATCATATGCTTTTTTATATATAGTTTTATCAACATGCATTGCTTTTTAGTTCTCTAAATGGAGTGAATTGCTTCTTGGGATATTAGCATGCCCTCCAATATTGATCTTCTTGACACAAATCTTATTTTTTCATTCGAAATTATGGCAGGAAGGATTCATTTCATTTGATTTATTGTTGCTTTAGCCATTATTTTGTAAAAGGTGTTGCATAAAGCTATGGGACAAAAATTGTCCAAAGACGTGGGTTTTTCTTTTTAAGGAATGAGGGTAATGAATGTATTATTTATATCTCTTAACACCTTCCATATGATCCTTGAATCTTTAATGGATGCTACCACCTCCCCCATAATATCCTAACATTTCTGGAAGAAGCTGGCAAGAA
Source organism: Sequoia sempervirens (assembly GCA_007258455.2). NCBI lineage: Eukaryota > Viridiplantae > Streptophyta > Pinopsida > Cupressales > Cupressaceae > Sequoia > Sequoia sempervirens. Next base: position 285,623,846 of record VDFB02000017.1, read on the forward strand.
AAGCATCCAGACCAGGGGCTATGTCTAGATGGAGTTAGTTAGCTGTCATTTTGATTTATTCTTCCGTAAAGCACTCCATCAACATCTTATTTTGATAATATTTTTTTAGTCATGGGATGCTTTGAATGAGCTAATTTTGTGACTCCAAGTTAGACACATTTTAATTATTAAGAAATTTTATGTATTATTTCACTATTTCTTTGGCAATCTCTTATGGTTTTTCAAGAATCTCATCATCCACTCTCCTGATTTTTGTAATTTGATTTGTATCCATGTTTAAAATGAAGGTAATATTGTAGCTTAAAACTTATAAAACTATGAGAATGTAGATCTAATTAAGTGTTCTTTGTCACAATTCTTTGTGTATGATTAATCTGTTTAGATCAATTTTACCAATTGTAGAAAGAGATAGAAGATTGTAGAAGAATGAGACAAGAAGATAGAAGTGACACAACATATATGTGCAGAAACCCTTTCAGGAAAAAAATCCACTAGAATCAATAGTGCTTGTATTATTTAACCTTAGAACAAGATTACAATAATACTGTATCAATCCTTGATTGATATGCTTCCTTGCCTTCAACAATACTTCTTCACAACCTACAATAAACTCTTATGGAACTCTCATTCACTTGTTGCAATTAATAGACAATAATTGAGCATGTAAACTCATAAGAGTTGTACAATACAAGCGCATAAAGCTCCTCACAAAAATCTACTCATAGATTGGGCAAGTAGAGTTCCACAATGTAATATGAAGTCAAACCAAAGTCTTCCTCAATTTAGGCGCCCCAAACTGAACACTTAACTGAACTTTGGTCAAGAAAATATCTTGCAAACTTCACCTCAAATTATGTGCCCAAGAATGGGCCCACTTGATTGAGCCTTGTAAATATATTCTCATGCAAAAGGTGTTAACTGAAAGATGCCAACTTGGGTTCCCAAGGTGGTCCCAAGTCAATCTTAGTTAACTGAAACATATCTCTCCACCAATTCATGCAAACATTGTACATGGTTGATCATCCTCACTTAACTAAAAGTATCCACCAATTATTTGTCATGCAACTAAAGTCATTATTCATGCAACTCAAGTAAACTCAATTCAACTAGCATTCAATTCAAAATAACTACATGCACCTAAAGATAACTTAACCATAACTGAATTGAACTGAATTGAATTGAACTAAACTAAACTGATACTGATACTGAACTGATAGTGCCACTCCATTCATGTAAATATCAATCCCTAATTTGTAGGATCAAAACATGCATTACTGAAGTGTTATCAATCCTCCAAACAGTTAACTAAAGCAAGGTGGGTTCCACCTTCCATGTGGGCGCCCCATGTGCTCCTATATTGTAGGAGCTATTTTTGGACGTCCCACATGTTCCTATCATTTAGGAATAATCAAAAATGTCAATTTACATGTTCATTTCATTTGAATTTAATCTCTTTCTAATCCTAGTGTTGGGGAACACTTTCCAGGGACTTAGGAGATACATGAAATATGTTTAGGATTGTAATTAAATGGCATCCTATTCCCAACATTCTCCCACTTGACATTATACATTGCAATTATTCTAAATAAGGAATCATTATTATAAATCAAGTATAGGACTCAAGGCCAGTGGCCTTCCTGCATCAAGAGAACTTACCTGTAGGAACTGGTTTCGTAAGATAATCTGCAACATTGATCAAAGTGTCCACTTTCTCGATCAATACCTTCCCACTCTCAACCATTTCTTGCAAAAATTAATACTGAACATCAACATGCTTATTACGAGCATGATACATAGGATTTTTGGGTAAACAAATAGCACTCTGACTATCACATTCAATTCTAATTTGCTTGCAATTAAAACCAATACCTTTCCCAAGTCTCTGTAACCAAATTGCCTCTTTAGAGGCATGTGTAGCAGCCATGTACTCTACTTTTGTGGTGGAAAAAAAAAATTTGGGCTGCCTCTTATTCATCCAACTAACCGCAGCTCCAAACAAAGTAAACACATAGCCACTTGTCAACCTCTGACTATCCAAGTCTCCTGCCCAATCTAAATCAACAAAACCCTGTATTTTGAATGATTTGTGCACAATATCAATATCATTAGCACCATGATAAACCAAACAGTAATCAGAAGTACCTCATAAATATCTAAACACCCTCTTAACATAAGTCCAATGTTCTTTACCAGGGTTAGACATAAACCTACTTAGAACTCCCACTGCTTGGGCTATATTTGGTCTTGTATAGACCATTGCATACATCAAATTACCAACTACACTAGCATATGGAATTTCAAATATTTCCTCATGATCAAAATCAAATTTAGGACCCATTTCTAAACTTAACTTCGTGCCAACTGGTAAAGGAATATTAATTGGTTTACTATCATGCATGTTAAAATGTTTCAAAATAGTATCAGCATAGTTTCTTTGACTTAAGCAAAGCTTTCTGTTACCTCTATCTCTTTTGATCTCCATACCAAGGATATATTTTGTAGCCCCTAGATCTTTCATCTCAAATGTGCTAGAGATTTGTTCTTTCAATTATTTGATCATTACCTTGTTGTTACCAATAAACAACATGCCATCAACATATAAGATAATAATTAAAAGTTGATCATCAATAAATTTTATGTAAACACAATGATCTTCCTCACTCCTAACATAAGCAATTTTCAATGCAAAAGCATCAAACTTCCGTTACCACATTCTAGATGACTGTTTCAATCCATATAAAGATCTCTTTAACCTGCAAACCAATAATTTTTTTCCTTTTACAACAAAACCATTAGGTTGCCTCATATAAATCTCCTCATCAAGATCCACATGTAAGAAAGTAGTTTTCACATCCATTTTCTCTATCTCAAAATCATAAGCAACATCAATAGATAAAAAAATCTAGTAGAAGTTAATTTAGCAATAGGAGAGAAGATTTCATTAAAGTCAACTCCCTCTCTTTGGGAGTAGTGCTTGGCTACTAATCTAGCCTTGTACCTTTCGAGATTACCATCTATTCCAATTTTCTTTTTAAAGATCCATTTACAACCAATGGCCTTTCTTCCTTTGGGAAAACTCTCAAGATCCCATGTGCCACAAGTATCCAAGGAAACCATTCCCTCATGCATATCTTGTGACCAAAGCTTGTTCTCATCTAAAGACAAAGCTTCCCTGTAAGATCTAGGTTCATCATTAGTACTCATCAAAGAAAATATAGAACAAAAATCAAGTGAGCTATACCTATCAATTGGATTTTGTTGTCTTGTGGATCTTCTCAAGGAAGGTTCTTCTTGTTCCTCAATATGCTCATCATGAGCATCTATCTCAAAATTCTGTGAACTCTCCTCATCCAATCCATCCAATTGTTCTTCAACATGTGCATCTTCATGCTTCTTAGTATTTATCTCAAAATGCACTATTCAAGAAGTATCCTTCTCCTTTGGTTGTTCTTCTCCTGTATAAGATCTAAATTCCCTAAAAATCACATCTCTAGATAAAGTAATTTTTTGGGTTAGAGGATTTCAAAGCTTGTAACCTTTTACATTTTCACCATAACCTATGAATATGCATTTTTTTGCTTTTGGATCCAACTTAGACTGCTTTTCTTTGGGCACATGAACAAAAGCCTCACAACCAAATATCCTTAAATGTGCAACACTAGGTTTCCTCCCTAACCACATTTCATAAGGGGTTTTATCTTCAATAGATGAACTAGGATATCTATTGATTAAATAAAAAGAAGTACTTATAGACTCGGCCCAAAGGCACCGATCTAGCTTAGCACTACTTAACATACTCCTAGCTCTTTCTATTAAGGTTTGTTTCATCCTTTCTACTACTGCATTTTGTTGAGGTGTATATGGAGTAGTTTACTATCTCACAATTCCTGCATGCTTACAATAATCATCAAATTCCTTAGAATAATATTCACCACCATTATCTGATCTCAACACTTTTATCTTATGATCTGATTGTTTCTCAACTAAAGCCTTATTGAACACATCATATTTGTTATGTATAAAATAGATCCAAGTGTATCTTGAGACATCATTAATAAATGTGACATAATATCTAGTTTTTCCAATAGAGTCAATATCCACATGACCCATAACATCTAAATGAATAATCTCTAATAATCTTTTAGCTTTATTTGTTCCATTAGGAAATGAAGATCTAGATTTCTTTCCAAACACACAATGCTCACAAAAATCATTTTTTCCAATATTATAATCAAGAATACCGTCAACCAATTTCTTATTAAGAATGGTCCTAAGACCTTTTTCACCAATGTCACCCAATCTATGGTGCCACAACATACATGTATTTTCAGCTTCAGTTACATTGGTTGATTTATTCAAATTGGAGGTATTAAGCTTAAACAAAGTCCCAATCCAAGATCCTTTAGCAACCACCATATTCCCTTTCACCAATCTGTAACCACCTTTGTCAAATGTCACATGCATTCTAGAATCATTGAACTTAGATACAAAAAATATATTTCTAGCAAGTCCTGGAATATGTAAAACATCATTAAGGGTCTTAACCCTACCATCACTGAAACACAACTTTACCTCTCCTTTTCCCACAATCTTTGTTGTGCTATTATCTCCAAAGAATACATTCCCTCCATCATATTCAGTATACTTAGTGAGTCACTCCTTGTTAGGAGTCATATGATAGGAGCAACCTGAATCAATAAGCCAAGAGTCATCACTAACAGTATTAGATGTAATGATCAATGCATCATTACCATCATCCAAGGATTTCTCTATAGAAGCATCAAAACTCTTTTTCTTGTTCTTACAATCCTTCTTTACATGTCTCGGTTTCCCATAGTTCCAACACTTTACCTTACTCTTACCAGGGGTTTTAGACGTCCTTTGGACTTACCCTTTCCTTTCTTGTCTCCTTTAGGTACCTTTTCCTTAGGCCTACCTCTTACAAACAAGGCATCTTGGGATCTGTTTTAGACATCCTCCTCATCTCCTCTAATAGGAGAGTAGGAAATATATTTTCCATCTTAGGATCTGCACCACTACCACTAATAGCAACAATTATATTTTCCCAAGACTCTGGTAAAGAACAAAGTAACAAAATGCATTTATCTTCATCTTCTAGCTTTACATCTACAAATGCTAACTGACTTAGAATCAAATTGAAATAATTTAAATGATGTGCAACAAAATCACCATCTTTCATCTTTAAAGAATGCAACTATCTTTTCATATACAACTTATTAGTAAGAATTTTGGTTTGATAGATATCACCTATCCTCTTCCACAACTTATATGTAGTAGCTTTAATTGAAACATTCAAGAGAACAACATCAGCAAGACATAACCTTATGGTCCCTCTTTCCTTCTTATCAAGCTTAGCCCAATCCTCATCTAACATCATTGTAGATGGCTTTGTCTCATTACAAACAACTAACCACTGATCTCTCTCTTCAAGGAGATCCTCCATTTTTAGTTTCCATATCTCATAACTAGATCCATTAAATCTTTCAATATCTAGACAAGAAGTAGAATTCATTGTATCACACTTCTTTTGTAAATCTGCAATAAGACAATAGTAAAATCTCCCACTATAGCCAAAAAAACCTTCAAACTTTTAAGAGAAAGGTGTCCCAAACCCTAACCAACCATTAGCTCTAATACCAAATGTTGAAAATGAAGGTAATATTATAGCTTAAAACTTGTAAAACTATGAGATTGTAGATCTAATTAAGTGTTGTTTGTCACAATTATTTGTGTATGATTAATCTGTTTAGATCAATTTTACCAATTGTAGAAAGAGACAGAAGATAGAAGTGACACAACATATACATGGAGAAACCCTTTTGGGAAAAAACTCCACTAGAATCAACAGTGCTTGTATTATTTAACCTTAGAACAAGATTAAAATAATATTGTATCAATCCTTGATTGATATGCTTCCTTTCCTTCAACAATACTTCTTCACAACCTGCAATAAACTCACATGGAACCCTCATTCACTTGTTGCAATTAATAGACAATAATTGAGCATGTAAACTCATAAGAGTTGTACAATATAAGAGCATAAAGATCCTCACAAAAATCTATGCCTAGATTGGGCAAGTAGATTTTCACAATGTAATCTGAAGTCAAACCAAAGTCTTCCTCAATTTAGGCGCCCCAAACTAAACACTTAACTGAACTTTGGTCAAGAAAATATCTTGTAAACTTCACCTCAAATTTGGCACCCAAGAATGTGCCCACTTGACTGAGCCTTGTAAATATCTTCTCATGCAAAAGGTGTTAATTGAAAGATGCCAACTTGGGTGCCCAAGGTGGTCCCAAGTCAATCTTAGTTAACTAAAACATATCTCTCCACCAATTCATGCAAACATTATGCATGATTGATCATCCCCACTTAACTGAAAGTATCCACCTGTTATCTATCATGCAACTAAAGTCATTAGTCATGCAACTCAAGTCAACTCAATTCAACTAGCATTCAACTCAAAATAACTACATGCAACTGAACTGAATTGATAGTGCCACTCCATTCATGTAAATATCAATCCCTAATTTGTAGGATCAAAACATGCATTACTGAAGTTTTATCAATCCTCCAAACAGTTAACTGAATCAAGGTGGGTTACACCTTCCATGTGGCACCCCATGTGCTCCTATCTTGTAGGATCTCTTCTTGGACATCCCCACATGTTCCTATCATTTAGGAATAATCACAAATGTCAATTTACATGTTCATTTCATTTGAATTTAATCTCTTTCTAATCCTAGTGTTGGGGAACACTTTCCAAGGACTTAGGAGATACATGAAATATGTTTAGGATTGCAATTAAATGGCATCCTATTCCCAACAATCCATGCACACTTTTGTTACATTGTGGAATTATTTAGAGTTTTTATTTCCCTCCTTGATCTAGGCTTCCCTAGATTTTTGTCTCCGATAGGTTTCTTATTTAGAGAGCACCTCCTCATAATCTCTTAATAGTTCCTTTTCTTTTAGGAGCATCTCTCTATCCATCCCTGCTATGAGAACTTCTTCATTTAGAGTCCTCAATTCTTATTCTACTTATTTTTTTATTTCAAAATATTTTTGAAATTATTTTTATTCCATTCTTTCAACTATTATTTAATTAGTCTCAATTTTGTTGTTACACAAAACATCTTGGTGCCTATTGGCTTTGCTTCTCCCCACCATTGTTTTATCAATGTGAAAAAGTTTTGTCTTTCATCCACATGTTTTCAAACTTCAAAGGGCACCTAATTAGCTTTTTTCCCCCTAGAATGTCAAGTTGGATCAGATAATGATATGATTAGGACTATGAGATAATGCTACCTTCCACTGAAAATGAAAAGGATCCCAAATCTCCTTTGAATAAGAATTTGTCCTCTTTTTTCACAATGTTGTTGAAACCTAATCTCCTATTTTTCCAGGTGTGGTTTCCATTAGCCAACTAAATTTCCATCAACTGGTCATTCCCCACAAATACCTCAAAATCTATCTGAGACTAAAGTTTTATTTGAACTCCCCCTCTTTTATCATAACTATGTAGGATAGCATTGAAATCCCCTCCCATTATATATGTTTTGACTAGTGTTAAATCTATGAAGTTTTCTATTTCTCCCCATGTATCTTTTTTCTCAACACAAAAGGATGGGCCATATACATTAACTATGTTAAATTGTAAATTAGAGGTTAGGCTCCTTACCTTACACACTAGCCATTGGTTTCTTGATGACAACCTCTCTATGTAAATTGATTGTGACCTCCAAAGCATGATCAATCCTCTTGAGGCTCCCTTTGAATCAACTACTTCCACATTTCAAACCTTGCATTTATTTTTAAGCATTTCAACTTCTAGATTGCTCATCTTAGATTCCTGAATCAAGAATATGTCAACCATGGATATCTCCATGCAATGCCTAACCAAGTGTTTTTTGTTAGGGGCATTTAAGCCCCTAATGTTCTAGGATGGGATTCTCATTGATCCCCAGGATGGGGGATTCCCTTCCCTAATCTTAGCATTATGGTAATCTTAACTTGCCTTTCTTCTTCCCAAATCTCCAAAATATGGAGATTTATTTACTAGATCCCTTTGTTTTATCCCCATTTTACCTCTCACCAAGATGGTTGGTTCAAGGTTTGTTGCCTCTTTTTGATCTTCTAGATTAAATATCCCCTCCTCCATCTAAATATCAACTTCTTCCAGTGGTTCTTCTATCTCTAGTTTAGATCCAATCAAGTCATTTTTATCCCCATCATCTAAGTTTTCCCCTTCTAAACCCTCTCTGAGAGCCTTAGATAGCCTTAGTAGTTCGTAGCCTACTTCCAAATGGCTTCTACCTCACTCAACTCTTGCATCACTTCCCCTTTCTTAGTATATTTTGTTAAAACAATGGTTTTCTCCCCTTCCAATATCTTTTTTTCTTCCTTATCAACCACTTGGCTTTCCTTCTCAACCAGTTGATCAAACAGTGCTTGGGGAAAATTTGTCTCTTGGTTTTATTCTTTTCTCAATGATATTTTTTGCTATCAATTGACTATCTTCCTTCACATTCCCCATCGTTTCCATTCCTTCTTTAGGGTGTTTGATTTCCTTGGATTTTAGTGAGATCTACTTCCACCTTATTCTTCCATTGCCTTGCCTTTGTGATTATTTATAATTCATCCCATTGAGTGCCTATAGGTTTGTCTCTACACATATCTTAGCATATGAGCCTCTCTCCCCACAATGTATGTCTTCATCCACGTGTATAAATTCTCCTAGCTCATCCTCAATCATCTCTAATGCCTCCTTGCTCCAATATTTTGAAGGAAAATGTTTGATCCATATTGGAATCTTTTCCATTTCATGTTTTACCGGATCAAGGTTTGGTTCCTAGTCTTTGAGATAAAATCCCATCCCATCCAGCATTAACAACCTCTCTTTCATAATATATTTTTCATTTCCTCTATTGAGCATTCCATTAGAAGGTAATTTTTGGGTAGAAATTTGATGTTAACTTTTTATCCCCATATGTTTTTCCACCATTTTAAGAGTTCCCCCCTTGCCATCCCTTGACCACACTATTTTTTACAGAAGGTACATAAATTCAAATGATTTTTTATCGACTAGATTGTTTTGGTCAGGATTACCATAGTCTTGCTCTTCAAGTTATTCTACCTTTTAAAGTTTTTCATTCCTAGCAATTTGGTTTTGTTTCACCATTCTCTATTTCCCCACTGCCAATGAACATCACTTATTTTTTGCTTCCTATTCTAATACCCATTTTCTCTCCCTTTTTCCTTTTTCCAATGATATATTACAATTAAAAATATGACAGTCGAATCGAAAGTTATGACCCTGAGAAGTTGTAAATATAAAAAATAAAATAAAATCTTCTAGAGCAAAAAATAGACGATGGAATTTATGGCACCAAAATGGGGTTACACCTTCCAGAATATTCTAAGGTTATTACACTTCTTGGATAAAGAGGGAGAATAGGGATTACAAAAGGGAGCTCTAGTAATGTAGATAATGATTTTTGGCTTGCAGATTTATGTAATGAGAAGGCCCATGTGGTTGTAGTATGTTATTTTCTGAGTATTGTAATTTCACTTTATCAAGATAATAGAAAACAAATGTTTCTTTTTGCATTTCTTGTTTATCTCTCTTGTTTAGTTGTGTGTGTGGTTTTGTAAGGGGAGTACCCTCATCATTAATGGGCCATCACTTCCATTTAACTGGCATGCGCACCTCACATTAGCAAGCCAAATCCTTTGCTATCTAAGATAAAAGAGGACTTTGTACATCCACCTAATGGTTGATACTCATTAACCCCTTCTAAATATCATGAAATATTTTAAATAATCAAGAATTTCTACACAAGGCCCCTTATCATTCATTTAAAATATTTCAAGGTTTTAAATCTAGTGGATATATGTTGTACACACTTACAAAACATAATAGGCTCTAAACATAGCAAACATAGTGCATTCTCAAGAAATATAAACAAGCCATTTCATATAACATCACATTAAATTTTCAAATATAATTGAACATCTTTCAAAGGTAACATTTCACAATAAACCATTGTTCTATCTTGAATTTCCTTTTTGAGCTATCAAGTAAACCCTAATTAATTTCTCTAATTTGACCCCAAGAAGATGTATATGTCCTATTTAGTGTATAATATAATAATTGTAAAGTATATAAGTACTATATGATCTAAAACTAAGTCACACAATATTTTTCATGTTGATTAGATGATTATAACACTTTATTCTTGCTTCCATGGCAATAGTTGGTCTACTAGTAGTGTTAAGGTGGACTACCCTATTCACATGGAAGGAGTATATAGAGGATAGTGTTGGTGTTTATTTGTGTGTATTTTCTATATGAAGGGTATCAATTCTTTGTGTGTTTGTGTTTACTAATTTCTCTAAATGGGTATTTATGTATTCAAAGATCTCAACAAACATTTTTATTTTAATGTCCTCCAAGTGAGTGTTCTCTCTTTGGATTCATCAAGAGTAATTGTTTGTTCAATAATAATAGTGATACCATGTTGTGAACACAAAACTTGAAATAAACTAACAAAAGATCAACAAACACTTGTTAAACATGTTAGAAAGCTAGATCTAGTATTCCCTATGAAATTTTTAGCTAAATCAAAGAGAAAACATGAAATCCAATTGTAAAAGCTAAACCTTCATCCCATAGGGGGAGTGGTGCTCCTTTGATGTGGAAAGAAGCCCTTTCCCAATCCCTTTGATAAGCTTTGATGAAGTTGATCCAAAGTGTGAGATTGAATCCAAATGGTGATAGAACTTAGCTAAAATGATGAAAATGATGAAATGCTATGAGTTGAAATGCCTATAGTAAGAATGCTTGAAGTTGTGGATCCATATTATGAAGAGAATGCTTCTATTTATAGAACTCAAGGGTTGAGGGATGAGAGAAATTGGTGAATGTGGGATAAAATGGGAGCCAATGAGAATGTGACACTTGTCACAATTATATTGGGTGAGAGTGGAGCACATTTTGGAAAATATGTTGAGGAAAGGGGGATATAAGTGGAATAAATGAGAATGGTTGAGGATTTGAAAGGTTGTAAGAAAAATTGAATGAATGTGGTTGGAGATGTGAGAGGATGTACGAGGAGTTATTGAAAATGTAAGAGAAGTTATTGATGATGTGATAGGTTTTTGAAAACTTTGGAGGGAACATGAATGAGGAGGTGGTTGGGAGGAATATTCCTTAGAATATTCCTTTGTGAGGTGTAAGAGAGGGGGACCAACCATCTCAAGGCCCTAGGTCACGGGGAGCCGAGAGTAGAGGGCTGCCCTAACTTACCTCACTCTAAAGGGATGTTTTGGGAATAGGGATCGAGAATGATGAGGACTATGAAGTACTTCAATCACTCTATAGATTCAAACTTTAGTTTGGGCTAGGCAAGTTAGTTTTTGGAGTCGGTACTGTGCCTCAAACAGCTCTCTGTTTGAGGACGACAACGTAGTTCTAGGACGTTTGTGTGGCACGTTGGCATCTCTCAGGCGTGTTGGCGTCCATATGGCTAGAGGACAGTGAATACAATATTAATTTCCAGAAAACAAGTTGATGACCTAGCTAGTTGCTTCTAAATGAACAAAAATTATAGCATATGAAAAGTACAAATGGAGATGGTAAAGTAAATAGATAAGAGCTAAAATGACAAGAATAATCTCACCAAGGTGCCAGCTCGCTAGCTAGCTCCAAAAGCACGTTCTCCTGTACACAAGAAAGAGGGGAAAATTGTTGGGGTTGTATAGGGGTCTACCTCAGTCAAAACCCTATTTTGGTGTTTCCACCTCCATAGAAATCTAGATAGCAATGATAGAGAAATATGCAATTAAGAAGTGAAGAAGGAAGGAATGCAAATAACACTACAAAACAGTAAAGAGCTACTCAACTAAATTGTAAAGGAGAGGAGTGCAACGTTACCACCTCCACCAAGATCTCACTAGCCAATGGGGGAGAAAGAAGCCTTGAACAATCACTACAGCCTCAACCACGATGAAGGGAGGTTTCACAAAACCTCAAGCCTATGCTACAATGTCTTGCTTCACACTTGCTTTGTAGAGTTGATGGAGTGTTGTTGCTGCAATGGAGTGTTAAAGTGTTGCTTGAGAATGGAGAGAATGTTGGAACTTATGAAAAGATTGCTAGAGACATGGAAAAAAGATGACTTGAATGAAGAATGGGTGAATTTGAAGGAGAAGAGGGAAGAATCTACTGTTTTCGGGGTCGGTTGGTCGAAGAGGGATGTTACAAATTGACCCCAATCAAAAGTGTAACGCCTCTACCAACTTCAAGCACAAGAATATGTTAAGGACGTAAGTGCGTCACGCAGACGTTTGTGCATCGCGTGCACATCCCTGACAAATATTCTTCTACCAACACAAAGGATAGATGTCAAGTGGAAGGAAGACAGCTTGTTGATGTGGAATTTCACCTTCAAATTTGGTTTTCCAAGGTGAGGATGTGTAAAAGGGGAATTTTCCTAAGGGGTGCAAATTCACTCCTATACATTTTACCCCCACTTTAGTGAGCATGAATATTGATGAGTGCTTCGATAAAGTAGATTGAAAAGGTAGTAGGGTTAGAAATGTATACCTAGACCATCGAGGAAGCAGACTGTAATCTGGCGGGCTTGAAAGCACAGGGTAGGCAAAAGACTCCATAGCCCCACATAACTATGAAGTTGTAGAATGAAAGTGTCTCACAGGCCCGCGAACCTGCAAGGAAGCGACCCCCAAGATCTCTCACATGAAGGAAGCCCCAAGAAGTAAGCATTTTATAGGTTCGCAGACCTGCAAAAAGGTATCCCGCAAGATCTCTCACATGAAGGAAACCCAAAAAAAGCATCCTACAGGCCCGCATACCTACAAGGAAGGTGTCCTCCAAGATCTCTCACATGAAGGAAACCTAGAAAAATAACCCTACAAGCCCACAGACCTACAAGGAAGGTGTCCTCCAAGACCTCTCACATAAAGGAAACCCAAAAAATAACCCTACAGGCCCACAGACCTGTAGGGAAGGTGTCCTCCAAGATTTCTCACATGAAGGAAACACAGAAAAATCACCTTACAGACCCGCAGACCTGCAAGGGAGTGACCCCCAAGATCTCTCACATGGAGGAAGCTCAAAGGAAGCACCTTACAGGCCTGTAGAACTTCAAGGAAGGTGACCCCCAAGATCTCTCACATGGAGGAAACCCAAAGGAAGGAGACTTTGCAGAGTCGAAAAGTAGCTTCATAGACTCACCTACAAAGCGACATGTTTACCCGCAAATAGAACATATCTGAAAGTATCCACGTAGGAAAATAAGTGAACAGTCATGCAAACCATCAACAAGTCGTAAAGCATTCAAAGGGGTCCCTCAGGAACCCGACGTGAAGAGGGGGTCCACTCAAGGGATGCACTATTTGAAAGTGCAAGAAGGAGACATTTTTTCTCAAATCGATTCATCATCAAGGAATCCTTTTGAAAGATGTTCACTTCATCAAGGAATTCGAAAGGAAGAAGATTCCCCCTTGCGAGGGCAAGGTCAAATCTACTTCCTCCTCAAATGAAATTTTTCAAGTTCTTTCTATGCGAACCCATGATGAAGGAAACACATTTCGTTAGGGGTCCAAATAGAGAATGTGATTCTCAAAAAAGGTTTGCAAAGATTCTCAAGAAAAGATTCATTGGCAACAAATACATTTTCTGAAAATCAAAGTGTTACAGAAAAGGTGTTGTCACACGGGAAAGGGAAAACTCAAGAAAATAAGAGAGAAAGATAAGAAAGGAGCGAAAGAGAAATAAACATAAACATAGGGCACAAGGGTGATCTGATATTTTGAGGTCAGAGCTACACATAAATATATATAAGTATAATAGTAGTATATAAATGAACTATCATCAACCCCCTACTATATCAAACCATGTGAAGAATGCACGAGAAGACAAAGTAAAAATAAAAAATTGGGTCAACATGGAAGGGGAGCCTAAATACCCCCAATGCTTTGCATCATCCCCAATTTATCAAAAGTCAAGCACAAACATGGAAGAATGATGATACACATAGAAGAAGGTTTACAACACAAAAAATCATGCATGTATCCAAGCACCAACAAGGGTGACAAGGGTCATCTAGGAACACATAGCATGATCACAGGGGGAACACATCACAACACACACACATCTAATCTAAAGATAAAGAAGAGGTCTCCCCATAACACTCATCGACCAAGAGATCGTCTGCTTCCCACTCTAGATCATCATAAGGGGAAGGAGGAAGAGCCTATAGTGGTGGAATATTAAGTGGGGGAGCTTCCAACCCTCCCGCAACAAGGGCTAAGGAAGAATTCCCCTTAAGGTCACCTCCACTCGGCTCTTGTGGACTATGGTCTTCATCTAGAGAGTTAAACATGCACTTTTTCGGAGTGACATGTCTTACCTCAACGGATGGAGAGGGTCGTGCCCGAGATTCACCACTACGCTCACCGAGTGACTCAGGAGCAGTGACAAACTCAAGGGAAGTTGGGGCTGGTTCCATTACTAGGACAGAACAAGCCAGCACAGGACCACCTTTCGGAGAAGGTGGGATCCTCTTACACCCTCCATTGCTGGAAGGACCACTCTCCACCTTTTGCTTCGTTGGGGGATGTGAACTCCCCACAGACAAGGAAAGAGGTGTAGAGGAAGAGGAGGAGGAAAAAATTGCAATAGATACTACCGAAGTGTTCAACATATCTACCAATTTAGGGAATGGCAGGACATCTGGAAGGGACATCAACAAGGGTGGATCAACCAAAGGAGTGATGAACACCTACACATTTTTAGGGTTAGGTGCATTCATACTCACAATGGAAGTTGGAATGAGGTTGAACTAGATTGAACAGAAGCAGAGGGGAGGAGAGAGGAGGATGTAGCAGGAGGCCCTAAATTAGGGGAAATCAACTCTGCTTCCTTCCTTTGCAAGGTGGCCTGCTTAGCCATGAGATCCTTTCACCGATGCTTGCATTCACATGTAAGGCAGTTTCTATGACTCTTCGAGCTAGAGGCCAGAGGTTGCGAAGGAGCAGAAGACTCTTGCTCAGCCATGGGAGTGTCTACCATAGTTGTTTCCAACAAAAGGTCAAGCTCTTGAAGGGAAGTAGGATGAGAAAGTTGAGAAGCAGTGGGAGGAATCAACTCTAGTGCCTCAACAGCGGACCTCTTCCCATCTACTACTTTGAGAGCAGCAGTGGTGGGAGGCTGCAGATGTCGGGACATAGAGTATTCCCCACGAGAACCTTTCTTCTTGCCATATCACATGGGCCTAGGCTCCGTGGGCATGACAGGAAGCTCAAACGTAGGATGCTTGGGCTTTCACCAGCGGGCACCATAGGATTCTCCCTTAAATGCAGAACAGAATCTGATGGTGCCACAGCAGGGAAAAAGGGAGCATCAAGCTGAGCAACAGAAGAGGAAGAAAGAGGATCTTGGGACCACTTCTCTTCTTCCCTTCTATGTGCCTTGGCGGCATCACTGTCAGCTTTTGAGAAAGCCCTATGTGAAACAACATAAGGTGATGGAGGGTATCTCACTCTCGGTGTTAAGCACCCTCTCTTGTAATTTTCATAAGTCTGGTACAAGAGGTCCTTCCTAGGCAGAAGAGACCAATAGGTGCAGGCCAAGAGTAATCTAAGGAGTAACTGCCACGTGCAACTGGTGGTTTGTAACTGTGTCGTGGATCACATGCGCAAAACCCTCATGAATAAAATTTAAACATTTTTGCACAACCAAGGGAACTGCATTCATAGCTACAAGCTGGGGGATACCTAGCTTCACTTTGAAGATTACAGACCCTGGGATTATATTAAACAAAAGATTCATGGATTTAGGTCCATCCAAAACTGACAAAACAATACTACCCAAAGGAGGTACAAAAATTCCACCATGCATGTGGATGGTGCTCACAAGTGCATCATACCTATCTTTATGTAGAAAGTTGATTAGCATGATCTCCTCAGTTATGACATTTACTTGAGATGTCAGATCAACGAGAACAACTGCTATGGTGTTTTTGTTGACTCGTACAGGGATGTAGAGAGGAGATGGTTCCCTATTAAAGCCCATTGGCAGATCCTGTGAAGTGAAGGTTATACTAGTACCATGCTCACAAGTTGCACAAAGGGGATAGGTTGATGCAAGAAAGAGGCCATCGCATGCACTAAATGACACTCTCACAAATCCCCCCAAAGGTTGCAAGATAGGACAGTGACCCAATTAAGGTTTTGTTGTGCAACACTTTCAGAACCTTCCAACTACGCCTACTAGGGGTTGCAGGTTGGGTTGTAAGGAAAATGCCTCACAACACTCACACCTACAACACTCCTAGAATACAAAGAAAGGAACTTTCAGTATCACAAAATGGAACCAAATGGTTCACGTCATGTTCACCAAAAATGTAAGAGAGGGGGACCAACCACATCAAGGCCCCAGGTCACAGAGAGCTGAGTGTGGAAGGTTTCCCTAACTTACCTCACTCTAAAGGGATGTTTTTGGAATAGGGATCGAGAATGATGAGGACTATGAGGTAATTTAATCACTCTACAGATCTGAACTTTAGTTTGGGCTAGGCGAGCTAGTTTTTGGAGTCAATACTATGCCTCAGACAACTCTCTGTTCGAGAATGATAGCGCAGTTCTGGGACGTTAACACAATGCGCTATTGTCCTTATCCCACGCTGACATCCTTTGGCTAAAAGATTGTCAATTCATCCAGAGAATCAATAGCATTTTGTTTCCACAATCCATAATAGATAGCATTTAAGATTTATGGATAAACTATGTGTCAATGTTCACATCAACATTTCAAAGAAAATACATTATTTTCTCTCTTTTTCATTTCTCACTCTATCTACTTATCATCCTGATGATGGATCATGGAGTGTGATCTGAAACGTTGATGTAAAATTGACACAGTTTATCCAGAAATCTTGAATGCTATCATCCAGAGAATCTTTGTGATATGCTCTTTTTGATACTAGAACTCTCACATTGTTCCTTGAGGTAGTTTAGGGTAGTTCACCCCGTGAAGTTCTCTGAATGAAGAGAACTCATGAGTAGTGAATCCCCCTTCTCTACATGAGGATAAATAGAGGAATTAGACAATTAAAAGAAATGAATTTCATGTGCAACTTGGTTAGTTGACCATGGGTTGATTTAACTCTTGAGGAGTTAAAAGTTGGAGGATCTATTAATGATGATTAGAAAGTGATTTGGAATTATTTAATTAATTTTGAATTAATTAATTGGAATGGATTAGGGGATTGTGACATTTGATTTGATTTATTTAATCAAATGAGAGGACTTAGGGGGATTTAATTAAATGATTTGATTTAATTAAATATGATGAACATTAGTTAGAAGAAGGGTGAATTAATCTAATAAATTTAATTATTTGATTAATAGTTGAAATTGTTGATTTTAACTAAATAATGTTGATTAATTAATTAACTGGTTAGTTTGAGGTGATTTAGGAAGAAATGATGTCAATTAATCAAAATCCGATGCATCGTATCAATCAGGACTTTTTAAGTGTCTACATTTTTCCCCTCTTTGAAGCAATGTACCAGTTGCGTTGGTTTAAAGACTGATGTTGTCAAGATTAAAATTCAAAATTTTCCTAATTTTTTCGGATGCCCCACTACTACCCTAGTGGAATAAATTAAGTTGCTACACTGCCCTCTCGAGAGATCAGGCAAAAATTGCAAAATTTGGGTCGAGCTTGCAAAGAAAGTTCACCAAGGATGCAAGAGCAAAAAATATCCCACGAGATGCAAAAAAAATCTCACGGTGACGAAAACGGGTCAAAACGAGCTTCGTTCAACAAAAAATAGATTAAAGGGCTCAAAAACCCTAAAAATACCCAAAAAACCCTAAAAAACTTACATAAATAGGGTTGAAAGGGTCATTTTCAAATCATTTGCACACCTAACCTTCTAGATTTCCTATGATTTTGCTCTGAAGTGCTGACGGAATGGCGGCTCATGTGTATCCTAGACATCAGATGGAGCAGGTCCAAGAGTTCCAGAGGCCTCAGGACGCAAGACCCTGGTACTCCTTTCAAAACCTTTCTTGTTTTTCACATTTTTGATGCATTTTAGGGTCCAAATAGGTCAGCCAAAAGTGGCTTTGTAGGGCGTCGCTTTTGTCAATTCCAACCTACCTTTGCAGAAAAGCATCATGTGACGCTAGAAGGTCCTAGGGTTGCATAGAAAATGTTGACCCACTTTTGCATGATAGCATCACACGAGCCCAAATGAGGCTAGTGTTGCCTAGGAATGTTGATTTGCCTTTGTGATATAGTGTCGCTTTCAATTATAGCGTCACTTTTGTGAAAACACATAGCGATGCCTTTGCAAATGTCGACTCTCCTTTGCTTTTTAGGAATTTTTATTTTTTGAAAACACGCCAGGCTAATTAAATTGACATCATGGGAATTTTGGGTGAAGGAGGTCCTTCGAGTGCTCAACTCGAAGGAGCATAGAGACCCGAATACTACATTGAGCGAGGCACTTGATAGATTAGGCACTATTTTTCTTGGGTTTGATTGGATTTGGACACGTGGCACAAATGCATGAGGTTAGGACACATTTAGCGATGATGGTGACATTGGTGGAGAGATGGTGGAGCGAGACCTCATCGTTCCATCTACCAATCAGAGAGGCCACTGTGACCTTGGAGGACGTATGGCAAATCTTACGGATCGCCATATACGGTGAGTGCATTATATATGATGTCAAAGCCGATGGAAATGTGATATTCTAGTTGTTCGGCGTCGATGAGTATGAGACTGACTATGGGAAAATTGACCTTGCTCAATATGAGAGGATTGCCCCAGATTTGACCCTTTTTGTTGGTGCACTGATCTCTAGAGTCCTCATTCCCGATAGGTGAGCCAGAGGTTGCAATGTTGGATGGGGGATTTTTTGGTCAAGGATGATGGAAGAGATGACTGTCTACACCTAGGGGCCAATTGTCCTGGCTTCGTTATATCATGATATGCACCAGATTGTGTACTGTGGGGCCCATAGCATTGGAACATGAGTGACACTTCTCCACGTCTGGGGGTATGAGCACATAGCTATTTTGAGGCCCACCATCATAGATGTGTAGACAGATCATGATGATTCAACGGTCTAGAGATATGGGGGTATGACTACCCTCCATTACACAAGTATTACAGGCATCCCGCACTAGAGACAGGTGATCGATGAGATGAGGGTATTCCGATGGAGACCTTGGCTCCATTTCCACATATGGCACAATGATGATGCCAGCTATTTTACTGTCGTCAATCCAGATATATGCAGGTTCATGAGCACCATATGATAGAGCAATACCTTCCTAACAGGGTTGTTTGTTAGTTTGGGGAGGTGCAGGATGCACCTGACCTCTCACACAGAGCCATTTTTGCACGCAGATCACGAGAGACAGTCTGGGGGTACGATTTTAGGCAGTTAGTGATGCAACCTTGGGTGTACTTCAATGGTCCCACAGATGCGAGCACTACATAGGCATTTGATGCATATTGGTAGGCTCATTCTCCAGTTAGATTGACTTTACTAGTTGTGCCAGCAATAAGTAGGGGACAGGTCAGAGGACCCCAGATAGGATAGGTGCCACAATATCCACCTCAGCAGCCCCACGATGGACAAGATGGAGGTGACGAGGATGGAAGATAGGATGGGCACGATAGATAGGTGCCACCTCTAGTACCACCAGTGAGATAGAGGGCACCACAGTAGCCCCCACCAGGTCTTGAACCTAGGGACAGACAGATAGCATCGTTGCAGACGTAGGTACCAGCACTGATAGGGCAGATACAATAGGAACAGGCCCAAATACAGACCCTGATCCAGGAGAGAGATCAGGTGATACAAGAGGTGACGCAAGAGCGCTAGCAGAGACAAGATGTAGATCTTAGCCTGGCTCAGGAGACAGGATGGAGGCAGTAGTTGGAGGCAGTAGCATAGCAAGTGCAAGGACAGGCGACAGTCCTAGCCAAGATGTACGGTCGAGCGATGCAGGAGGAATTGTACTACAGATTGCTTTATTACAGAGCTTTCCCATAAGAGCGTCAGAAGCTAGATTTTTCCCATATCATCCAGGTTGCTTTGAGCAGGTCTCGACCAAGGGCTTCAAGTAGACCATCAGGATCCCACCATTAGAACCAAGGCAGCCACCATAGCGACTTCTAGAGCGAGGGGAGCTTAGGGCACCACTAGTGCCTTAGACACTTTTTTTTATGTAGATCTTGATTTATGATGTGTATACATTCATTGGCTGAGTTTTGATTAGCCTCTGTATATTCTGATGATGGAATTATATATTTGATTCTGATTGTATCATGACATTTGACTTTTTTGATATATACATGAGATGGCTTCAACACGATTTATGATGTGATGCTATTTTATTTTACTTTATATGTTTTGGATGCATATGATATGGATGGATGCACTTAATGTTTATGCTATGATGCTTTATGTTTTATGATGTGATGTGATATAATTGATGAATGAATATGAGATATGTGATGGATCTATATGGATGTACCTTTGTGTGATGGATAAAAATATATATTATGCGATGTTATGTGATGGATGTAATGCAATGATATGTTTAACTTCTTTTTCAATATATTTTCTATGTGCAATATGATAATGAAAGATGTATGTATGCATGATGTGATGATTTTGCTAATGATTATATGGTTATGTGATGAATGATAATGCAAATGTGTTGTTTATGAGATGCTTATAATAACCAATCTAAATTATGGTTAAATGATAATGCAATGATAGATGATGTGTTCTATTATGATGATATGTGTGATATGCAGTATGCTGACAGTTTGTGGATGCAAATAGATTTTTATTTTGAATGTCACGATACCATGTTAGAATGTGGAGAAGATAGAAGAAAGAGGGATCAACCCTTGAGTTAGAGACAATGTAGAAGTCCAACAAGTCCATGAGACGTCATTGAGACTTTATTAGATATGATGAGTGATGATGATGCATTGCTTATTAGGGATTGGGGACATAAAGAGCATTACTTTCCTTATGTTTCATAACACACATAGATATGATGCATCAAGGTATAGAAAACCAGGATTGAGTTATACCTAGTGAGATGGACTTTGACTCAACAAACAGATAGGAGTATACTTGTTCACACCCGACATACAAAACCTTATTAGGATGTTCTTCAGACATTTCAAACATCTTGAACCAAAACACCAAGATGCAAAACCTTCCAATGTAATAGTCAACAAGATATCCAAAATACCCTCCCTACATACCAACAAAATCTAGCATGACCAAAGTTATATTACAAGAATATCCAACAAGCATAGCAGACAAAAGATAATGATCAATGCCCCATTCCTTTCTCTCTAAATCATTTTGATTAGACATCATCGAGAGGTCATTGGAATGAGCACAATAAGATAAATCAAAAGAAAAGATCAAGTAAACAAACAAGCTAATGTTCTTCATACCTCTAGCCAAGACTAAACTACAGTGATGTCTAATGTTGATTTCCATTGTAGGAAAGATGCATCCTAGGAAATGATATTATCAGATGATTGTGAGATTAATGGGATGATAGGCTATTGATACCAAGAGTTGACTGACTTGTTTACCTACTAACCTAGACTTAAGACCCTGACGTTTGAGTTTTCACTTTTAATTTGCTATACTTGTTTCCAGTTGTTTTGCAAAAGGTTGAAGGCGATGATTGATTTATTGTTAGTGGATGTTTATTGCAGGTGAAGGTGAAACGGGATGGATTATTTTGGGTTTTTTGAATTTTTTGGTTTTTTTGAAATGTTTTGAGGTTGTTTTGGGATTTTCAAGATGTTTTACAAATGTTTTGATTTTCCAATTTTCCAATGTTTTTGGTGTAATTTGAGATTTTGACTAAGAGCCTAACCTAAAGACCTATCATAGGGGCCTTAGGGACTGATCAAAGATTATCCTTGCCTACGTTATACACATAGAGACCATGTAGTTTGACTGACACAAACTCATTTATTGATGAGATATGAACAATGTGATTGTCAGCGTATTATGATGGACACCTAAAGGACCTAACCTAGGGGCCTCGGTGGCTTATCAAATATTAGCCTTGCCTACGTTATACACATAGAAGCCTCGTAGTTCGACATGATGACTCTTTTTTTTGGATTTTTTGACATTTTTGACTTGTTTTTGGATTTTTGAGATGTTTTGGATGTTTTTGGATTTTAGCATGATTTTATGAATGTTTTTGGATTTTTTTATTTTATGAAAGATTGCAAGAATATACATGAGTCTGATATAATGTAGGTATAGGGACTTGCCCCCAGTGTGATGTGATAGACTACTC
Source organism: Sequoia sempervirens (assembly GCA_007258455.2). Lineage (NCBI taxonomy): Eukaryota > Viridiplantae > Streptophyta > Pinopsida > Cupressales > Cupressaceae > Sequoia > Sequoia sempervirens. Next base: position 285,646,269 of record VDFB02000017.1, read on the forward strand.
TGATATAGGCAAGAAAACTAACCTTACGAATGTGCCAAGTAGCTCTAGGATGGGATATGATACCAACACAAGATCAAACCATGATGAAAATGTGGATGGGTGATGGAAGGATCAATGGAATGTGATGGGTGAATGTGATGGAAAGTGATGGTAGGTGGTTTAGAACAAGTCAAAGAACCCATGGTGGATGGAAAGTGCTTATTTACACAAGGTGCCTATTTGCCAAGTTTTCACCAAGGTACTTTCCCAAAGTGCCACCCAAGTGGTTTTCACTAGAAGACAATTTTTTTCTTTATTGTTTTCAATCCTTTTTCTGATTTTTTTGGATTTTTTGTATTTTTGATTTATACCTTGCATAACCTAGGCATAATTTTTTTTGAGATGGGAGTTATTGATGGGCTCCTGTAGAGGCTCACCTTCTAGTGTGGATAGTTGATATGCTCCTGATTTGTAGCTTGTCATGATGACAGAGGGCCCCAACCAGTTGGGTTCAAATTTTCCCTTTCTATCTGGATTTGGTACATTCTTTTTATTTTCTTTCAACACGAGCTCTCCGACTTAAAATGACTGAATCTTGATCTTCTTATTATAGCTTTGTTTAAGACAATTCTGATAGACCTATAGGTGGTTCAAAGCATCCATGTGTCGCTCATCTAGTAGTTCCAGCTCATTCAACCATGACACCCGATATTCTTCATCAGTAATGAGATTCTATAATGATATTCTTGAGGATGGGAGTTCAATCTCAATGGGAAGGATGGCTTATGATCCGTAGACCAGGGAGAAGGGTGTTACACCTATAACCATGCAAATACTTGTTTGGTAGGCCCATAAGGCAGGATTTAGCTATAGCTATCAGTCGTGACCAGCTTCATTGATAGTTTTCTTGAGGATTTTTAGGTGGTTTTATTAGAAGCCTCAGCTTGACCGTTACCCTGGGGGTAGTATGGAATGGAGAAGCAACGTTGGATATTGAATTTTTGGCATAGCTCATGGACATCTTGGTTTTTGAAGGGTGTTCCATTATCAGAGATAAGGGCTTAAGGAACACCATAACGAAAAATGAGGTAATTCAAGATGAATTTGGAAATCTACTCCCCTGTGATATAGGTAATAGGGATGGCCTCTACCCACTTTGTGAAGTACTCTATGGCAGTGATAATGAACTTGTGTCCATTAAATGAGGTGGGTGTGATTTTTCCAATGAGATCAAGCCCCCACTGTGAAAAGGGCCAAAGTGTTATATCGGTTGGAGCTCTTGAGTTGGTGCATGGATGAGGTCCCCATGCTATTGGCATTGAAAACATTTTCGGACATAGTCATGAGCTTCCTTCTCCATTGTAGGCCAGTAGTATCCAGTCTTCAACAGTTTCTTGGCCAAGGTCATACCACTAGAATGCAAACCACAAATACTGTCGTGTACCTCAGTTAAAGCAATCAAAGATTCCTTGTGGTTAATACATCACAAGAGGGTTCCTTAGATACTCCTATAGTAGAGGGTACCACCAAAGATGACAAAATGGGATGACTTTTTGATAAAGGTTCTCTTAAGGTTTGGGGTGATGTCGGTAGGGAGGACTCCTATTTTCATGTAAGTGAAAATGTCATGGTACCAAGGATCACCGGGACCAACGATTTCACACACGAACTCATATTCTAGTACCTCAAAAGCTGGTATGAGAAGCTGCTCTACTAGGAATTCATGTTTAGGGATGTTGTGTGGGATATCTAACAATTATTTGATTGTATCCATAGCGTTTGTTGCTCTATTGTTTGCCCTCGATATTTGCTCAAATGTTATGTTGATGAAGAACTCCTTGAGATCCTCCACCAACTTCTTGTATGGGGTAAGTTTGTCATCCTTCATTTGATATTCATCATTGACCAAGTTGATAATTAGTTGTGATTCCCCATAAACCTTGAGTGCCATGATTGTCCATTGTACTGCAATCTAGAGTCCTATTACAAGAGCCTCATACTCGACAATGTTGTTGGTGCACGAGAAAGACAACCTGTATGATTTTGGGATACAGTCTCCTTATGGTGTGATGAAGAGGACTCTTGCTCTTGATCCATGTTGTGTGTATGATTCATCAAAATATACCTTCCAATGAGTTGGTGCACTAAGGTTGAAAATGGGCTCATCTAGAAATTTTGATACTGGTGGGTTCTCTGAATATATAGGTGCCTATGTGAATTGATCTATGATTACCTGTCCCTTGATGGCTTTCTATTCTACGTATTCAATGTTGTCTTATGTTAATATCATGACCCACTTAGTCATTTGTCCTGTGAGTGTTCCTTTAGAAAGTAGATACTTGAGGGGGTGTATCTTGGCAATGAGCTTTATCTGATGATCCAACATCTAGTGCTTGAATTTTTGTGAGGAAAACACTACTACAAGGAAAGCCTTCTCAATGAATGTGTAATTTAGCTCATGTCCCACCATGGTCCTACTGATATAGTAAATGGCTCTTTATTTCCCTGTTTCATCATGTTGAGCTAGGAGAGCACCAAGGGTTGTCATTGTAGTTGATATGTAGAGGATGAGTGGTTTGTTCTGGATCGGTGGCATCAGGACTGGCGGTGTCAACAAGTATTCTTGATTTGATTGAATGCCTGATCAAATTTTGTATCCCATTTATATGATACCCCCTTGTGGAGTAGATGAGAATATGGGATGGTTTTATCTGCTAACTGTGATATGAACTTGCGAATGGATTGAAGCCTTCCTTGTAGACCCCTTAACTATTTTAATGCTCATGGTGCTTCCATGTCAAGGATTTTTTTGACTTTTGTAGGGTCTATCTCAATTTCCCTCATTGATAAAATATACCCTAGGAGTTTTCCTAATTGCATGTCGAAGACACATTTCTTAGGATTGAATCGTACCTTATATTCTTCCAATTTGTTGAAGATTGGGCCTAGTGTTGTTATGTGGTCTTGTCATTTTCTTGACTTGGCTAATATGTCATCCACATAATCCTCTACATATTTTTGGATCATGTCATGGAAAATTAGAGTCATATCCCTTTGGTATGTAACTCATGTGTTCTTTAACCCAAATGGAATCATGTTCCAATAGTAAGTGCCCCATGGACAGGTGAAGGTTGTCTTATGTTGATCATCCTTTGCTATCATAATCTGATTGTATCTTGAGAACCCGTCCATCAATGATAGCATTTCATGCCCTGCCATCAGATCTACAATCATGTCTATGTTAGGAAGAGGGAAATAATCCTTAGGGAATGCTTTTTTTAGGTCCTTAAAGTCGGTGCAGATACAGATTCCCCCAGCGAGCTTAGAAATAGGTACAAGGTTGGAAACCCATTCAGGATAATCAATGGGCCATATGAAGCCAACATCAAGGAGTTTTTGCATCTCAAGTTTGACTAATAAGACGATTTGTGGATGGATCTTTCTTAATTTTTGTCTTACTGGTTTCACCCCTAAATAGACGGTTAGATGATGAACTACTACCTCTAGATCAAGGCCTGGCATGTCAATATAGGTCCATGCAAAATTTACTTTCCTTTCTTTCAGAAATGCAGCTAGATTTTCTTGTTCCTTGGTCAGAAGTGATTCAGCATAGAAAGTGATGTGTGGTGTCTCTTCAGTTCCTAGATTGCATTTTTTTGCCAGTACTGTTGATTTTTCATGATAGATGGAACTAAGGGGAAGATTGAATCCCTCATCCTTTAGCACCTCAGAGAGGTTTTCACCATCGGATATGTCCTTTCTTTTTGCTATTTTTCAGTCAGAAAGTGCCACAATGTGGTTTTCACTTAGAGACCTAGACATTACTCTTAGTTTTCTATTTTGTGACTAAGAGATTCAATCGTTTCCCCATAGTACGCATGTGTGTCCAACTCAATATCAAACCCTGCTTTGTGGTCTCCATACGGTAGAGTATCCCTTAGTCCCATGAATTCCAAGAGATCCTCATCATTTTTGAACGTATCTAAGATCGGTGGTCCTTGTTGGTCACATTCTATCAGTTGGGGGTAAACAAGCTTTAGTTTAGTGGTTTGGTTACTTGACACAAAAGACATGGTTGTGATCATAAAAAGGGAGGAGTCTTCAAATAACATGGGTAAATCAAAGATGGGATCCTCATCATACATGTTGGTTATATCGAATGTATATTTATCTAGGAGTAGACTAGTGGATACTGGTAATTGAGGAGGTGCTTTGACTTTTTTAACAAGGGTACCTTTGCCAAGAATGGTTAGCTTCTAAGGGGTACATCCAAGACCAATATTATTTAGGCGCTTCTCAGGAATGATAGGTTCTAATAGGTCGTCATTTTTCCTGAGCTTCTCATTTTTGTTAAAACCCCAGTTAAACATTAACTATATCCCTTTGTTATCATCTTCCATGGGAAGTTTAGGTATGGGTCTTTCATCTTGATACAATAGGCTTGATACATCTTTCTCGTCTATCACCTCTTTGCTTAGGTCTCCCCACTTTTTGAAGGTGGTAGGTTTTTCTTTGAAGGTCTAAGATGTTATGTCGATTGGCTATGGTTTCCCATGAGATCTATGAGATTGAGGTAACTCTCCCACCACAAAGGCACTCTTTTTCATTTTATAGTCTCCACACCCATTATCTTGGATTACAACCTTAACATCTAAGATGCTCTGAATGAAAGGTGTTTGTCTCAGAAGTGGAGGCTAAGATGGATGGGTCAACGTAAGGGGATGTGGGTCCCTCATCATTTTTTGAGACTTGAGGGATCTTGTAATACTTGGCCTCCAGATTTTTGCAACAATAAAATGGTTTGGGGTTGCCATGGATCGTGACTTCTTGGTTTTGATAAGGGAATTTAACACATTGGTGGAAAGTGGATGCGACAGCTTGCATCCCATGGATCCATGGGCACCCTAGGAGGATATTGTATGGGATTTCAAGGTCAAGGACTTGGCAAGTGGTCTCCATGATTGTTGGCCCTACTTGGATAGGGAGTTGAATGGTGCCTTGAGACACTCGTTCTTGATCATCATAAGCCCTGATAGTGATACCTTTTCCTTTTTCAATGGCATCTTCTGAGAATCCCAAATTCTTTATTAGTTGTAGAGTACAAATATTAAAACCTACACCCCCATCCACCAAGACCTGTTTGACTTTATTCTTGTGGACTAGGACTTCAAGATGGAGTGCACGGTTATGAGATGGTTGGGTTGGGAGATCATGCTTAGAGAATGTGAGGAGATGTGTTGTAGTGATATGTTTGATCATAACTTGGAACTAGTCTACATCAAGATTTGTGGGGACAGAGGATGCATCCAATGCCTTCTCTAGGATGTCCCTATGTGTGGGCGAGATTTTGAGCAACTCCATGATGGAGATCTAGGCAAGGGTCTCTTTCAATTGCTCTAGGATATTGTAACCATTAGGGATTGATTTTGGATTGGTGGCAAGTGCTTTGGGTGGTGGTGAAGGTCCTAGGATGGAGATTATGCCGCTACACGTGGTGACTCCACACTCAACTCTAGGTCCTTTGATATTGACAATTGTTACCCATTCATCCAAAGAGGCAACAACATGGTCATAGATATGGTTCACATTGTTGTAACTCTTTCCTTTACCATTGTTGTTTCCTTTATTATGGTTTGGCATTGGATTCATGTATATTTTAAGATCTTGATTCCCAGTTGGTTGTTCAATGGTTATGGTCTTATCATCAATGAGATCTTGGATCAGATTCTTGATTCTCATACAACTGGTTGTCGTGTGTCCCTTTATTTTGTGAAAGTCACAAAGGTGCTTCTCGTTATACCATAGTGGTTTAACTTGAGGTTCTTGGTAATTTTTGTAGATTGGGATTTTGATGATATTCGCTCGTACCAGTTGTTGCATGATAGATTCGATTGGTTCCCCAAGTGGCATGTATTTTCGTTTAAGGGGATATATGTTCTTTGGAGGTGCCCCCCCTTAAGCATTTATGTTGTTGACAGTTTGATTGTTAGGTTGTTTTTGAGATGGTGCGTTGATTTGTGGGTATTTTTGGGTATTGATTTGTGGTTGGTGGTACATTTTTTGTTGTGTATTTTTCCTTTGGGCACTAATAACAACTTTGGCATCAACGGCACCATCGTTAGTAACATTCTTGTTCTTGGCCCATGTGTGAGGTTTTTCCTTGTAACTTGTTGATGGTCGATTGTCTTGGTATGTGGGTGTTCCCCCTTGTGTTATAAGGGCTCTTTCGATGTTGAGAGCTTTGGGTATCAGTTGGTCGTACATTGTTATGCATGGCATTTTCAAATGAAAGGACAGGTCCCTTCAAGGTCAGAGATGATAGTCCCAATTTGTTGTTCTTCCAACATAGACCATTTGCTCTTGTTAGCCTTGGATCGCCACTGTTGCAAGAAAGCTGCAAATGTTTCTCCCTTGGATTGTTTTAGGCTAGATAGTTCTTCTAGGCTCACTTCTATGCCCAGATTAAATGAATAGTTTTTGATGAATAAGTCCACGATTTCTTGGAACTTTTAATGTCGGTGGGGAGACGGGAGAACCATTCCATTGCTGGACCAGCCAAGCTTCGAGGGAAGAGTCGTATTAGATATGAATCATTATATGTGACCTCCATATAGTGTACATGGAATTCCCTAATGTGATCTTCAGTATTTTCGTTCCCTCGGTATTTATCGAATTTTGGTATTTCAAAGCCTGGTGGAAATGGAACCATTGCAATGCTTCTATCAAATGGGTAGGGACACAAATTCCCTTGTGTGTGTGATTTTTTAACCTTTCCAGATTGGATGTCTTGTATCTATTGTGAAATCAATTTGACTTGTGTGGAGATTTGTTTTTGCTAATCAAGTTGTGGGATGTAAGTGTTTTGAGATGGTATGTTTGGTTGGATGACGGATGGGGTGGCTTGCATGTTTGTTTTCAAGGAATTTTGTTGCTTGTTCGTGAGAGGTTGATGTAAGTTTTGTTGTATGAGCAATGCTTGATGGTATGCCTATAGTTGTTGTTATGCCAACAATGCTTGTTGTTGGTCATGTTGTACTTGTTGTTGTTTTTCTTGTTGTGCCAACAATGCTTGTTGTTGGGCTGATTTTTGTTATGCTTAGTGTTGTTGCAAGGTTTGTTGATACACTTGTTGTTGTAACATGGCTTGTGCTTGGGCTTGGGCTTGCTGCACTTGGTATTGAGCTTGCGCCTAGGCTTGAGCTTGGGCTTGAGCTTGATCTTGTTGTGTGGCGTGTATAGCTTGTGTGGCTTGTGTGGCTTGTTTTTGTTGTAGCAAGGCTTGCACTTGCACTTGTGCTTGTGCTTGCACTTGGGCTTAAGCTTGTGCTTGAGCTTGTGCTTGAGGTTTTTGCACTTGAAACTGCTACAAGGCTTTTTGGTAAGCTTGTTGCGCTACTTCCAAGGTGATACTGTATTGATTTTCCATGTTCGGATTTGGTGATGGAGGTGGGGGATTTTTTGGGATGGTGTGAGATGGTGTGATGAGAGATTTTTGGGGTGGTTATTAAGGTGTTTGTTGAGTGATGACAAGGGGTCGTGTGGTAGATGGTATGATTGATGTGCTTGGCCCTTGGGAGACCATGTTTTGGGATTTTTGAGGTTTTGTTTATGACATGATGATTGGATGAGATGTTTTTATTGGTGCCTCCTAGTGTTGCGATATTGGTGGCATGCTCGTGTTGACTTGATTTATGATTGGGGGATTGATTTGATTTGATTGGTTTTGGATTGGTGTGTTGGATAAAGGGAGTTTCCCTATACCTTGAATTGGTGTGGATGTTGATGTCAAAAGAGGGAATGATGGGAAGATTTGAGGTGTGTTCCCTTGTGGGAAAAAAGCATTGAAAGTACCCACTTGTCCAAATAAATCCACTTGTCATTGTGACATATTGGGGAGAGAGCCTTGTGTATCAAGAGGGTATGTCAGTGTTGTGGAAAAGGTGAAGGGGTTGTTTGTATCATGGAAAATGAGTGGCACATATGGATGTTTTGGATCTTTTGGGATGGTACTAGGCATACCCAAGATTGTGGTAGCCTCTATATTTTGATTATTGACAAGTGGATTCCCTTGAAGGGCTTGGAGTAATGAGCTCCCCTTGGTGATCATTGGTTGACTTGGAGCATGAGAAGATGTTGGTTGTGTGATAGGTTGGATGATGTTTGGGAATGAAGGTATAAATGATGTTGGTGGCATGTTCCCAAAAGGTTGCTCCACAATAGTACTCACATCAAAATTAGAGGGGAGTTTAGCCCCTTCCTTTGCTAATGCCAACATGTATTGTGTGGGATTGAGCCTCATGATCGTATTGACAATCTTGTGTGTTTTGGGATTTTGGACTAGCTCAATTATTTCATCTTGGGTCATCCCTTGGAATTTTTTAGTGACATCCTCCACTTGGAAATTTCCCTCTTGAAGTTCTTGTGGTAGTTGAGGGGGTTTAAGTGGAGGGTTGGTAGATTCCATAGGGTTGAATTCTGATGCAGTTTGGCTCAAATCACTTGAAGTGGATGTTTCTTTGTTTTGCTCCATGATCTTCTTGTGTTGTGATCTAGTTTGGACCATAAAATAAGGATCAACTTCTAGGAATATGGGAGGTAAACCTCTAACTCCTTTGGTTGGTCTAATGTTTAGGTACAAAAAGAAATTCTAGGATGTTTTTAAGGATCAAATGATGGTGATGAGATAAATGAAGGGTGAATGATATGGATGTTTGAACTTTTGAGAACTTTGGAGGAATACTAGACTTTAGGATTTTTTGGATATTGATTTGGATAATGGACTTGTAAATCCCAAGATGTTAGATGTTACCTTGGGGTAAACTTGTCCAAAGGGGGTGATAATTTAACTAAATGGGTGAGAAAGGATTCATCCCCACACACTTAGCCAAATAAAGTGATTTTGATTTTGATTGAAGGATTTACCAAAAGTCTAGCATGAATGATTTTTCCAAGGTTCTAAATTTTTTTTGTGAGATGGGATTTGATTGATGATGTCACAAATGAAAGTGTTGATTTGATCCTAGCTGAACCTAGAAAGACTTTGTTTACAAGACCAAGTTATTGAAGAACATGCTATACCTCTAAAACTTTCAACCCTATGTGAGAAGTTCAAAATGTTAGAAAAGACTAGGATTCTGACAATAATAGAAGGAATACAAGTTTGGATTATTTCTTGAAACACATTTGTAAAATTTGTAGACCAACCTATCTCTGGTTTTGTGAAGTGTTAAAAGGTGTTTCTTGAGAGCCTTTGGACTAAGATGCTTATGACAATTAATGGACCTTGGTTTCAAGATTTTGACTTTGCAGGAAATCATGAGAACAAACACATACGTGGGGTCTAATTGTCTTTTATCTTGATTAATGGATTCTTTTTACCACATGAACACCTCTTGATTAACTTTCAAACTAAATGTTTATGTCTTAACTCCTTTTCATTCCACAAGGCCCATTATGTGAAAATCAAAGAATCAAAGGCATAGTTTTCCTAGGTTGAATTTGGAGAGAACAAATTGAGATATAGGCCCAAATATTTAGAAGCCTCTAAGGATAAAATCCCTAGGGACAAGTAGTAATATTTGGAATTTTCAAGGATATTTGTTCTTTCCAAAGGGTTTGAAATTTTGATGACTTGTTGAATGTTTGTTTCAAAGTTTAAGATCCAAGCAATGTATTTGACTGACTCACGAATTGCACAACCCTAGGATAAAAATGGCTATACTTGTTGAGTCCCCACTTGGATTTCTCCAAACATTGAAACAAAGCAAACAGTTAGAGATTTGGCGACACTGGCTCCCATCCACGACACACACTTCTCAGGACCACCAAATCTCAAAATCCTGAAGATCCGGAGACCTTAAGGATTTTTTTTGTTACTATTTTGAATAGTACAAATGTGGGGCTACTTCAAAATGGCCATTATTGCACCAACAACTATTAAGGATTTTGGCCTTTTAAACAAAGGGTTGTAGTAAGGACATCTGGTTCAAGGGATCAAATGATAAATTTTTCAAGAGGTCTCCCAACCTTTAGAACAAGGGCTTTACACACCATAAAGATACTAGGGGAGAGTTATCATGTACTACTTCCATTGATTGCAAACTTTCCTTCCAATCACAAATTTATATACTAGTTCGGAAGAGCTTAGCTTTTGCTCGTTATCGCTTGGGTCGTTCCCTCCTTTCGAAGCAAGGAGGTAGGCCCTCTAAAGATAAACAAAAGTGAAGAATTACATTTGTAGTTTGACTGCCTAGATTGCGTAAATCACTAGGAGGGAACACACATAATGCCTTTCCTTCACACTCGCATGATTGTTCAATTTTAGATCCAAATTTGAAATGTGTGGGTAATTTCAGACAACCAATGTCAAAAGAATACTTTTGATTCTCAAGATCACCGATTGGTGCAAGATAAGTGCATACACATTCAAATGACACAAATTGCAAAAAATCACAAAATAATGAAGTCAAAAATTCTTTTTTAAACCCAAAGTAAAGATGATTTCTTTTTAAAGCACCAAGCTAGATGTGAGTTTGTCTTGTTCAATTTTAGCCCAAAATCAAAGTCTAGTAAGTTCCTAATGTTCAATTTTAGTTGGTCCTAAAACAGAAGTGCATACGCATTCAAATGAAACAAATTGCAAAAAATCACAAAATAATGAAGGCACAAATTCTTTTTTAAACCCAAAGTAAATATGAATTCTTTTTAAAGCACCAAGCTAGATGTGAGTTTGTCTTGTTCAATTTTAGCACAAAATCAAAGTCTAGTAAGTTCCTAATGTTCAATTTCAATTGGTCCTAAAACAAAAAATGAAAAGTAGAATTGGAAAGCCAAAGCTATTACAATGAGCATTAAAAAATGCTTTTAGGTCTCCAAGTCAATTTTCCTTCTTTTCCTATAAAGGCGACGTTGTGCAACAAAGGCAACGCTCTGCAACTGGAAAATGAGATGTTGAAAACAAAAGTGGTGCTCTCTTGAAAAGAAAAGGCGGCACTCTGCAGAGGACAGAGAACGCATATGTGGTGCAATATCAGAAGCGGTGCTTTGTTGGAAGCAAAATTTAGACAGAAAATAGAGAAGATAAAAGTGATGTAGAAAATGTGACACAACAACAGCGAGCAAAGGTGGCATGACATGGTGAAGGCGATGTTGGAGACAAAAGCGACGCTATGCGAGTAAGCGAATGCAATGTTGTAAGAAAAGGCAATGTTGTATCATTCAAACGCCGCATCGCTCCCTTGTAGCTGTAAAAAATGAAATTTCCAAGCAAAATTCATCAAAATAAAACGGTTTCCCCTCCTAGTGCCAAAATGTGAACACCAAACCTACAAAAAACTTCATCCCATAGGGGGAGTGGTGCTCCTTTGATGTGGAAAGAATCCCTTTCCTAATCCCTTGTCAGGGTTAGAGATGGCAGATCTAACAATTAAATGCAGATTTTATATAATAAACAGAGAAACTAAAACATACACAGAATAAATCATAACACAAAGAATTTAACATGGTTCACCCAATCCGGGCTACATCCACCAAACCACAGCCATCCAATACTTTTATTATCCAGTAAAAACCCTATTACAATCTTGTGAATAATCGTGTTTTTCATCATACTATAATACCCATCCAAACCCCTTTTAACAAGCTTAAAAGCTTCCAGATTTTTGGGTTCTACAAAATCGGATATTTCTTTTTCCATTGATTTTTCCCTTTTTCGGTGATCACGCGAAAAAGTAGGAAGAAAATTTTTCTCAGGGGCTACTGCCCTCGAAACGGGGCCGACTCGGCCCCGGCAAGGAAGTGTACAGTATACCATGGGCTATACAATATAGCATAATCAATTGCCACATACCAACAATCTCCCACTTGGAGACTGATCCTGGACGACATTGCTGCAATTACAGCTCCCACTAGAAATAAGTACCTTGGACCTTGCTGCTCTGTTATACTTGAATTCAACCTTGAAGACCAACCGAAGCTGAAGAAGAGCTCAACTTCTCCCTTGTCACCACCTTCGTAAACATATCTGCTAGATTGACATCTGTATGTATCTTGTCTAGCTTGACCTATCCATCCTCCAACATAGAACGAATGAAATGATATCTCAACTGTATGTGTTTTGTTTTAGAATGCAAGGCAGAATTCTTTGCAAGATGTATAGCACTCTGGCTGTCTGTAAACAAGTAATTTCTAGCCTATTGTTTGCCCAACTCATCCATGAAAAATTGCAGCCATATCATCTCCTTTGTCGCTTCTGTTGCAGCAACATACTCTGCCTCTGTGGTGGATAAAGCAACCACCTTCTGCAATCGATAAATCCAACTCACTATTGTACCACCAACTATAAATACATAACCTGTGGTACTTCGCCTGGTATTTATATCCCCTGCCAAATCTGAGTCAACATAGCCCTTTAAATCAGTGTTAGAGCCCCCAAAACATAAGCATTTACTGGATGTACCTCTCAAGTACCTGAGAATCCATTTTACTGCATTCCAATGCTCAACTCCGGGATGACTCAAATACCTGCTAACAACTCCTACAGATGTGCAATATCCGGTCTTGTGCATACCATGGCATACATCAAACTACCTACAGCTGAAGCATATGGTACCTTGGACATTTTTTCTTCCTCCTCTTGTGTCTTTGGACACATATCCTTAGTCAATTTGACATGACTAGGCAAAGGTGTGCTGACAGCTTTTGCATTCTCCATATGAAATCTCTGCAACACCTTTTCAACATAATTAGCCTGAGATAAAAACAATTTTCTTTTTCCTATCTCTAAATTTTCATACCAAGGATTTGTTTTGCTGCCCCCAAATCCTTCATAGCAAAAGACTTTGCTAACTGTTGTTTCAACTCTCTTATGTGGTCCATGTTAGACCCAGCTACAAGCATATCATCAACATATAAACACAAAATAATGTAGCTATCATTATCCAACCTCTTAAAATAAACACAATGGTCAGAATTACACCTGTAGCCTTGCTCAGCCATAAAATCAAATTTCAAGTACCATTGCGAGGTGCTTTCTTCAAGCCATATAAACTTTTCTTCAATCTGCACACTAGTTTCTCCTTACCTTTGACCTCAAATCCTTGTGGTTGTTCCATATATATTTCCTCTTCCAAATCACCATGGAGAAAGGTTGTTTTAACATCAAGTTGTTCTAAATGCAAATCTTCAGCAGCCACAATACTTAAAACAATACGAATAGAAGTCATTTTAACAACAGAGAAAAAAAATCTCATCAAAATCAATACCCTTTTTCGTGCAAACCTTTACAACTAATCTGGCTTTAAATCTTTTCTTACCTCCATCCTCCTCTTTGTGAAATCCATTTGTTTGGTAAAGCCTTTTACTTTGGTGAAACTGCATAAATCCCAAGTCTGATTTTCCAAAGAAGGAGTCCATTTCTTTCATTCCATGCTCCTAATCGAACCTTGGTATCCACTCTGATAGCTTCATCATAATATTCTAGTTCACCAAGCATCGTTAACAGAATAGTATACAAAGAGGGAGAGAATCATTTTGGAGGTCTACTTAACCTTGAAGATCGTCTAACATGAGTTTGTGGTATTTGTTGCTGCTGTTGTTGCCCAGCATGAGGAACCATTGAAACATCATTGTTGGGAATATCATCCAACACTACATAATCATTTTCTTTCTTCTCATGCTGCAGCAACAGATCTTTGTACAACACTTTTTCATTGAATATGACATCCCTGCTTCTCACAATTTTCTGATTTTCAAAATTCAAAGCCTATAACCAAATTCATCAATGCCATATCCAACAAATACACATTTCTTTGATTTTGCATCAAGCTTGGTTCTATTTTCAAATCTACATGTGCAAATGCTTCACAACCGAAGGTTTTAGAAAAGAATAACTCACCTTCTTACCTTTCCATGCTTCCTCTGGAATACCACAACCCAGAGGATTAGAAGGGACCTCTGTTGATTAAATAAACAACAATGTTACAGTCTCTGCCCACATTTTTAAAGGCAGCCCAGCATGCAATCTCATAGTTCGTGCACGCTCCATTATTGTCCTATTTGTGCGCTCAGCCACTCCATTTTCCTGTGGAGTCCTTGGAACCGTTTTCTGCTTACGAATACCATTAGAGGAACAATAATCTTCAAACTCTTTACTGCACTTGCCACCATTATCAGATCCGATACATTTTATCTTTTTACCTCATTCTCAACCAAGCTTCTCCATTTTTTGAAAGTTTCAAATACATCAGATTTCTGCCTAAGGAAATAAATCCATACCTTTCTAGTTGCATCATCAATGAATGTAACATAATACAGAGAGCCACCGAGAGAAGATACCTGAACTGGTCCCCATACATCCGTATGCACAAGCTCCAATTTCTCATCTTTCTTTTGCTTCCCATCCTTGAGAAAACTAACTCTCTTTTTTTCCATACACACAACTTTCACATAAATCCATATTAACACATTTTAGACCTAGTAAAACATTATTTGAATGAAGTACTTTCATACCTTTTGCACTCATATGCCCAAGTCTATTATGCCACAGTGCTAATTCAGAGTCCACAACAACTGTATGATCTTCTACCTGCTTAACTGCAGCAACTGTTCCTGAACATTGACCTTTTTCCATAACAATTAAAGTAGAAGGAACAGTATGACCTGTACAAAGATATAAGGTGCCTACTTTCACACCTTTTTCTACTACTAAGGCACCCTTTGTGACCTTCCAATTTTTATCACTAAATGTAACAACACAACCTTCATCATCTAGTTGCCCTGCTGAAATTAAATTTCTGCTTAACTTTGGAACATGCCTTACCTCACATAGTAGCTAATGATTCCCATTCTGCAACTTAATCTTGATTCTTCCCTTTCCAACAATCTGACAGGGTTCATTATCTCCTAAATAAACCAGCCCAAAATCCCCTTGGACATAATCAAGAAAATAACTTCTATGGGGGGTAGCATGAAATGAAGCCCCTGAATCTAACACCCAAGAATCATCAGCATTATCAAGGGAAAGAATCAAAGCATCCTCATCAGATTTATTACTTACCACATTTTCCTCTTTGCTTCCTTCCTTTTTGTCTCCATCTTTATTTTTCTGAGACCAGCAATCTTTCTTCAAATGACCCGCTTACCACGCATCAGAATCCCTCTGTCTGGATTGGGACCTTTTTCCTTTGATTTTCCTCTTGTGACTTCCCATGATTTTAATTGTTTCTCTCCTTTGTTCTCCCTTTGCTTTCAGATTCAAAACACTCACCGATGTGGATGTTCCACCGAGTTTTTCCTAATTCCTCGCCAAAATAACACCAACAACATCATCAAACTTCAATGTATTCAAACCAAAACAATGCTAACAACCATTACCAAGCTATTCCAATTTTCAAAGTAAAGAACACAGAATCAAAAGAGCCCTAACTTCTTCATCAAAGTTTACTTTTATAGAAGTTAATTGACTGGTGACCGTATTAAACTCATTCAAATGATCAGTAATGACCCACCTTCTACCATTTTCATATTAAATAAACGCTTCATAAGAAATACCTTATTCGAAGCAGAAGGCTTTTCATATAACTTCGCCAAGGTTTCCATCAACTCTTGAGTTGTCTTTGCTGTTGTAATATTAAATGCCACCGATTGTGCCAGGCATAGACGAATACTACCAAGAGCCTTTCTATCCAAGATCTCCCAGTCCTCATCTGACATTGCTGCAGGTTTCTTGGCTTTCCCTTCCAATGGCCGCCATAAATCCTTCTGATAGAGATAGTCCTCCATCTGCATCTTCCATAACTAATAGTTCTACCCATTAAACTTCTCAACCTTCTTACCCTCGTCTGCCATTGCTCCCACTCAACCGTGAGATCTTTCCTACAGACGATAATCGAAACACAACCCACTCTGATACCACTTGTTAGGGTTAGAGATGGCAGATCTAACAATTAAATGCAGATTTTATATAATAAACAGATAAACTAAAACATACACAGAATAAATCATAACACAAAGAATTTAACGTGGTTCACCCAATCCAGGCTACATCCACCAAACCGCAGCCATCCAATACTTTTATTATCCAGTAAAAACCCTATTACAATCTTGCGAATAATCATGTTTTTCATCATACTATAATACCCATCCGAACCCCTTTTAACAAGCTTAGAAGCTTCCAGATTTTTGGGCTCTACAAAATCGGATTTAGGGGGCTGGAGTGTACAGTATACAATGGGCTATACAGTATAGCATGATCAGTCGCCACATACCAACATCCCTTTGATAAGCACAAGATGAAGTTGATGATCCAAAGTGTGAGATTGACTCCAAATGGTGATAAACCTTAGCTAAAATGATGAAAATGATGAAATTCTATGAGTTGAAATACCTATAGTAAGAATTCTTGAAGTTGTGGATCCATCTTGTGAAGAGAATGCTTCTATTTATAGAACTCAAGGGTTGAGGGATGAGAGAAATTGGTGAATGTGGGATAGAATGGGAGCCAATGAGAATGTGACACTTGTCACAATTCTATTGGGTGAGAGTGGAGCACATTTTGGGAAATGTGTTAAGGAAAGAGGGATGTAAGAAGAATAAATGAGAATGGTTGAGGATTTGAAAGGTTGTAAGAAGAATTGAATGGATGTGGGTTGAGATGTGAGAGGATGTAAGAGGAGTTATTGAAAATGTAAGAGAAATTATTGAGGATGTGATAGGTTTTTGAAACCTTTGGAGGGAAATTGAATGAGGAGGTGGTTGGGAGGAATATTCCTTAGAATATATCTTCGTGAGGATAAATAGAGGAATAAGATAATTAAAAGAAATGAATTTCATGTGCAACCTCATTAGTTGACCATGGGTTGATTTAACTCTTGAGGAGCTAAAAGCTAGAGGATTTGTTAATGATGATTAGAAAGTGATTTGGAGTTAATTAATTCTGAATTAATTAATTGGAATGGGTTAGGGGATTGTGACATTTGATTTGATTTATTTAATCAAATGAGAGGACTTAGGGGGATTTAATTAAATGATTTGATTTAATTAAATATGATGAACATTAGCTAGAAGAAGGGTGAATTAATCTAATAAATTTAATTATTTGATTAATAGTTGAAATTGTTGATTTAACTAAATAATGTTGATTATTTAATTAACTGGTTAGTTCGAGGTGATTTAAGAAGAAATGATGTTAGTTAATCAAAATCAAATGCATAGTATCAATCAGGACTTTTTAAGTGTCTACACATGTAAATGTTCTCTTAAATCTCTCAAGGTTTCCTTTACTTGATCTTGCATCAATCTAGGACACATAGTCTTGAAAAGCCAAATATTTTGAAATTGAAACTTTAAAGTCCTCCTTGATTCATTTAACCAATATTTTATTTCATTTATTGTTTCTTTGTTTAGGTTGAAATTGAAGTGTTAACCATTTTCTTTGTTTAATTTTTTATTCAATTGTTTGAGCTTCTAGAAAAGTGTTGATCACTTGCAAGATTTGATTCATTTGAGTTTAATATTTAATTCTTTCAGCACAACCATTGATGACTTACAATAGTTTAAAATAATGGCTAAATGCAAATGTTGTTGTGATTTTATGGTTATTATAATTTTTGTATAGTTTTCTATTTTATGAATTTAAGTTGAAAAATTAAAACACAAATTAATTTGATCAATGTAAAACTGTTGACTAAAAAATGAATGCTTTCATTTTTTTGTATTTTCCCATTTCCTGTTCTATGAAATAAATCTAGTTAACAATGGATGACCTTTGTTAATTATATTTTTAAAATATAATGTAAATGGGTAATGAAATGTTTCTTTATAATAAGTCCACAATGCAAACAAATAATACAAGCTTTCACTTTTTGAATAACAATTTAACATCGTTACACATTTTCATTTTCTTTTATGAATGAATTGTCAACAAAAGAAGAAGAAGAAACAAATAAACCTATTTTTTTCCTTAAAATTTCAATATTATCATAATGTGTGATTTTAGTGTTCTCCCCAAATATTTTTTATGTATGATTTATGATTTGATTCTTTGATAATTTATGAATGTGAAAAAATTAAATTTTCTTAGTATGAAGCTTTAATAAATGAAATATAAATTTTATGCTAAGACTATCTAAAATCTAAACCATAATGTATTCCTAAAATTTTGCACTTCTTTTAAAAAACAATCAAGAAATCTAAAAAATGATATTCTACACTAAATTCTCACCTGAGATGAGGAATATTAAAGGTTGAGCAATTTTTTTGCTTGGAAAAATCCTTAGAAACCTATGTTTCAGCTTGATAAGTTTGGTTTCCATTGATGTCAAAGGTAGGTTTATGATTGTATATGCTCTGGAGATTGTTAATGAGCGGAGATATCTAATGGTACAAGTCAGCATTGTAGTGTTGTGGAAGATTTGTAGTCAATGGTTGTCTATGTATGATGCAGAGGTGGGTACACATGTCTTAATGTGTTTTCAGTATGCCTACAATGATATCTTATTAGTTTGGTGTATCGCACTCAGTAACAAGTTGTAGAAGTTGTGTCCAAGGCTTCCACAGTATATACCTTAAGGCAGAGACAGTGTTTTGGTCTGTATCCTTCTGCAGAGAAAGATTTAGTCTTATAGTTCAAAAGATAAGTTGATGGATATATGAAGGTGTTATATCCAAGGTTTCATTTCATTATACCTTATGTAATGTAAGATAGAAATGATAGAGTTTTGGTATGTGCTATGGCAGATTTAAGTGGTTATGAAGGTTTATTGGAATGTTTTACATTCCTCCAGATGTAAAGGTGTGACCAAGCAGTTTTGAGTACATACTCAGTGATGTCTAATGTAGGCTATATTGAAGACTCAAGTGATTTGGTTCTCCACAAGTTCATTTTTCAAGTGATAGAGTGATACAATTAGTTCTGGATGCCTAATCTTCTATAGAACATATGTTTGGATACTTGCACCAATAGAAGATTGTGAAGATCAGTTCTATGAGTTTGTGTGGACACTCCACATGTCTCATAGTGTCTAAGGTATGAAACACATGCAGATATTTCTTGTTTCCATATTACACAAATGTTTCAAGTCATTTTGTGAAGAAATATTGTTGTTGAAGTTGATTTGGGTATGTTGGTGATGTGTGCCACTATTTCAAGATTGAGCAAAGTTCAAGTATTATTTGTATATGTTGTATGGGTCATGCCGACTCATCTAGAAGAAATATAAATAATGTTTTATCATTTTTGTATACTACTAATAGATTTATAGGCCGACATGTTACAAGTTTCATATTTGTTTGATATGGTTGACTGAATTTGTATTTTGCAAGTGTGCAAATGATATATATAGAAGATAAAATATGTGAAGAGAATTATGGAAGTATGTGAAGATGAACAAGTGCATGAGAAGAGCATGAAAAGATCCGCTACAAACCTAATGTGCAGAATTGATGACTATCAATTGTTGAAGCCATAAAATCAGTCATATTTTAGTTTTTTTCTTTTTTAATTAGTGAGTAGTAGATTCCTTGGTTTATAGCCCCTAAAACAAAGTTGTATAAACAAGGAGTAGTAGCTTCCTTGAGTTGCAACCCTAAAACAAAGTTGTAATGGTTATTTACTTGCGAGGTTGGATTAGGATAGTAGCTCCTAGCAACATTTCTCACCGTGGTTTTTTCGTTGTGGGGTTTTCCATGTAAATCTGGTGTCATCTATGTTCTTATGTGGATGCTTATCTTCTTTACTATTTTGATTAAGTAGTTGAATTATTAACTTGCTTCAACAGTTATTAATTGGGATTGAAATTTGAAGAATACCGATTCACCCCCCTCTCAATATTATGGTGTGTTCAACAACCTAATTGTTTGATATCTCCTCTTTTGACTTTTGGATCCGTCTTCAATGATGAAAAAAGGAGACAATGAACTAGAATCAATATTGTAAAGTCTCTTGATGCTTGTATAATAAGTTAATAGTAGAAGCTTAAAATATTGATAATTGGCTTCAAATTCATAAGAATGTTAAAGCTATTCAATGGAAAAAAATAGACATACTTGAATAAATAAATAAAAATACTTGCAAATGGTATAATATGGCATAAAAGGAAATTAAAATAAGATCTTGGGAAGTTGTTGATCTCAAATTATTGGTTATATATAGTGTATGGATGTAGAAACTTGAACAAAAACTAGGACCATTGACAATGAATCAAAAATTGGTATTTATAACTAAGAATGATTAGATTTAGGTTTGGAGAGGGAAACAAGAGAATTTCTAAGCTACCTTAAGAAAAGTACAAATTATAGTTAAAATGACAAAAATATAGAAAAATATAGTAAATGCAAATGCCTATGAATATGGATATAAGCATATGTTCACATCTTTTGATGATAATTCATTTTTATGGGAAACCCAATGACCAAAGGAGTGAACTCATATTTTTTAGCCAAAAATAAATATTTCTAAGTTAAAAAGATTACTGACATTTTTTCATTGGCTTAGGTTTACTAAAGGTGATAAGGAAGAGGCTCCAAAAGGTTAACAAGGAATTTTTATTGTAGATTAATAATTTAAAGGTGAGTTTTAATAACTTTCATGTTATGTAGAGTCGTGAGTTGGATTATCAAGTCATTACTAGACTACTACATATGCCTATTCATTTTATAAATGTATGCATTACCTCTCAGTAATGACATCCCATGGTATCTAGTGAGTGTTAGTTCTAGAAAATATGGTGCAAGGACTTTGAAACTTACTTGTACTCACCCTTTATTGATTTCTTGTATTTGAACTTGCAATCATTGGTTAAAATATCACATGTAGTATAGAGTTATTTTAAAAACAAAACTTGAAATGTTAACATAGACAAGGTTGTTACTTACCATTTGTATAGGGTTTAGAAATATTACCTTAGCATGTTCTCCTCCCATCCACTCAATAATTTCAAAGAAAAACCAATCTATAAGACTTAAATGCATTCTTCTCACATAGTTGGGAACTTTTTTTTACATAATCAATGATAAGACCTGATATACATTTCATGTAATTATTGTAGATATACATATGATGAGTTACACAAATCACTTGCATGTAAAATAATATACTATAGAATAATTGGATTAGCAAATATCTAGCAAAATTAGGATTTCATAGGTTCATTTGCTCTAGTATGTTTAAGTTAATTTGAGATATTTTTGAACTCTAATCAAATGATAATATATTTGGGAACTAAATTATTCTATGGAAAGATAGTTATATTTTGATCATGATTATAATAAATGTAATAGATTTTGTTTCATATTTATGTATATTTTTTGAGAAATCCATCTTTATTGAAGGTTTTAATTTCTCTAGATTTGTAAGTTTCAATTAATAAAAAATGGGATGGCATAGTGGGAATGTTAG
The DNA here is from genome assembly GCA_007258455.2 of Sequoia sempervirens. Lineage (NCBI taxonomy): Eukaryota > Viridiplantae > Streptophyta > Pinopsida > Cupressales > Cupressaceae > Sequoia > Sequoia sempervirens. The sequence continues at coordinate 285,667,642 of VDFB02000017.1, forward strand.
TGGTGGGATACGAAATACATAGGTATCTTCATTTTTTAATTTTTACATGCTTTTTTTATTATTATTTAGTCAAAACGTTATTCCACAACCCAATTGGTGAGTTTTCCCTATAAGACACATTCACTAGTTTTGGAAGTAATTCATTTGGCCCAATAAACCTTGATTCAACCTAAAAAAAAAAAAAAATCATTTTCTGAAAACACATATAGAGGGTTGAATATTTTTATTTTTAAAATAGAGTTTTTCTATTTTTATATCTTTTGGTAGATTTTACACTTTTCAAGGATTACTAAGTACTAAGTATTTTCCATTACAGGACCCTTACATTTCCTTGAGTAATTTGGATGAGAAAGGTTGGTTTATAGAAGTTTTAGATAACCTCTACACCATAGAAAAAAAAAATTTAGAATACAAATGTTTATTTATAATAGCTAAGATTTTATTATTTATCTATCTAGTCAACTTTACTCTGAAAAATTAGTACATATTGGGATGCTAGTTAGAACACTTTGATAACACACCTATCAAGAAAGTGGAATATTACACTATATTACATTATGAAACCTTGGGTGTTTCCATCTAGGAGATAAAATCACTTTTTAAGAGGCCATCTCTAATGGGTAGAGGACCTCATGGTCCACATAGTTTGGAGATGCTCATGATCTTAATAATTCCATAAGGCTATGCAGTTCATCTTAGTTTCATGCTTGAGTATTCTACCACCACCGAAGGCTATTATAGGCATTATTTACACAATATTAAATGGTGACAATAAGGCACACATTATTATTTAAAAATGAGTTCCCATCATGTAATATATTGAGTAGGATAAATTTTATACATGGGGTGTGGATATGTTGGCCCAAGTTTCCTATGATTTGTACAAGATTGTTTGATGTTGGGCCTACTCATTTAGTCATCCATTTGTAATCATGGGGTTGATTCTTGGTCATATCATTCCTTATCAAAGTAAAAAATTTATCACAAGTTTCATATCCCCCAAGACTTTGAAGTTGATATGACTAGGGTAGTTTAATGTGAAGACTAGAATTTTTACCATTTTGAGAGATAGAAACATGATTAGAGACCCTTCTATCAATATGGTTGTGCTGAAAAGGAGATAAAAAATTTATAAATCTTTCAATATTTTTTAATCTTAACAAATAGGAGGGGATAAATTGAGAATCATCGTGTGCATAGATTATTGCAATATTTTTCACAAATTCCTCTAGTTTTGTCCCTATTGGCTATAGTGTATAGATGACTTAGGTCATCTATTGAGACTCCCAAAGGGGTGATTCTCTATACATAATGGCTTTAGTATTATGCATTTGGAGGGTGGAAAGGAAAGTTCCAACACAACAAACACTAAAATATTCACAACTTTTGGTGGTAGAGTAGGAGGCAAAGGGATTGGACAATACTCTAGATGAGAATTATGAACCTAGTAAGTAGACTTAGACTCAATATTTTTGGGTTGATTCTTCTCGTGTGATAAAGTACCCCAAAGAATGGAGTGTTGTAGAGAGATTTGAGGGGATTATATAGAAAACTAGATAGGATTCCCCTCATCAAGAGACTCCCTCATCGTTGTGCCAATTATTGAAGTTGGCCCCAAATCCCTAATGTTTGGTAATCTTCTAGGTGCTAGGGGTGTCAAACTTGGAAAATTACAACAAACCTATATTTAAGTTTGGTGCCTAAGGATTAGTGATTGAGGTGGGTAAGACCTCCTTCACTTCTAGCTCTATACTACCAAGGGGGTTTCCCTAAGATGCCAATTTGATGATTTGAAACACTGAACAATACCTTACAACAAACTATACCCATTGCATAGTGTATCCCAATAATTCTTTCAAAATATATCTATGTGCTAGTTTGGACAACTAAGGTTGAGCATCTTTCTAATAGATAATCTACCATACAGATATTTGAGAATGAGTTTATGATACACCCTTGTATCGTTGTATTCACTCCTGGACATGGTAGTAAAACACACATAAGATAAAACTTTAAAGGTTTTTGATTTTATGTGTTTGGAGTGTGTTGAGGATGATAGGAGATAATGCCACTTATAGTAGGTGCCTTTATCTATTGGGAAATAAAGTATCTATATTTAACCAAAGATGCAATAACTAAAACAAGGCAATGACTTAATCAATTCACCACAAAAGACTACATCTTTCAAAATTCACAAGAAAGCTAGGCTCTACACATTCATTTAGAAAGATAATAGATAATTGCATAATATTAAGATAGTCTACTTATTAATCCTCAAGTATACCCATGCATTCCCTTTATTATATTGAAAAGATACTATGCAAAGGATTTGCACAAATTTTACAAACTTATGGTTGAAAAATTAATCAATTATTCATCTAAAAATGCATACCATACATAAGGAGACACTCTGCTAAGGTTGATTCTTCCTTTAATCACACATGCTTCAATGTTTTCAAATGTTATTAAAAGCTTGGGATCAAACCCAAATCATTACAAAATAGCTATACCCAAAACTAGAAGTTGAAACCTAAGGTTTCTTGTAAATACTTTCTTCTATTGAATTTTTAATTGCTTCTCTCTTCTCTTTGTCTCTGACAAAAATTTAAAATGATCAAAACAATCTAAACCTCCCCCTTCCTTTATAATGAGCACAAAAGTGTAATTTATACCTCTGCAGGCTGTGAAGGAGGAAGGGCCAAGGACAAGGCTTGAAACCCTAGAAAATCATATGCAGACATGTGGACATTCAAATATAAGAATAAATCATGCCACACAAGTCCCAACACCCACTTCATTCCTCCACACTAATGAGCACACAAATGAGGAACAAAATCCCCACAAAACCAATAGCAAATCATAGCCAAGATTGGATCTTTGACATAAAGGAGGCCTAAGAATCATAAAGAAGCATGGGTGTTGCATTCTCCTACTTACAATTATTGAGAAATTCATATAATATCATCCTTGTAGCTCCAAGAATGAAATTTGGCAGTTGAGAAAGTTATTGTAGCATTAATGGAAAAAACATGAAAATTTTGTAGAATGTCCAAAATTCCAATCGTATTTTGAAACCCCGATAGGATTCTAAGGCAGGAGGAATAGGAGGGAAACAACAGAAAAAAAAATTGGATTTGAACTATCAGTCCCAAAATCTAAAGTTTAAAAAAATCTTGAAGTTCTGACAAGAACATAATAAGAAGCAAAGATGGATCGAGAGCGAAAATCCTAACAGGATCTGGACCTTTGGTCTGAAAGTCTCATCTAGTCCCAAAGTCTCAATAGGATCTGAAAGAGAATACCGATCAAAATTGAGAATCCCAATCAAGCTTGTACACTTTAGACCTTAGGTCCAAGAGTTCGTTCAAGAACCAAAGTCCAGATAGGATGAAAAGGAGGACCAAAAAAGACTTAAACTTTTTTGACTAAAATGAACATGCCACATGGCAACTTTTCATGCTTCTACATGCTAAAGAGGGGCCTACCAAAAAGACTTGGCAGAACTGCAGAAAATTTTCCATATGGCATCATTTTTGTGCTTTCATGAGAAGAGATAACAAGCAGAAATGGCTTGTGGGCTTGTGGAAAACGTGCCACATGGAAATTTTTCTATGCATCCATGAGAAAAAGTTTAAATAATCTAGAAAAGGCATGCAGGCTCATAGAATACATGCCACATCACATGTATTTTTGTGCGTCCACAAATTAAGGACATGATCACCCAAAATTATTATATGCACAAGGAAACCGAGAGGGGGGGGTGAATCAGTTGTACATTAAAACATTCAATCCCTCATTAACTTTCAAACCCTTATCAAAATTTAAACCCTCCTTAAGCATTAGTAGAATGTAAACATGTGAAACAGTAATGAAAATACAACCACACACAAGAGAATACCATATTTACATGGAAAACCATAAGTAAGGAAAAACCACAGTGAGGATTAGCTCACATATATATGAATAACACCAAATAGAAGAATTGTGTACTTCTGGTTTACACTGTGTATGTTTTTAAGTCAAGAAGCACACAATTCTTACTGATGTACTATGGAAAACTCATACCAACACCAAATACAATTAGGCTCACTACCAAGAGATCACTGCCCAGAAAAGAAGAAAGTCTCACTGCTCAGTGGCTCACTTCTAAGAAGAAAGAAGAATAGAAGAAACTATTATAGAGAGATTCACTATCTTAGAGCAATAGGAAAATCCACCACTACAACTTTGCACCATCCGCAACCTTTGGCTCACTGCCTCTAGCAACTTCAAGCACATTGAAAATGTATACACATTTTTCTCTCTACATCTGAAGTAATAGGAATTTAATCTTGCACTCAGATTTCCACACTTGATCACATTCACATCTCACACTTTCCACACACCTCAACACAAACTCCACCTTGTATGTATACCATCTGTGACCTAAACAATCTCAATTAGGTCAGCCTCAATGAAATATATGCACCTCAAACATGCAAAACCAAATAGGGTGGCACCAAACACCTCTGTGGTGGAAAGAAGTGAAGAAAAACCACATCAAGGGTTAGCTAGGACCTAAATCTATATCACCATGCTACTCAACACCTCCACAATCCATGAGGTAACTCCGCAAATAGCGATAGCATTCCAAGTTGGCCAAACTTGAACTAACACTACAAGCGACCACATACACACTTCTCTAGATCTGAAAACACCACACATACCACATAGCAACACTCCAAAACATCCAGGAATATTCCAACATCAAAATTCTACATTGCAACACTACTGTAACCACTTGAAATAGAGATTACTTCAACATAAGAATTGAACTTGTGGAGAAACTCAACACCAAAAACTCCAAAGGAATATAAATACAAAAAATATAAGAATTTTCTCAAATCTGCAAGACAAGAAACCTCGATACAGGGAAATATGGAGCAATCTCATTTCTCCCAGACAATCCTTCTATACAGATAGACACACTATCAAATATAACTTCCATTGTCGCATGATCTAGAACCTAAAACTTTGGATATAACACCTCTGATCATCACATTCAAACCACACAAACATATATTCAACCATGAAGAAATGTAGAGCACAACACTAAACACACCTTTGTCACATTACACACTCTCTTATTCAAAATTTCTCAAAAGCACTTGGAAACCAAGTGAACTTACCACAACTACAACAATTATCCATCACAACCATACAAGACATCAATGACAACACTGATGACAACACTACCACAACATATCTACAACGTCTACAACGTCTGCAACACCAAAAATCTCCCCATCTATAATACTAGTGATCTCCAACAATCTCTACACTATTGATATCAATGAAAAACTATTGACATCAATGAAAAACTATTGACATCAATGACAAACTATTGACATCAATGACAAACTATTGACATCAATGACAACACCAACGGCATACTTACAACAATCTCCCCCTTTATCATTGATGGCAACACCAACTCTAAAAAACCATCAACAACTAAAATAATTCTACATTAAGCAGCACTCCCCTTTACTAGGGTACACTTCATTCTCTCTCTTTACCTATGTTTTTTAGAAGCCATTCTCTCCCCCTTTCTTGAGGATTTCTTCAAATATTAATCTCACCCTTTGTTTTATAGATCATACTCTCCCCTTTTGACATCAATTATTTCCTTATTTTTTTCAAACTTCACTCTCTCCCCCTTTGACATAAATTGCACACTTCTCTTTAGACATCACCAGCAAGCAACTTCTCTCTCTCCACTACTCTTCCCCAAACAATTCTCACTACTGCACACACGGCACTGCTCATTCTTGACTGCTCTCTCTACTATTTGCTCTTTTTTGCACACTCCCCATAGGGACACAAGATATGCTCCCCTTGACTACACCAACCAAAAAAAACACACCATTACATGCTCCCCTTGAGAGGCAGCCTTCAACATCAATCCAAGACCAAGAATGTACCTTGAAATGATTCTTGGACAAATGCACCACTTATGCATCTAGTTGAAAGGAGGGGCAATAACCCCTAACTTCTATTGTAGATACTCAAAAGTATCTTTATGAAGAGCCTTGGTGAAAATATCTACAACTTGATCCTTTTTAGGCACATACTCCAACTTCACCTCATTCTATGCAAGCTTCTCTCTTAGAAAGTGATACAGATAGAGATGTGTTGTGTTCTTGAATGAATTATTGGGCTCTTTGAAATATTAATAGCACTTGTATTATCACACAAGATAGAAATAAGTTCATCATATGATACTTTGATATACTTCAATGTCTGCTTCATCCATAATACCTATGTACAACATGATGTTGTTGTAATATATTCTACCTCTATAGTAGATAATGACACTGAATCTTGCTTCTTACTCAGCCAAGAAACTAATCTACTTCCAAGAAATAAAGAACCTCCACTTGTACTTCTTTTTTCATCTATACAACCTTCCCAATCTGAATTTGTATATTCACTCAAAGAGAAATCAGTATCCCTAGGATACCATAATCCAAAATATGGAGTGCCCTTCAAGTATCTAAATATCCTTTTAACTGTTGCAACATGTGATTCTCTAGGATTTTCTTGAAATATTATCACAAGACATATTGCATGCATGATATCCGATCTAGTAGTAGTTAGGTATAGTGGTTCACAAATCATTAATTTGTACTTGCTCTAATTGGCTTTAGGAGATTCATCAATTTTGCTCAACTTACAACTAGTAACCATAGGAGTATACAATAGTTTAGAATCCTCCATTTCAAACTTCTTTAACATTTCCTTGATATACTTTGATTGTGAAATGAAAATACCTTTTTTTGGTTGATTAATTTGTAACCCAAGGAATAAATTCATCTCCCCACACATTGACATCTCAAACTCTTTTTGCATCTCATCTACAAACTTCTTGCACATGCCTTCATTTCCTCCAAATATTATGTCATCAACATACACTACCACAATTTGGATTTTTTCTTGCTCAACATTGAAGTAAAGGTTGCTATTTGTAGTACCTTTTTCTAAATCCTTGCTGCAATAAGTACTTATCCAACCTTGCATATCAAGCTCTAGGACTATGTTTGAGTTCATACAATTCCTTCTTCAAGCGATAGAGCATATCAACATCATCTGATACTGAAAACCTTTCAGTTTTTCAATGTACACCTCTTCTTCTAACTCAAAATTCAAGAATGTAGACTTGACATCCATTTGATATACCTTGAAGTCTTTATGTGATGCAAAAGCTATAAACATTCTAATGGTTTCCATCCTTTCCATCGAAGCAAAATTCTTCAAAATATATTCCTTCCACTTGTGAGTAGCCCTTACACAAAATTCTGGCCTTATTTCTAACTTTTCCATCCTCATTCAACTTTTTCCTAAAAACCCACTTAGTTCCTATCACATTCTTGTTTGTAGGTCTTGGGACCGATTCCCAAGTCCGATTCTTCTCAATCTATTCCAAATCTTCTTTCATATCCTTGACCCAATTCTCATCTTTGCATGCCTCAGTTACAGTTTTAGGTTCTACCTCTAAAAGAACAAAATTTTACATGTTCCTCTATCATAGCAGATTTTCTTCTTGTTAATACACCTTTGCTATTGCCTCTAATGATTTGATCTTTAGAATGATTCTTCTGCACATACTTAGGAGTCTTAGGGATCTTTTGCAAAGCTTCTTCCTCTTCAACTGTCATCTCGTTTTCTTTTTCTTCATCATTTTCTTCTTCACTACAAGGGGGTTCATCAAATTCATATCATTCTATCAACATTGAACTTTGCAGTGGTTCTTCATCCACCTTGACACTTGCACTCTCAAAAAATTTCTTTATTCTTTTATTGTAGAACAAGTATGCTTTGGTTCTTGTAGAGTATGCAAGGAATATTCCTTCATCAGATATTGCATCAGAATTTCCTAAGTTTACTTCATCTCTTTTTTTATAGCATTTATTCCAAACACTCTGAAATATTTCACAGTAGGAGGTTTCTCATAAAATATCTCATAGGGATTCTCTGAACTATTCACTATTGCTTGGCCTCTGTTAAGTATGTACACTACAGTATGAATTGCTTCTCTCCAATAGACATCTAGTAGACTTGATTATTTCATCATAGTTCTAGTTGCTTCTTGAACTATTCTATTCTTCCTCTCCACAACTCCATTTTGTTGAGGAGTCATAGGAGCTAAAAAATGTCTCTTTATTCCATGGTCTTCACAAAAAATGTTAAACTCACTAGAGGTGAAATCACCACCTCTATTAGACCTTAAGAACTTTACTTTCAAATACATTCTATTCTCAACCATAGATTTAAAGCCTTTAAACTTATCTAGAGCTTCTGATTTTTCTTTGAGAAATTTCACCCAAGTCATTCTAGAATAATCATCAATAAACAACATAAAATACTTTTCACCTTGAGATATTCTTATTTTGGTAGGTCCACATAGGTATGTATGCACCAACTCCAAAGGGCTTGTGGTAGAATATTCATTAGTCTTGAACCTCTTCTTTGTTTGCTTTCCAAACTGACGTTCCTTACAAATTGCATTGATAGGCTTTGTAATGCCAAATATCTCACAACATCAGTAGAACTGATCTTTTCTAGGCTATCAAAATTGATGTGATCCATTATTATATGCCATAGCCAGATTTCATTGATTTGAGACATAAATCAGTTAGCACCACTACCTTTAAGTTGATAAACATTACCTTATGTCCTTGTCCCTGCAACAACCAAAGTTCTGGATCTTCCTTTTCTAATTTCACAACCATCATCTAGAAACACCAAATTGTATCCTCTATTACACATCTATCCTACATTAAGAAGATTATGTTGGAGACCCTTAACATAAATAACATCATCTATTTTATGCTTAGCATCAAAATTAATTGAACCTTTTCCACAGATCTTAGCAGATGTATCATCACCAAACTTAACAAGACCGCCATCATACTTCTGAAGTTTAAAAAACTTACTCTTATCACTTGTCATATGATTTGAGCATCCACTATCAATTATCTAGTAATTCCTCTCCTCTCTTGCATGAAAAAGTAGTCACCATAGTTCCTTTAATGTTGTGACCTATTTCTAGAGCACTTTCCTTCATACATCTTTCAAAATTAATAAAATTAGTTCCAACATTTAGAGCCATGAAAATCATCACTGTTATCATCAAGATAGTTTGATTCCTCATCATTAAATACACCATTGTCTTTTTCAACATAATAACTCTTCTTGAAAAAATTTCCTTTATGATCCTTATGTTTGTCATTTGCAACTTTGATTGGACATTTAGAATCATAATGACCTATCTTTCCATAATTGAAACACTTAAAGGATAACTTAGCTTTATATTTTCTAGTGCCCTTTTTTAATCTCCTTACAAAATTTTCTTCCACCTCATCAGGGTCATCCAAATCTAATTCATCAACCTTCTCTACCTTGTAGAATTTAAAATAAGTTTCTTTCTTTGTAGAATCTTGACCAAACTCTCGCAATTCATAAGAAATTAAAGCACCAAACATCTGATCTCCATAATACTGATCTAAATTCTGAGCTTCATCAATAGTGGAAACTTTAGAACTATAAGTTTTAGGAAGAGTTTGCAATACCTTTTTCACAACTTCACTTTCTTCTAGCTTACCACCAAGACCATTGATGGAATTGACCACCTCATCTACTATGAGCATGTAGGTTGTAATATCTTCATTTTCAGACATCCTTAGGGTTTCAAATTTGGCTTTGTAATTCTACATCTTTGCTTGCTTGAATTTATCTTCTCCTTCATAAATACTCTCCAAATTTTTCCAAATCCCTTTTGTATTTTTTAGACTTATCACCTTTCCAAGTTTAGAATCAGAAAGACCACTTAGGATAGCATTCCTTGATTTGTCACTGTTCTCATATTCCTTGATTTCGTCATCACCTGTTGGACCTACAACATGCATAGTATAACCTTTTTAAACTAATTGCTAGACACCAAATCCAAGAGAGACTATAAAGGATTCCATCATGGCTTTTCAATAAGCATAATTTGTTCCATCGAACATAGGATCTTTGACACCCTTCTTGTACACCATCCAAATCTACCTCAAGTGGTTAAACTTTTTGCAAGGAACCATGGCTCTAATACCAATTTTTAGATGCATAGGACAACTAAGAGGGGGTGGATTAGTTGTACATTAAAACATTCAATCCCCCATTAACTTTCAAACCCTTATCAAAATTTAAACCATCATTGAGCATTAGCATAATGTAAAAATATGAAACAACAATGTAAACACATCCATACACAAGAGAACACCAGATTTACATGGAAAACCCTAAGTATGGAAAAACCATGGTGAGGATTAGCTAACTTATATGAATAAAACCGAATATAATTAGTCTCACTACCAAGGGCTCACTACCCAAAAATGAAGAAAGGCTCATTATGGAGTGGATCAATAACAAGAAGAAAGAAGAATAAAATAAATTGTTATAGAGAGATTCACTATCTTACAGCAACAGGAAAATCCACCACTACAACTTTGCACCATCTAAAACCTTTAGCTCACTGCCTCCAACAACTTCAAGCACGCTAAAAATGTAGAACCCTTCTTCTCACTACATATGAAGTCATAGGAATTTAAGCTCTCACTCAAATCACCGCACTTGATCACATTCACATCTCACACTTTCCACACACCTCAACACAAACTCCACCTTGCATTTATACCATCCATGACCTAAATAATCTTAATTTGGTTGGCCTCAATGAAACATATGAACCTCAAACGTGCAACACAAAATAGATCAGCACCAAACACCTCTATGATGGAAAGAAGTGAAGGAAAACAACATTAAAGGCTATCTAGGACCCAAATTTACATCACCACACTACTCAACACATCCGCAATCCATGAGGTACCTCTGCAAATAGCAGTAGCATGCCAAGTTGGCCAAACCTAAACTAATACTACGAGCGACCACATACACGCTTCCCCAGGTCCAAAAACGCCACATGGACCACATAGAAACACTCCATAACATCTAGGAATATTCCAACATCAACATAATACACTACAACACTATCGTAACCACCTGAAACAAAGATTACTTTTATGTTATGCATCAAGATGCACTACCACTTCACTTCAACATAAGAACTAAACTTGTGGAGAAACTCAATACTAGAAACTCTAAGGGAAGATAAATACAAAAAATATAATTATGTTCCCAAATCTGCAAGACAAGAAACCTAGATACAAAGAAATACATAGCAATCTCATTTCTCCCAAACAATCCTTCTATACAGACAAATACACTGTCAAACACAACTTCCACTACTAAACGATCTAGATCCTGAAACTTTGGATATAACACCTTTTAACACTTATGATCATCACATTCAAATTTCACAAACATATCTTCAACCATGAAGAAATGTAGAGCACAACACTAAACACATCTTTGTCACCTTGCACACTCTTTTATTCAATTTTTTCTCAAAAGTACTTGCAAACCAAGTGAACTTACTACAACTATAACACTTATCCATCACAACCATACAAGAAATCAATGAAAACATTGATGACAACACCACCACAACATATCTATAGCATCTATAATGCCAACAATCTCACCATCTATAATACCAGCAATCTCCAACAATCTCCACATTTTTGACATCAATGACAACACCAGCAACGTACTTGCAACAAAAAGAACTTGGTGGAATCATAGAGAAGTTGCCACATGGTATACTTTCCACACTTTCATAAGTAAAAACAAGGTTTTTTAACTAAGGCGTGTGGGCTTGCAGAACTTTGAGTTTGATGGTCTTGTCGAGACCTAAAGTCCTGACGGGATGACAAGAATAGGTGGGGGCGGGACTTCAAAAAGATCTCAGACCTTTCATACTTAATTCCAAAAGTTTGATCGAGATGTGAAGTCTTGATAGGATAGAAGAAAGAAGAAAATAAAAGAATGGGGGCAGAAGGAAAGAGCAGACTTGGACCTTAGTCCAAGTATTCATTCATGACCCAAATCCTCAACCGAACAAAAGGGAAAAAGGAAGAAGGGGATATCATGGATGAAAATGGAAATTGGAATTGGTCCAATGTTTGTTCTAGGCCCAAATCCTTGAAAGGACATGAAGAAGAAAGTAAAAAAAGGGGGAAAAAGACTAACTCTTGGACATTCTACAAAATGGGTTTTTGACCATAGCCTGACAAAGGGGTAATGCAACCACCTTAGGGACTTGACCATGAAAAAACATTGATATTTATCATATATATGAAAAAAATATTGGGAGCACAAGGGGATAATATAAAACATTATAAATTCACTCAAATATGTAGGTGCTAACATTGGCTCTAATCCAGGATGTGTGTATCTTGGAGGCATAGAGAGAATCTAGATCTCCAAGTAACATACCAAAAAGGGGAAAGATAAGGATCAGGACTAACTTACACAACATCATGACAAACAAGGTTTATGACTACACACAAGAACACAACACAAAAGAACATATGATACAAAGATTCAGAGAACCTCACATTTAGGAGAAGTAGTGCTTGAGATGTTGACCATGAATTGGTAGCTCCATGAAATTTCCATCTAGGATCCTAAGGTAGAAATTTCCTTGACCATATTCTTCAGTAATTTGATAGGGCCCAACCCATAAGACATCAAATTTTCCATGTTTTCCTTTGTCTTCTAGCCTAGAATCTGACATGAGGACAAGATCCTTAATTTGAACCTCCCTCTTGACAACCCTCTTATCAAAGAGGTACTTCACATTTTTTTTCCTTAATAAATTTATGTCATGGGCACCCCTCCTAGTTTCTTCTAATTTAGTCAACTCATGAATTCTTTTGGATACAACACTTTCTTCTTCTCCTTCAATATGTTGCAGGAACTTGTAGACTGGAAATTCAAGGCTGATTGGAAATTTGGATTTAGCCCCATATACTAGTTCAAATGGACTCTTCCAAATAGCCTTCTTGTAGGTTACCCTATCTTCCTAGACAACAAATTTTAACTTATCATCCCATCTTTTCTTGTTTGCATCTAGAGTTTTTCTGATGATATTCATGCTGAATTTGTTGCTTGATTCAGGCTATCCATTTCCATGTGGATGATAAGGTGATGAATGTGCTAAATCCCATATTGTGAACACATGTCAACAAAATCCTTGGCTTTGAAATATATTACATTGTCATCAAAAATTCTTGATGGCACCCCAAACTTGGTGATTATGTTATTTAGCAAAAGTTCAATCACTATCTTTGAGGTTTCATTTATCATAGGAATCGCTTCCACCCATTTCGTAAATTAGTCAATGGCCACTAATATCCAAACTCTTATTGGACTTTTCTATAATTTCCCCTATGAATTTAATACCACACTATTGGAATGGAGCCTCCACTGAAATGGTTGTAAGGGAAAGTGCACCTGCAAACCTCAACTTGCCAAAAAAACCTTTGATAAGAATCACATCCTTTTGAAAACTTGGCCACATCCTTGAATAATGTTTTCCACCATTATTCCATCCTCATAACTTTATGAGTGGTGATTTTTGATATATAATCCATCAATAATTCATGGTGATGTTCCTCTATAACTTTTGGTGACTACTCCTCATTTAAACATTTCAGGAGTACACCATCAAGGTTTCTTCTCATCAATTGTCCTTGGAGCAACACATACCTTTGAGCCTCAAGCTTCAAAGTCCTATTTTTTTTATCATTCAATTCAGGAGGACAATCCATGTTTTCTAAATAAAAATAAATTTCCTTATACCAAGAGTAATCCTTCAATTGACATGAGATGAGATAGGGGTCAGAGTTAACCTAGTGGACCTTAGCAACATCTAAATTTTCCTCAACCATTAATTTTTCCAGCCCTTGAACTCTAACCAATTTGGTTGTTTGTATCTCCATGTGATACTCTTGGATCTTATTGATACATCCGCACCTTTTACCTAATGCTTCCTATTAGATAAAAATGTCTTTAATAGTTGTATGTGGCACAAAAGCAATAATCTTAGCCCCTATAAGGTAAGTTCTATTATTTTTCATAGACAAGGGCATATGCATGCTTCTCCATAACAAAATAATTCAATTTAGCATATATCAATGATTTACTAAAGAAAACTATTGGTTGTTCATAACCATCTTTATTGTTTTGCAATAGAACAACAACAATAGTGTAAAAAGATGCAAAATAAAATAATTGGGAAGGCTTAGAATAGTCTAGACTCACCAACACTAATGCCTTCTTAAGTGCATCTTTTATCTCTAAGAAGGAATCTATTGATTCCTTATCCCAACTGGAAGATCTCCCCTTCTTTAACACTTTAGAGATGGATTTTGGTTTCTCAAAAAAGTTAGGAACAAATATTTGAACAAAGTTTATTTGACCAAAGAAAGACTGGATTGCTTTGACCATTTTGATTTGTGGGATAAGTTCAATAGCTTTAACACGTTCATGATCAATCCTTACCCCTTCCTTAGACACAATGTGCCCAAGGAGCTTACCTTCTCCCATACCAAAGATGCACTTCTTGGGATTCAAATATATCCCATATTCTAAGAATATTTGGAAGACTAACTTCAACTATTTGCAATGATCATTTTGATCCTTGGATTAAGTAGTCGGGTCATCTTGGTATACAATCATTATCTCATTTATAATGCCTACAAAAGCTACATCCATAACTCTCTAAAATGTGGCCCCTACATTCTTAAGTATAAATGGCATCCAAACATATATAAAAGTTCCCCATGGTGTAGTGAAAGTTGTTTTGTGTTGATCAGACTCATCGACCATGACCTGATTATAACCTGAGAAGCCATCCATCATTGACATCATCTTCAACCATGTCACCAACTGCAACAAATGATCCATGCTAGGAAATGGGTAATTGTCCTTGAGGGACTTGATATTCAAATTTTTGAAGTACACAGTCAGATGTCCCCATTCTTTTTTCTAACTGGAACAAGGTTAGACACCCATTTTGAATGTTTGATTGGTTTAATTGTTGTACCCCAAAATTAAATTTTTTGTTACACTTAGACATTTTGAATAAATGAGTAAAATTCTTGTTAAAATTGTCAAAAAGGTCAAAATTTGGGTGTGCATGTCTTGCATGAGGGGTTAAAATGTAAAATTTCCAAAATCTGATGATCTGGGTCTACTTAGAGCGACCTAATCTACAAAACCCATATCTTGGTTTTTCATCCCTACTTTTTAGGAAAATTGCTATTTTTAGAAATTGCCTAAAAATAGTAACTTTTTCTAGGTTTCTTTTGAAACGGATACTAGAAAAACTTTCTAAAAATAGAAAGTTGGTCTGTTAGGGTTCAAACTGATTTTGATTGGCTCAAAATACTTCCTCATCAAGTTGGTGCAGTCAGAATCAAGAAACAATCAGTTTTTCCCTAATGGGTCTATTCTGCTTTTTCAGAAGCATATTAGTAGCTTTGAGGTCATCAATGGAGGTCAGTCAGCTGCTAGGCATCATATTCAACACTCAAGCATTGAGCAGAAGGTGAGTTGGTGAGAAAGCACGAAGAACGAGGAAAGAAGGTGGAATCCATGAAAATTTGGCTAAGTTTGCTTGGCATGGGCGCCACCAGAGGAGATAGGCACCCATCTTTCTAGGGCATTAAATGATAAAATTAGGGTTTGAGCTTCCAGTAAAAGTTGTTCAAAATTCTTCTAGCTCTGCAGCAAGTCCGGCAGCACAGTCATCAAATCATCCAATCATCTGGAATTTAAGATCAAACAGAGGAGTTCCAAACAGAATTCAGAATGAAAAACATGAAAATCACCAAAATTTGACTAAGTCTGGGAACTTTGGGTGCCCAACTTTTTGAGAGGTCAAATCTAGCAGTTAGGGTTTGCTAAAATTCTCAATCTCTTTGGAATTTACACAGCTTCACAACAGGTATCTTTGTTAGAGCATCCAACTTGTCGTTCTCCGGAAAATCCAGATCGAGGTGAAGGTATAGAATGAAGGTTTGAATCTGAAGATAAAATCTAATGAAAATTTTTCTAAGTCTGAAGCAAATGGGTGCCCCTGAAGGAGAAAGGCGCCCAAGTTTTTGAGTGTCCATACAAATGAATCTGCCAGTAAGGCTCTAGCGTGACTTCATCAAATTTGATCAAGCTTTCCAACAAGATCTCCAACACATCAATCTGAGTTGGTAGTCGTAAGATGCAAGAGGCTGAACAAATGGTTTGACACAAGCTAAAAATCAAAATTCAAAAGCAAAGGTGAAAACACAGAGAAATTGGCTAACTCTGGTGAAGTTGGGCGCCCCAGCTTTCCAGGGGCGCCCAAGCTTTAGAAGGCCCAAATTCAACTTTTTGACAGAAGTGTCTCCAGAAGACCCCTCTTGGAATCTCCTTAGCTCTGCAACAAGTCCATCCATTAGCTAATCCGAGCTCTGGGTCACTAGATCTAATGTGATCATCTGTAGAAGATATTTGATGAAGAAATGCTAAAAATGGCTAAGTCTGCTTAAGTTGGGTGCCCCTGGAGAGAAAGGGTGCCAAAGGTTTTGGAGCCCAAAATGATAGAATTTGCAGTTGCAGTGCCCAAGATCACTTCGTCAGATTCAGCCAAGCTATCCAGTGAACCTATCAGCCATTCAATCGGATCAACGTAGCTCCCGAGACAAAGATTTCACCAGAAAATCAAAGGGAAAAGGAAGAACTTGAAAATTAGAAAGATGGCAACTCTAGATAAAATGGGTGCCCCTGGAGGAAATAGGCTCCCATGAATTTGAAGGTCAAAATGAAGTTTTTCGCTAGAGACGCCTCCAGAACAATCTTCTCAAGATCAGTCAAGCTATGCGATGAATCATCCAGCTCGTTCATCGGATCAATCTGGAAGCTGGAGATCGAGGTCAAAGTAGGGGGTCAAAATTGTGAAAAGTTGAAAATTTCCAAAAAATGACTAACTCTAGAGCAAGTAGGTGCCCCTGGAGAGAAAGGGCGCCCAACTTCACTTGCCTTAGCCAAATTTTCAAATTTTCAAAATTGTGAGATGAAGAGAATGTCCAAGTTCATTGAATAGGCCAATTTTAGGGTTTCTGAAGATTAAAGCAAAAGAAAGCAGAGCTACTTCAAACCTTAAGTCTATTTAAGATGTCTTTTCAATGCAATTTTCATTATTTTTGCAGGTAGCATTCAAAGGAGAAGGGTGGTGCAGCAAATTTGAAGTTATATTTCATGTTTCAAGAACTCAAGTTTGTTGATTCTTCATTAAATTTTTCAGACCAGCAGCATAAGGCCTTGCTTTTTCATGCTTTTTCATCCAGAAGATCAAATTTTTGAAGAAGGCCAAGATTTTCAATTTTCAGCCATCTGGGTCTTATCATCTCATTCTTCTGAAGAAAATTTTCAAGAAATTCATCAAGTTGCAGCAGCTGCTTTTTATTTACATGTCAGTAAAATCCTCAATGCATTTGAATTTTGATCATCTGGGTCCTCTCAAAATAGTCTTCTGAAGAAAACCCATATCACAACTTTTTTTCAAGCAAATTTCAAATTCTAGGGTTGGTTGCTTTTTCGATCAGCCATCAGTTTTTTTCAAATCTGATCAACTGGGTCCATTTCTAATTGTATTTTGAACAAAACCCAGGTGCCAACTTTTTTTCGTAAAAAATTGAAGAAATTAGGGTTTGTTGCTTTCTTAGTCTAAAATCAAAATTTTCAAAAACGGATGATCTAGGTTGTCTTGCAACGAAATTCTGAGCAAAACTCATATCTTAGAAAAGAATTCAAAAAAATTGTCCGTTGGAGGAAGAAAAATCAGCATTCTAAAAATAGTAAATTGCTAAAAACTTGTATGAACCTAGGCAAGTTTACAGTCATTCTTCAAGGTTTTCATAATGGAGTACACTCCCAATGATTTCAAGACCAAATCAGCTCTCTATCATTATTACATCAAAACAGCTAAGATGGACTTGCATCACATTAAGTCAGTGTTTGATCTACATGCTTTAGAGAGCGCAGGAAACACTACAATTAGAAACTTGGGACACTCTGGACTCCTCGCAACAGAGTCTATTCCTATATTAGTTCAGAGCCTCGAGTTTGTAATCAACTGCATCAAGCATTACAATCCGGTGACATGAGAGATGCAATATACTTGGTGGTAGAATGAATCACCTTGCCATGATGTCAGCAAGATTTGAAAAAGCGGCCAATGAGGTTGAAGATTTCTTGAGATTAATTGCAAATGGAGAAGATATCTTGGAAAAACGCAACTTTTCTATTGATGGGATAGATGCACCGAACCGGGACACAATTTCTTGCTTTTTAGTGGATATCATTGAGATTTAAAGCAAGCTTTCTTCTAGAATCTTTCTTTCCTCTTTCTATTCTTGGAGCAATTCTTATCCATTCTTTGAAGAAGAGAAAGAAGATAAATTGTAATAGTTGGCAGTCCCTGCTTTTTCTGCTTTCTTAGGTGTTATATGTTATCTTCTTTCTAGATTTAGAAATAAAGCTTGCTTGTTGAGCAAGCCCTAGATTGTAAAAACAAGGATATTTTAGGGTTCCCTACTCCTTTGCTTAGTCTATAAATAAGAGCCTTTGCTCATTAGTTTTCTTTAACCATGCTAGTGATAACAAAACGCTGAGCCTAAGTGCCTTCTATTTGTTATTCAGTGTTGTTCAATTGTTTTATGATAGCGAATTGTTGAGTCTCTTTTAGCCAACAAGTAGTTATTGTAATTGTTGTTCCTATTGTGTAAGAACAAGTTTGCAAGCCTCTTTAGTTGCAAGTTCTTGTTTTGTGCATGTGTTTAGTGTAATCTTTGTTCCAGAATTTTGAGAAATAAAATCATGAGCCTCCTTTTCCTTGGTATAACGTCTCATATTTCTGTTTATTGTGTTATGCTTTTGTGATCTTAATTTCAGCCTACATTGAAGTGTGTAGATGTATGTTGAGAAAGAGTTCTCTTAAGCCTTTGTCAGAGAATCAACCTTGTTCATTTCTAAATTCTCTTGCTCTGCGTATTACTTGAGAAGTCAGAAATGTCTTTAGCTTAAGTTAGTCGTAGTTGGAATTCTTAATCAGAAAATCTCAACTGCGGTGTTTCTGTTTTATAAACCTTGTGCTCTAGCTGAAACAAAAAGATAGGCGAATTAGTTTTAATTTACTTTCTTTCACACCATCAACAAGAGGGAGCTTCCCCTCTTAATTTGAAGAGCAATTTTATTGTGCATAGCTGTCTGTTTCAAATTCACATTCCAGAGGTGTGAATTTAAATGCCAACATTAATAATACCACCTTCTTTCAATTTCTCAACTCTTTTTGCATTTAAGGGGCAATAGTAGGGTTGATAGGAAACTTATTTTATCTAAATGTATTTTCACAAAGCTCCAATGGAATGTTATGCTATAAAAAATATTCTTTGTAAGCCTTCAATTCATTATAAGACCAAGAAAAACATTTTTTATACTTTATTAATAATACAATCAACATATGTTTCTTTGTCGGTCTTAATTTCTTACCAATATAAACCATCTTAGGAGTTGATTCAGTTCCTAATTTTACACCATCTATGTCTTCTTCTTTGACAATCTTACTCCTTGTCTTATGACAATCAACATTGTCAAACATTTTCTCTAAAGTAACAAAACATCTAGGAATGGTATTGGTTTTGAGTTGGATGATCCCATTCCCAAAAAGAGTCTATTTACCTTCATTAACCTTTTCCATAATGGGTCCCCAATCAATTTTTTGGCTTTCAAAATTATTGATGCAATTCAAAAACTCAAAAATTTGTTGGTCATCATTAAAAACCTACTAGTTGTAGATGTTATCTGGAATACTAGGCCTGGTAAGAATCTCAACTTCATAGTTGCAGTGATGGGGAATGAAAGAATCATCAAATTTTGAAGCTACCACAAAAATCGCATCAACAACCACATTATTTTTTTGTTTTTATCCAAGTAATGTTTAAAGCATCAAAGGCTTGAATAGTATCCCAAACAACATTCTTATACATTATTAGTCTTTTTTTCTTTGAAGCATATGTGCCTCTAACTTGAGACACCACAAGTTCTGAATCACCATGCACTCTAATGCATTTGATTCCATATTTTGAAGCTATGTTTAAGCCAAGTAACAAAGCTTTGTACTCTACCACATTATTGGTGCACTCAAAGTTCAATCTAAAAGTGAACATGTAATCTTTTCTTGCAGGGGACATCAATATAATTCTTGCAGGTTTATCTTCTCTTGAACATGCACCATCAAAATGTATATTTCAAAGTCCATCATCTTCTGAGTTAAGATGTGAGGGTTCCAAATCAGGATCAATCTATTTATCAGGTTCATCATCATGGTATCCTACCAAATTATGAAGATCTACATCAAGATACCAAATCTCATTCCCAAGTTCATTGGGATTCTCTACAATGATCATCATTTTATTTTCCCTATGTAATTGGACATCTTTTCCACACATCAAGATGGTAGCATAGGATAAATCCATTCGAAGACTACCACCCATGGAAATTTCCCACTTCCATGATAATAACATACCCCATTTAGCTATACAATCAACTATGATAATATCCATTGAAAAGGTTTTCGTAGGGTATGCAAAAAGTTGCACACGGACATTATTTACTATACCAATTATATTTACCTCACAGGAATCCATAGCATAACATTTACCATATGATTTTGAAACTTACAATCCTAAATAGTTCATAACTTCTAATGACATCATATTACTAGATTCTTTTGAATCTAACATATAATCATGAACTAACCAACCATTAATCAACAAATATTTATAAAAAGGATCAATGGTTTGATTGTTAGCTATGGAAACAATGCCCAGATAAATTTTAGGGGTCTCTTGTATGTTGACTTTGTCTTCCCCATCATTGGGAACAACTGTAACTTTATTTCGCTGATAAAAAATAGTATTGGCATTGAAGTATGACAATATCCTCTCCCTGTGTTAAGGGATCTTTAGCAACTCTTTGATTGGCACTTGAACTTTTAATTGAATAAATACCTGAGCCATGTCAATTGGCTGGTATGCAAGTAAATTAGTAAAATATGGGATTGTTACATCATTATTATCAAGTATGAAAGACATTACTCGATCATTAACATTAAGTTGCTTTGTATTTACCACTTTTCCAAACTCTTCTATCACCTTTTTTTTGGTACCTTCTCCCATAATCTATTGATTTCCCATATGGTTGGTTGGTATATCAACCTCTTTCATCTTTGGGACATATACTTTCTACTAGGATACATTTGGTATATGCATCTTCTTTCTTGGTGGAGACTTTCCAGCAGACCTATTTATTACTTTTTCTACATCATATTCCTTTTGCTTTCCTTTGTTTAAATGTGCAGATGATATATTTGGAATGGTTGCACCATCGAATTTATCCTTGGAATCTACCTATCTATTTTTGAGTTGGTAATCACTTTATACCTAAATGATAGTAACCTCAGTGAGAGCTTTTATATCCTCCTTAGAAGGATTTTCTTTGTTATACCTTTGTCTCATTTGTTCCTTGAGTTGTTAAAAATCTCTATTTGAAATTTCAAAAGGAACATGACATTTATCATAATCATTTTGAAAAAATTCCTCACCCTTATAGGCATCTAGTTGGTCTACATTGACATCATCATAACATTTGGGTGAACCCTCCTACTCTTGGAATTCTTTCTCTTCATCAAGTGCAGCTGCAATAGCACACTTGGATTGATCATGAGGAAAGTAACATATATCACACCAAAATAAATATTGTTGAAGATTCATATGATCCTTCTCAAGGGATCAGGGGTGTGTCTCTCATGGTATTTTTAGTTTCATTTCCTTGATGATGATTTTTTATTATTACCTCTAGATCCCTTAGACCAATCATGAATGTAGGGCCTATTATATAACATTTGAACCTCATTAAAATGTGCAGGAGAAGTATTAGATGACACACCTTTTTCATTCTTTGCCACCTTGTATGAAAGATCCTTCATAGCTCTGATCAGTTAGTCTATTTTTTCTTCATTGGTGAGAGGCTTGTTGGAAGTTACTACATTTGGTTATAGGAGTTTTATATTAGCTATTTATTTTCCATCACAAATGCCTTCAGATTACTCTCTATATTAATAGCCATTGCATGTGCCTCCCTCTGTAATGTCCCCTTTTTATCCCTATGCTTTCTAGTGATTGTTAGCCTATTTTTGGAGGCTCGTAGACTAGTCAGACGCAAAATTAGGGTTTCCTACTTTCTAGAAGGTTTCCTTTAGAGTTTTTAGGGGTTGCATGCAGGAGTTTGGTAGTTTTCCTTTTGGGTCTTTCTGGGTTTTCCAAGAGCTTCAGAGGGGTGTGAAATGCATTTCAATCAGAGAATATTTTTGGACTTACTATTTTTAATAAGTTATGACAGCTATCCATTTTGTGCTCAAATGGAGTTTGGAGTCACTATTTTTAGCAGTATGCTATTTTTAGTAAGTGTTATTTTGGCAGTGCAGTTTTGTAGTAGTACAACATTCAATTTCTATTTCTGGTAGGGCAATATATGCAAAGGCGTCTCTAGCTTTCTTGGAGTTAGAATTGGAAAGTTGACAACTTAAGTTACATTATTTGATATTTATAATGCGCTTTTTTGTCTCCACACCTAGGCTTATTGACTTAAGTTGTTCTTAAAAGGTGGTCTCTCTTGTGGTCATCCAAATTGGAGGAATATTTGCATTATATAAAGTTTATTATTGCCAAATAAAGTTGGATGCCTAAGTTTTCTAAATCAAAGAGATTTTAATGAGTTTAAAAGATTATTATATTTCTCCTCATGAGGGCATCCCTTTTGGAGGGAATTAGAGATTTGAATTTTTGGGGATTGAAGCTTATAAATACAATGCCTCTCCCTCTCATTTGGTATCCATTTTTCATATCATAACAAAGTGTTGTTGAATTTTATTCAGAATGTTGCTTCAAGGTTGGAATACCTCTTAGCCTTCATCAATTTCGGGTTTGAAAGACAAATCTTAGTTGATCTTTTGGTGCATCTTCATCCAAAGGTTGCAATCTGAGCTTCAATGGCAATGGCTTCATTCTTGTTTTCAGTTTGGTGTGGCTTTGATGTCTTCTATGGAATCTTTTGGTGTGTTACCCTTGCTTATTGGTGTTTTTTGGAGTGTGTTTTTATTGGCCTAGCTAACCCATGTTTCTGATCACATCATTTTGAAGAGTTGAATTATTTTTGTGGGTATCGATTCATTGGAATTCTAGCTACTGGGTACCCCTTTGCTCCTATTTTGATGATTTATGAATGTGTGTGTGATTTTTAGCATGAGGTCAACCTCCCTAGAGGGTTGTACCATTTTCAACTGATGTTATGGGAATCAGGCTTGAGTATTTGGAGTATGTTGGTAGATTTTTTCTACTTGGTCTTGGACACCTAGTCCCTAAGCTTCATTTGCATCCAATTTGGGGCCATTCAGAGGAGTTTGGAAAGAGTTACAAGCATTTGAGTGGGATTCAGGCTTGTTGATCAAAAAATTAGATTGCTACTTCTTCATATCAGACCTGGTATCTTTGTCATAATTTCATATTTTCCATGATGCCTTGTCAATATGTTGTTTAGAGATGAATTCCTAACACTTGAACTTGTTGTTGTATGAATTTCTCATATGATATATTGTTTTTGATATCGTTTGGAATCATTTCTCTAGTAGTATTGGTTAGCTCTTTCATTTTTGTACTTGTGCTTTCATTCCCACTGAAGAGTGGAAGAGGTTGGATTTCCACCTAGTTTCATTCTTTTGTTACACGTTGAAAAGTGGAAGAGGTTGGATTGTCGCCTAAGCATTTACATTCATTTACTTTCCTATAGCCCATTGAAAAGTGGAAGAGGTTGGCTTGACACCTAAGTAATTACATTTTCCATATTGGTCAGCTTGTCATCAATATCATTTGTACTTCTAGCATTTTAGTTATTGCTAACAGATCCCCTTACACCATATGCTCTCACCTTGCCCACTCTGGGATCTGGGTGATTAGAAAGTGAAGGGTTGCTTTCAGATTGTCATCTTTCTTGGGCTAATGTTAACAGGTGAAGTGTTGTGTGTTAAAAAATTGGGAAAAAACTAAGGGGGATATTACATCCTCAAGGTTTCGGGGTTCTTACCTCTTAGAAGATAGCCTAACTTTGAATCAAAATCTCTACAATATAGAACAAGGAACATAGGCTCATTTGATCTTACTTGGGGAGGTACTTTCCTCATTGTCATGATGAATCTATTATTGAAATCAGCAACAAGTTCATTTAATCCTTTTCTAATGGTGGTTAGCTCATGGATTACAAATTTTGGATCCACTCTTCTCCATACTGCAATTGAAAAACCCTCATAAACTCATCCCATGAGTATATGATATTATCTGGAAGAATCTTGTACCATTCTTTTGCACTTTCCTCCAATTATTGTACAAAAATCTTCATCATGACATCCTCATATTTAATCTCATACTCATCAGTCACATCTATGAATGCCTTAAGTGATCCTCACCAGTGATAGCATTGTTACCAAGAAATTTTGGTACCTTTCCTCTAATCTCAGCTAGAAATGGACTAGGATAATTGTAAATATCATAGAAATCCAAGTTTCTATATCTTTCTGATCTCAACGGTAGTCTTATAATAGCAAATCTTTGAGATTGCCTTCTAGTGTTGACCCCAAAATTTTGCATTAAATTTTGTTGTGGGGGATTAGGATAATTTTGCTGAACAAAAGGCACTTATGGAATTGGAACAACTTGTGCCATATTTTGAGGTTGAGTAGTATTTTATTGTTGGTTCATCAATAGGATTTACTGAGCTAACTGGGCTTGTTGCTGTGCAATTTGTGCCTCTATTTCACCTTGCCTTTTTCTAAGATGATCAATATGCTAATCTAATTCCCTTTCTCTACAATCAATTTCTAACTGAATGTTTGGGTTAGCATCTTGGAATGGGGTTTCAACATCTTGTTCAGAAGATTGATGGGTATCATGTTTTCTCTCTCTTTTATTTCTTAGAGGTTAAAGCCTAGTGTTTGTTTGAGGTGCAACTTCAAGTAAACCCACATTTAGATTTTTTTCTCTAGGGTTTATTTTGTCTGAACTTTCTTCTTGTAGTTCTAACCCTATTATTAGTTGAATCATCTAATGTGTATTGATCTAGGTCTTTAGAAGCATTTCTTCTACCTGAAATACTCAATTTTCATTATTTCTTGAACTATGTAAAGGATAAGTACTTATATTTTTAGCTTTCTAATGTTCTTGTCATCTTCTTGCACTAGCAAAGCTAGCTTCAGGAACTTCTTGACCTCTAGAATGTTGATCTTTATCCATTATTTATCTTCTGTCACAAACTTCTGGATTTTTCTTAATAGAATCGCCACTCCCTGAAGGAGAAAATATTTGAAACTTACCTTTAATTTCAAACAAAATTTTAACACTTTCTTGACTTGTCACCAAATCTTTTTAAGATATTATTTTATCTTTGATAGTTTCCTAACAATAATTCCAAATTTTTTGGCAACAGTTGATGGGAGTCTAAACTTACCCAAACAAAATGAACAGTTGAAGACTTATTTTGTTACCAGGGCCCTAAAAAAAAATTGTTACCTTTTAATCCCTAGTAATGACACCAATTTTATTGGTGATCAAATTTTTTGGCCCCAAATCCCTAAGGTTTCATAATCTTCCAAGTGTCAGCGGTGTCAAACTTGGAAAATTACCACAAACCTATATTCAAGTTGGGTAGCTAAGGACCAATGATTGAGGTGGGTAAGAACTCCACTTCTAGCTCTATACAACCAAGGGGGGTTTCCCTAAGATGCCACTTTGATGATTTTAAACAGTAAATAATACCTTATAGAAAACTATACCCATTACATAGTGTATACCAATATTGGTGTCACAATATACCTATGTGTTAGTTTGGACAAGTAAGGTTGAGTATCTTTCTAATAGATGATCTACCATATAAATGTTTGAGAATGAGTTTATAATACATCCTTGTGTTGTTGTATTCACTTAGACATAGCAGTAAAACACACATAAGATATTAATTTAAATGTTTTTGAGCTGATGTGTTTGGAGTGTGTTGAGGATGATAGGAGAGAAAGCCAATTATATACTGATGCTTTTATCCATTGGGAAACAGAGTCTCTAGATTTAACCAAAGATGCAATAACTGAAACAAGGTAATGACTTAATCAAGACACCACAAAAGACTATGCCTTTCAAAATGCACAGGAAAGCTAGGCTCTACACATTCATTTAAAAAGACAAAAGATAGAAAAATATTAAGAGATTCTATTTAGTAATGCTCAAGCATACCCATACATTTCCTTTATTATATTGAAAATATATTATGCAAAGGTTTTATATAGATTTTACAAACTTTTGGCTGAAAAATTAATCAATTATACATTTGGAAATGTATACCATACATAAGGAGAAACTCTTCTAAGGTTGATTCTACCTTTAATCACACAATCTTCAATGTTTTCAAATGTTATTACAATCTTGGGGTCAAACCCAGATCATTACAATACAAAATAGTTATACCCAGAACTAGAAGTTGAAACCTAAGGTTTCTTATAAATACTTTCTTCTATTGGATTTGTAACTGCTTCTCTCTTCTCTTTTTCTTTGACCAAAATTTATAATGATCAGAATAATCCAAACCCTTCCTTTACAATGAGCACAAAAGTGCAATTTATACCTCTGCAGGTTGTGAAGGAGGAAGGGCCAAGGATAGAGCCTGAAACCCTAGAAAATCATATGCAAACTTGTGGACATCAAAATTTGAGAAGAAATCGCACCACACATGTCCCAACACCACACCATTCCTCCACATTAATGAGCATGTAAATAAGGAACAAAATCCCCATGAAATCAATAGAAAATCACAGCCAAGATTGGATCTCTAACATAAAGGAGGCCTTAGAATCATAAAGAAGCATGGGAACCACATTCTCCCACTTATAGTGTTTGAGAAATGCATTTAATATGATCCTTGTAGCCCCAAGAGTCAAATCTAGAAATTGAGAAAGTTGTTACAACATTAATGGTAAAAACATGAAAATTTCACAAAATGTCCAAAAGTCCAATTGGGTTTTGAAAATCCAACATGATCCTAAGGTAGAAGGAATAGGAGGGTAGGAGCAGAAACATAAATCGAACTCAACTATTGGGTCCAAAATACAAAAGTTTGAAAAAAGTTTGAAGTCCCGATAAGGAAGGAAATTGGGTTTGGGAAATTGGAACAAACCCAAAATTTTGGACCTTTGGTCTAAAATTCCAATTGGATCCTAAAACCCTAAAAAGAACATAGCAATAAGAAAAGAGGGATCGGGAGTGGAAGTCTTGACAAGCTTTGGACCTTTTGGAAAGTCCCGTCGGGACCCAAAGTCCTGATAAGATCTAAAATAGAATGTCGATCAGGATCAAGAATCTTGATCAAACTTGGACACTTCAAACCTAAGGTCTAAAAGTCCAGTCAAGACTCGAAGTCCCGATAGGATGAAAAATAGAACCAAAAAAGACTTTAATTTTTTTGATTGAAAATAAATATGGCATTTGGCAGATTTTCATGCTTTTGTGGGCTAAAGAGGGGCCTACCAGAAAGACTTGGAAAAACTATAGAAAAAATTCCATGTGCCATCATTTTCATGCTTCCACGAGAAGAAGAGAGAAAGTGTAAAAAGGGCTTGTGGGCTTGCAAAAAACATTGCCATGTGGTGGATATTTCATGCATCTATGGGAAAAAGTTTAAACAACTTGGAAAATTCATGCAGGCTCACAAAAAATGTTCCATGTGGTAGGTTTTCCATGCATCTACTGGTTGAGGATGGGCCCACCCAAAATAACTTGGTGGACTCACAGAGAAGTTGCCATGTGGAAAAAAAATTGTGCTTTTGTGAGTAGAAACAAGTTTTTTTTGTTAAGGCATGTGGGCTCATGAAACTTTGAGTTTGATGATCTCTTCGGGACTCAAAGTCTCAATAGGATAGAAGAAAGAAAGATAAGAAGAGAGAAAGGGTAGAAGGCAAGATCATACTTGGACCTTAATCCAAGTGTCCCTTTGAGATTTGAATCTGATTGGACAAAAAGAAAAAAGGAATAAGGGGAGATTGGGGATGAAAATGGGCATTTGGACTTGGTCCAAATGTCTATCAGGGCCTAAACCCCCGAAAGGACATGAAGAAGGAAGAAAAGAAGAGGGGAAAATACTAACTCTTGGACATTCTGCAAAATGGATTTTTCACCATAGCCCAAAAAAAAGGGTAATACAACTACCTAAGGGACTTGAGCATAAAACAACATTGAGATTTCTCATATATGCCAAAAATGATGAGGATTACAAGGGGACAATACAAAGCACTATAAACTCACTCAAATTTGTAGGTGCTAACAAGTTGAACTCACTATAACATGGTCTATCATAGTAGGACCCTACTTGGTAACTGAGCAATCCTTATGAGTGAATTGTTTATTAATAAATTTCCTTTATTTATCTTTATATATTTGATATTGTATTTTTTTATGATACTTGTAGCATTATTTGACTAATTATCTCTATGGCATGGTTATTCCATCTACTCTACTCATGATGAATTAGCAATGTAGCCTTTGCAAAGCAATAGAAAGATATTATTTGAATTTCAATGTTAGACAAATTTGTCCTCATATATGGATGAGAGAGGATATAAAAATGTATGCAAGGATGACCATAATTGTAGGTTTCCACATAAATGCATGTTCCCCTACCTATCATGTCAATCAAGAGATCCTAGCCTTATAGAGGAAAAATATTGAACTTCAAGCAAAGAAGTAATTTTTGAGTGAGATGACGATGACAAGGCTTGGGCCTATTCATCACACACACTCTTATTCACATAAATATAATAATACCCACACCTAATCCTAGAATCCCTTGATTAGGACTCATTGACAAAGACAAAGGACTCATACATAATAAAAGGCGAGATATAAGACCATAGAGACTAGGCAATGATAGAGGAGCATGAACCCTAATTAGTTGGGATCTTAGAGGTGATTCAAAGTTCTTTATGATTGGCATGTCATTTTTCTCAATTTTCTTGACACATTTCTTATTTCCGCTTACTTAGCAAGCTTGTATATAGATATGTGGATGTACATTATTTCATTTTCTATTTCTTATAATTGATCATTTTATACCTAGACATTCATCTAATATATATATACATGCAATTAAATATTTATTTGAATCATTTTTTTATATTTTATGGAATTTATGTAAAAAAAAATTTACTTATGCTCATCGATGATTCATATTTATCTTTTTGTTATGTATATATTTTTTTAGATTTTCAATTTTATGGCGTATGCATATGTGGACATACATAGAAATATGTATGGAGAATAGATTGCACATGTTTAACACTTTTACAAATGCAGTATCCTTCCTCATGGCAGCTCATTTATTTGATACCATAGATGTACATGACTTAAAAATAATGGTAACATAATTTTTTTCTTATTTTTTTCCTAAGGGAATTGTAAGTTAACTATGAAATTAGTCTATATTCCAAACTTTTGAGATACAAGATTGTAGGGAATAAAAATAAGAATAAGAAGCATGGAAAGGAAGAATTGAGATAAACTCACAATAGGAAAAGTATTTATCCTAATACATACCAAATAAACTACTAACAATAGTTAACATTGACTAGCTTCAACTTTGTATATATTCCCTAGACTTAGATCATAGATGACCAATAGGTTAGACCAAGAGTAAATGATATGTACCCAATAAAGGATGGCCTTGCAAAAATAATTATCTAACTCTTTATTATGTCATCTAACTTGTCCTTGTGTGTGCTTTTATTTGAGACTTATTTTCTTCTCTCTCTCTCTAACTTTCCTTGACATTTTTGGAGTAAAGATCCCCTTTGCCTAATACCATACTACTAGGAAGAATTAAGGGCTCATTACTAAGGATTAGGCAAGGAAAGTAAGGATAGACACAACCAATTTTTACCTAATAATTTCTAATACATCCCCATTTTGTTGAAGATAATTATAAATATATGCTTATTGGCTTCTAGGTAATATTGTGGGCTTGGCTACCTAATGGGAATGACATCATAAAATAAGACTAGCTAGGACTAGGATCAATTTGATGCCTAAAATTTTCACACTCAAACTTCATTGGGATGTATGGATGAATATTGTACATGATAGTTGGGAATCTCATGACCTAGCATAGTTAGACAATGCACTAGAAACCTATAGATCATACTAGGACAATAATTAGAGAAGATCAAATAAATAAAATGATACAATCAGGTGAATATCTAATAGTTTCTAAGGTGGAATTCACTAGCATTTTCACAAAAAAAATCACCTTCCATTATGCACAAGAGGAAAAAACCATTCTCTAAAATTTATATTTGACCAAGTATGAACCAATCTAGTTAGGTCTAAATTTATGGCCTTTGTCAATTCTTGTTGATTAAACTATTAATCCTTGGTACAAGGTCTCTAGCTTTGATGAGTTGAGTAGGCACATTCTTATTATATTGTTGATAAAATTAAACCATATCCTTGTTGGAACACAACAATCTACTAGGGGGTGAATCAATAGATAATAAACCTTAGCCCTTAAAAAACCCTTTGTGTAGATGACTTCTTTTGGCTAAGATTACTTTATGCAAATTAATTCATTTATCCCTTAAAATGTTTAGATTAACTAAACATATAGAGAGATAGACACACATTCATACAAAATCCCATAACACATGATGTACATGGAAAACCCAAGATGGGAAAAACCATGGTGAAAAAAGCTACTTGAGTCTACTGCTCAAATCTAGTGTCACAAATAAGTCTTCTGTTACAATATTTTAGGGAATCAACCCAAGGAAGCACCAAATCCAAGGAGACACCAATCTCCTACTCTAAGCACCAACTTAGTTATCTGATGGCACCAACCAATCAGATTTACAATGAAAAATACAAGTGATTCACATGAATCCAGTTCTTTGTTACAAGTCTGATTTGTAACTACTCAACCTCTGTTTTGTAACTATGCAGACATTCTCTCTACTACTGATGTTGCAATCTCAGCACCACATCCCTCTACTCTGCACTCTCTTATCCTCTACACTTAGAACATTCTATGTTCTATCTTGTTGTACTACACCTATGCACCTTGAATACAAACACCTAGAAGATATTGTGTATTATAGTCTAGGATACATGTGCATTCTATGTTCTTCTTTGTTGCACCTTGAATGTTAACCCTTAATCATGTTCTACTTTTTTTTGGGTTCTACTCATTCAGGTTTAGTACATTCTCTGTCTACTGCACTACACCCTCTCTTCTCTACTCTATTCTTGTAGACACTGTCATACCACAATATTTTGATTGTCTTCTTCTTTTACCTGACTCCACCAATTTGCAATTACTGCCTGGAGATTCTCACACTTGACCAAATTGTCTCGAATCCTTATTAGGATTTCCTTCACCTGCTAACGTCTTCAGCAAGCTTCCTATTCATCTTGAGCCTTGCACCACCATCTAACTCATCATTAGGACATCTGATAGGGTTTACCAGATATCACCATACCTTGCATCGAGCCTCACAACATTTCATTTTGTTGTAGAGAATTTTCCCAAATTAGCTCTCTATCAAACCCTAGAATAAGATATGTATTAAATGTATTTTCTTCTTTGATTGATCTGATTATGATCTTCATTAACATGGCTATCTATGCCACCACTTAGCAGATCAAATCTTCACCAACATTGGTCATAGGTGCAGTTGGACTAATTAAATCTTTTCCTCTTTGTTAGTTACCAATCAAAACCCTATTTACAGAGCCTTAGTCATTTGATATCTTCTCATTTGAATCTGGGTCGTCGATCTTGTTCTTTGCTCCCTGATCCTCTGGCTCTCCATTCATCTTGGCAACTTTAAAACATTGTCGTTAGATTATTTTCCTTTAAACCAACATTGTTGATCTAGGTTCCTTTGTATACATACCCATCGCATATTGATGCTTTTCTTTGGGCATCATCATTCATTTTTGTGATGTGAAGCACCTTAGCAATCACCATTAGATCTCTACCTTTTGATCTTTGTCATTGATATCCATTTCACATCTATTGCTTTTGAAGACATTTTAACATATTAGGCTAAGACATTTTAGGGTCTCACAGATATTTACCTTTCTTTTTGATACTACTGGTGAGAAACACGAGCCCACATTATCACCACGCAATTCACAACAAGGATGTGAATTGGTCTATCGATCAATCATCCTTTGCCATTTGTCGTCACACATCACCAAACTCCATCGTCAGCCTATCGGGTTCCACCTTATCGGCATGTCGAAGGGACCAATCATTTTTTCCTGTCGATATTCATCCTTCTCATTGATGAGGTGCCTTCTTTGAATCTAAGCCTTTGATCTCATCTATCGCTTATCACTTCAATGTCAAAGAGTGCATTCTCTATTTTTGTGATGTAAAGAGGTGCAACGATATCCATTTGATCTCCATCAGATGATCTTGACCATTCATCGCTAATCATGCAAATATTTCCTTCACCTTGCTTTACTACATTGATGAGAACATTCTTCACGATGCAATAATATTTTGCCACTTGTCTTTGCTGACATCATACTCCACTAGCTCCCATCATTTATCACTAATCATTGAATGCACCGGATGATAGCAAATACAAATCATGATGTAAAGAACGCATGTGATACGATCATATCCTGACACATGGTTATGCTGACATCACCATCCACTTCCTTCGTACATTCATCACACATCTCGGGATCCATCTTATCAATTCGCTTCACAATAGCAATGTGAAGCGACCAAGCAATATGTCGCCACATGTTTGACTTGGACATTTAGGACCCACTTCTAACTTTGTGTCATTCAATCTTCAAGTCTTTATCTCCACCATTGATCAAGCTTGATCATTGTGTCAAAGGGACTTAACTCACCGTCTCTTTGACAATCCATTGTCACTTTGATGTATCATTGTCTCTCTTCCTTTATCACTTCATCGAAGGGACTCTAAAGTGACTCCTCTCGATATGGTGCAATCTCCCTGATGTAGGGCCAAATATTTGTCACTTAACTTAGGAAATATTACAATTGTTGAACTATACTTGGGACCCACCATTTTATTTGTGATACAAACTCCAATCGCCACCTATCCTGGCTAACGAAATACTCCATTATCTTCCACTCATCACCCATTATGAAAAGCATATCTTCCTTTAAATTCATAATCGCGATGTGAAGAACTAAGGTGATAGTTGTTGGATTTCTTCTATTTAATCTCAGTCATTCATCGTATATCATGCAAACACATTTTCCAGTGAACACCCAAAACGTGATGTGAAGGACTTAAGCGATATCCATTTGATCTTCTAACTTTGAATATGCACCATCAGATCTCCATTGTGAGCACACAATGCATTGTGGTAAACATATATATCCTTGTATTCACTACAGTGATGTGAAGACTAGACGTGATGCACATACAAACTATCAACTGAGTGTGCTAGGTAAATAGGGTTAGTTACATAACAAGCACAATGGCTTAAGTGACAACTTAAACAATTGGTAATAGCCAACAAGTAGTCAACAAAAAAATAGAAAACTTGTTAGAGTGTCATGACTGCAAAATCCTAAGGTTTAACTGATAAACCCTAAAATTGATCGAGAGCACAAAAAATTCCATTTTGAGCTCATCCTTCAACCTCTAGACCTGCAACTTATATTCCTAAGAAGCTCTCAAAAAACCCATATCAAATTTACTGCATGTTTCACCTTCAAACACCTAGAAGAACCTTTTGCAGCATCATGTAAATATTGCATGACAATAATGCAACATTTGCAGAAACATGCCTCTTTCACCAAAATTTTGCACCAACTCTTCCAAACATTGATCCTCTAGTCTTCAAGGCATCCAAGCACACCACCAAACTGTCCTTTTGCATCAATGACACCTTTTTTCATCATCCAACAATCTTCCCTTATAAGATAACTTCCTCTTACCTCTAATCTCTTCTTTGACATCAATGACACCTTTTACATTAATTCCAACATCCTCCTTTATAGGATCAATTCCATTACACTTATGATATCTCTTTTGACATCAATGACAACTATATGTCAACAATCCTAACACTATCTCTTTTATTAAAATTAAAAATATCTTATGATAGATTCATGTCTATCAAGTAACCCCTTCATTTCTTAAATGATATTTCAAGATTTTATCATATTCTATGAAAATTCTCAAATACTTTTGTACTACCAAACATATTAAAATAATGTATGTATTTCATACAAATTCTAGGATTGTTCTTAGCTTTCCTTGAATATAATACAAATTCATATGCCCTAATTCTTATGAGGATGCATAGATGTGGGTAGGCTTTTGTATTATCTTCGAAACTCTATGATTAATAGGTTTATTTTATTGATTGTTACATTAAAAATTTAAATTATTAGGAACTCCCCTTACTCACCTCATCTTCATCTAGTATTTTTTCTATTATCTCAAGTTGTACTTAGATTCATTCATAGTCCTCATCTATTTTTTTAGGATCAACACGAAAAAATGTCATTCATATATGTTTTATTTATTTCTCTCATGGAATTTAACTTTATTTATAGCCTTGGCATAATTTTAACTTTCTCTTCTTCTACATAAATAATTTATATCACACAAATGTCATTACATCATTGGTGGGAATAAGTGTCATGCTAAAAGGAGATTAGGTCCCTATTGAATGAGCATCAAAATAAAATTAAATGACATTAATTTTCTATAACTGTGTTATTGTGTGGTAGTATTTTAGAAATGATATTTATTCCTATAGAGATTTGATATTTTTAGATTTGAAAGCCTCTCGATATTTTGCCACCTTGGGTTCTTCTCCCTTTCTATTGAGGATGGTTTGTGGAGTTAATTTTGGGACTATTATTTTGTTGGTGGGTGATGTACAGTCAATAAAAATTATTACCTTCTTCTTGGTTAAATCCTTCTTTACCATGTTAAATCATTCTAGATCTCTCTTTTCTAGATATATCTTTCCTAAGTGGAGGAATTTGACCTCCTGGATATATCCTATGTATCCATGGCCTTCTTAATAGTAAGTTATAGCTTGTGTATATATCAATGACATAAAATATGACAAGGACCATTTTTGGGCCAATGGGAAATTTGAGGGATATTTTCCATTTTATCACAAATTTTATTATTGTACCCTCATGTACCAACTAATAATCAATGGTTCTAATACCTATTGATGTCATCACAATAGGAGGTTCTAATTAAGGATTAGCTAGGTGTGCAAGCCACTTTTAACATAAACACATTATTGTAAGAATTTTGGTGTTGTCATTGATGTCAATCCCTAGTACTAGAGTTGTTAGAGATTGTTGGTTGTGTTGTCATCAGTGTCAAGTGTGGATGTGTTGTGGTTTGATGTCACATTGATGTCAACCCCTAGTATGGAGATTATTGGATTTTTTCATAGTGTTGCACTATGTTGTCATTTGTATTATGGCTTGATGTCAACCTCTAGTGTATCCATGATGAGAAGGTATTTGTGGTGTTGCTAATGTAGTTGGTTCACTTGGTTTCCAAGTGATTTTGAGAAAATTTGAATAAAAGAGTGTATAGGGTGATAGAGGTGTGTTTTGTGTTGAGTTCTGCATTTCTTCATGGTTGAAGATATGCTTTGTGTGATTTGGATGTGATGATCAGAGGTGTTCAGAGATGTTATATATAGAGTTTCAAGTTTTGGATTGTGTGCCAGTGTTAGTTGTGTTTGACAGTGTGTTTATCTATCAAGAAGGATTATCTAGGAGAAATAAGATTGTTTTGCATTTATCCGCAGTCAGGTTTCTTGTCTTGTGGATTTGGGAATGTGCTTATATAGTTTGTAACTTCCTTCCCTTGAAGTTCCTAGTGTTCAATTGTTGTGCAAGTTTGGATTCATAAGTTGTGTAAGTTTGTTTGCACAGAATGATGGTGTTCTTAGTTACAGGTAGTTGTGGCAATGTTGCAAAATATTTTGATGATGTTGGAATATTCTAGGATGTTGTATGGATGTTTTGAAGTGTTTCTTTGTGGTTCACATGTTGTTTTTGGACCTAGAGAGGCATGTATGTGATCGCTTGTTAGTGTTAGTGCAAGTTTGGCCGACTTGGGTGCTAGTGCTAATTGTGAAGATTTTTTGTTGTTTGTGGAAGCATGGTGAAGCATGCCAATGTAGATTTGGGTCCTATTTAAGCCTTGGTTTGGTCTTCCTTCACTTCTTTCCATCGTGGAAGTGTTTTGTGCTGACCTATTTCGTGTTGCGCATTTGAGGTGCATACATTTCATTAAGGACAACCTTAAGGAGTTGTTTGAGGTTGCGGATGGTATAAGTGCAAGGTGGAGTTTTTTTTTAGTAGTATGGTAATTGTGAGATGTGAATGTGATCAAGTGTGGTGATTTTAGTGCAATATTAAATGCTTATGACTCTTAGATGCAATGAGCAAAAGGTGTCTAAATTTTAGTTTTCTTGAAGTTGTTGGAGGTAGTGAGCCAAAGTTTATGGATGGTACAGAGTAGTAGTGGTGAACTTCCTATTTCTCTAAGATAGTGAATATCTTTGTAATAGTTTCTTTTATCTTCTTTCTTCTAGATAGTGAGTCCTTTGGGAAGTGAGCCCTTGGAAATGAGCCTTTCTTCTTTTCTGGGTGGTGAGCCTAATTGTATTTGGTGCTATTCATATATATATATATATGTGTGTGTGTGTGTGTGTGTGTGTGTGTGTGTGAGAGAGCTAATCTTCACCATGGTTTTTCCACGTAAATCTGGTGTTCTATTGTCTGTGGTCGTGTTTGCATTGTTGTTTTATATGTTTAGATTATGCTAATGCTTAATGAGGGTTTAAATGTTGATAAGGGTTTGAAAGTTAATAAGGGATTGAATGTTTTAATGTATAATTGGTTCACATCCCTCTAAGTTGTCTTGTGCATCTAACAATCAGTATCATAGTTGTAGCTTGTGGTTCCTTGGAGAAATATTAACTACTTGAGGTAGATCTAGATGGCACATAGGAAGGGTGTCAAAGCTCATATATTCGATTGAATGAATTATGCTTACTGGAAAGCTAGGATGAAATCATTTCTTGTCTCTTTAGGGTTTGGTGTCTGGAAATCAATTGAAAAAGGATATACCTTGCTTTCTAATGGTTTGAAAAGTGATGATGAGATCAAGGATTATGAGAAAAATGGCAAAGAAAGGAATGCTATCTTGAGTGGTCTTTTTGATTCTAAACTTGGAAAGGTGATAGGTCTCAAAAGTGCTAAAGAGATCTAGAAAAATTTGGAGAGTATTTATGAAGGAGATGACAAGGTGAAGCAAGCAAAGATGTAGAATTACAAAGCAAAATTTGAAACCCTAAGGATGTCTGAAGATGAAAATATTACAGCCTACATGCTTAGAGTGGATGAAGTGGTCAATGTCATCAATTGTCTTGGTGGTAAGTTGGAAGAAATTGAAGTTGTGAAAAAGGTACTAAGAACTCTTCCTAAAACTTATAGTTTTAAAGTTTTTGCTATTGAGGAAGCTTAGAATTTAGATCAATATTCTAGAGATTAGATGTTTGGTGCTTTAATTTCTTATGAATTGAGAGAGTTTTATCAAGATGCTACAAAGAAAGGAATTTCTTTTAAAGTCAGCAAAGTAGAAAAGGATGAGGAATCATATTTGAATTATCTTGATGAGGTGGAAGCAAACTTTGTAAGAAGACTAAAAAAGGACACTAGCAAATACAGAGGTAAGTTACCCTTTAAGTTTTTTGATTGTGGGAAGATAGGTCATTATGCTTCTAAATGTCCAATCAAAGTTGCAAATGACAAAAATAAGGATCATAAAGGTAAATATGTCAAGAAGAGTTATTATGTTGAAAAATATAATGGTGTATTTGATGATGAGGAATTAGACTGTCCTAATGATGACAGTGATGAATGCTTGTTCATGGCTCTAAATGTTGGAACTAATTCTACTAATCCTAAAAGATGTGTGAAGGAAATTGCCCTCGAAATAGGTCATAACATTGAAGTAACTATATGGTATCTAATATTCATGCAAGAGAAGAGAGGAACTACTAGATAATTGATAGTGGATGCTCAAATCATATGATAGGTGATAAGAGTAAGTTTGTTAAATTTAAGAAGTATGATGGTGGTATTGTTAAGTTTGGTGATGATACATCTGCTAAAATCTATGGAAAAGGTTCAATTAGTTTTGATGGCAAGCATAAAATAGATAATGTTGTTTATGTTAAGGGTCTCTAGCATAATCTTCTTAGTGTAGGAAAAATGTGTAGCAGAGGATACAATTTAGTGTTTCAAGATGGTGGTTGTGAAATCAGAAAAGGAAGATTTAGAACCTTGGTTGCTATTGGAACAAGGATATAAGGTAATGTTTATTAGCTCAAAGGTGGTGGTGCCAGGTG
Organism: Sequoia sempervirens; assembly: GCA_007258455.2. Taxonomy (NCBI): domain Eukaryota; kingdom Viridiplantae; phylum Streptophyta; class Pinopsida; order Cupressales; family Cupressaceae; genus Sequoia; species Sequoia sempervirens. Next base: position 285,706,206 of record VDFB02000017.1, read on the forward strand.
CGTTATGTCTCAAATTAATGAAAGTTGGTTATGGCATAGAAGAATGGGTCACATCAATTTTGATAGCCTATTGAAGATTAGTTCTATTAATGTTGTGAGATATTTTCTAAAGATTACAAAGCCTATCAATGCAATCTCAGACAAAGAAAAAGTTCAAAACTAAAAAATATTCTATCACAGGTCCTTTGGAGTTGGTGCATATAGATCTATGTGGACCTACCAGATTAAGAAGTTCTCAAGGTGACAGGTATTTTATGTTGTTGATTGATGATTATTCTAGATGACTTGTTTGACATTTCTCAAAGAAATATCAGAAGTTCTAGATAAGTTTAAAGCCTTTAAATCTATGGTTGAGATGAAATGAATTTGAAAATCAAATGCTTAAGGTCTAACAGAGGTGGTGAGTCCACCTCCAATGAGTTTAATAGTTTTTGTAAAGATCACGAGATAAAGAGGCATTTTTCAGCTCCTATGAATCCTCAACAAAATGGAGTCGTGGAGAGGAAGAACAAGATAGTTCAAGAAGCAACAAGGAAAATGATGAAGAAATAACATCTACCAGATGTCTATTAGACATAATCAATTCATACTGCAGTGTACATACTTAATAGAGGTCGAGCAAGAGTGAACAGTTCAAAGACTCCATATAAGTTATGGTATGGAAAACCTCCTACTGTTAAATATTTTAGAGTGTTTGGAAGCAAATGTTATATCAGAAGAGATGAATAAAACTCAGGAAATTTTGATGTAATATCTAAAGAAGGAATCTTCCTTGGATACTCTACAAAGATCAAGGCATACAAATGTTATAACAGAAAGTTGAAGAAGATTGTTGAAAATGCAAGTGTCAAAGTGGATGAAGAACCACTACAAAGTTTGGTGTTGATAGAAGGATATGAATCCGATGAACCCCCTTGCAGTAAAGAAGAAAAGGAAGAAGAGAAAGAAAAAGAGATGACAGTTGAAGAGGAAGAAGCTTCGAAAAGAATCCTAAGACTCCTAAGTATGTGCAGAAGAATCATTCTGAAGATCAAATCATTAGAGATAAGAGCAAAGGTGTGTTGACAAGAAGAAAAAATTCCATGACAAAGGAACAAGTAAAATTTTGTTTACTTTCTAAGATAGAACCTAAAACAGTAACTGAAGCATGCAAAGATGAGAATTGGATCAAAGATATGGAAGCAGAGTTGGGACAAATTTCAAATAATCAAACTTGGTAATTGGTCCCAAGACCAGCAAACAAGACTATTATAGGAACTAAATGGGTTTTCAAGAACAAGTCGAATGAGGATGGAAAATTTGTTAGAAATCAAGGCTAGACTTGTGTGTAAGGATTACTCACAAGTGGAAGGAATAGATTTTGATGAGAATTTTTCTCTAGTGGCAAGGATGGAAGCCATTAGAATGTTTTTGGCTTTTGTAGCACATAAAGACTTCAAGGTATGTCAAATGGATGTCAAGTCTACATTCTTGAATGTTGAGTTGGAAGAAGAGGTATACATTGAACAATCAAAAGGTTTTCAGTTATCAGATGATGCTAATATGGTCTATAGGTTAAAGAAGGCCTTATATGGACTCAAACAAGCTATTAGAGCTTGGTATGCAAGATTGGATAGATACTTGTTGCAGCAAGGATTCAGAAAAGGTACTATAGATAGCAACCTTTACTTCAAGGTTGAGGGAAATAAAATCCTAATTTTGGTTGTGTATGTTGATGACATAATATTTGGAGGAAATGAAGGCATGTGCAAGAAGTTTGTAGAAGAGATGAAGAAAGAGTTTGAGATGTTAATGTTTGGGGAGATGAATTTCTTCCTTGGACTACAAATCAGTCAATCAAAAAAAGGTATTTTCATTTCATCATCAAAGTATGTAAAGGAAATGTAGAAGAAGGTTGGAATGGAGGATTTTAAACCAATGTGTACTCCTATGGTCATTGGTTGCAAGTTGAGAAAAAATGATGAATCTCCTAAGGCAGATTAGAGTAAGTATAGATCAATGATTGGTGGACTGTTATATCTTACTACTACTAGACCAGATATCATGCATGCAATATGTCTTGTGGAAAGATTTCAAGAAGATACCAGATAATCATATGTGGCAACAGTGAAAAGGATATTTAGATACTTGAAGGGCACTCTGAACTTTGGCCTATGGTATCCTAGGGATATTGATTTCTCCTTAAGTGCATATACAAATGCAAATTGGGAAATTTGTATAGATGATAGAAGAAGTACAAGTGGAGGTGCTTTCTTTCTTGGAAGCAGATTGGTTTCATAGTTGAGTAAGAAGTAAGATTTAGTGTTATTATTACTATAGAGGAAGAATATATTGCAACAACATCATGTTGTACATAGGTGTTGTGGATGAAGTAGATATTGAAGGATATCATAGTATCATATGATGAACCTAGTTCTATCTTGTCTGATAATACAAGTGCTATCAATATTTCAAAGAACCTAGTAATAGATTCAAGAACAAAGAATTATCTCTGTCTAGTATCACTTTCTAAGGGAGAAAGTTGCAGAGAATGAGGTGAAGTTGGAGCATGTTCCTACAAAGGATCAAGTTGCAGATATTTTCACAAAGGATCTTCCAAAAGATACATTTGAGTATCTTCAGCAAAATTTAGGGGTTCTTGCCCTCCTTCTTTCAACTAGATGCATAAGTTGGTGCATCTATCCAAGAAAGTATTTCAAGATACATTCTTGGAACCAAACTGATGAAGGCTACCTCTCAGGGGGAGTAGGTAGTAGTGTTCTTGTTTGGTACAGTCAAGTGGAGCATATCTTGTGCCCCTAAGGGGGAGAGAGTTGAAAAGTAAAACCAGTGAAGAATGAGTAGTACAATGTGTGTAGTAATGAGAATTGTATGGAGAATACTAGTGGAGAGAGTAGTTGCTAGCTAGTGTTGCCAAATGTAAAGTTTGAAGAACTCCTTAGGTAGGGGGAGAAGAATTTTGTAAAGAAGAGGTAAAGGAGAGGAAAAGAAGTGTAAGAGATGCCCCAATAAGGGGGAATGTTGGTTGATACAGAGTTATTGTTGATGATAGTTGTTTTTGTTGTTCATGGTTTTTCAGAGTTGGTGTTACCATCAATGACAAAAGGGGAGATTTTTGGAAGAATTTTTTTTTTGTCATTGATGTCCACCCCTAGTAGTGGAGTTGTTGGAGATTGTTGGTTGTGTTGTCATCAATTCCAAGTGTGGATGTTTTGTCATTTGATGTCACATTGATGTAAACCCCTAGTGTGGATATTGTTGGAGTTGTTCAGAGTGTTACAATATGTTGTCATTTGTATTATGGATTGATTTCAACCTATAGTGTATCCATGATGAGAAGGTGTTTATGGTGTTGCTAATGCAACTAGTTCACTTGGTTTCCAAGTGCTTTTGAGAAAATTTGAGTAAAAGAGTGTATAGGGTGACAGAGGTGTGTTCTATGTTGAGTTTCACATTTCTTCATGGTTAAAGATATGCTTGTGTGGTTTGGATGTGATGATCAAAGGTGTTCAGAGATGTTATATCCATAGTTTCAAGTTTTGGATAGTGCGGAAGTGGAAGTTGTGTTCAACAGTGTTTTTACCTGTGAAGAAGAATTGTCTGGAGGAATAAGATTACTCTACATTTATTTGTAGTGAGGTTTCTTGGCTTGCAGATTTGGGAATGTGCTTATATTGTCTTTAACTTCCTTCCCTTGAAGTTTCTAGTGTTCAGTTGTTTTGCGAGTCTAGATTTATAAGTTGTGTATGTTTGGTTTTACAGAATAATTGTGTTCTAGTTACAGGTGGTTGTGGCAATGATACTGAATATTTTGATGATGTTGGAATATTATCGGATGTTGTGTGGATGTTTTGGAGTGTTGATTTGTGGTTTCCCTCTCATTTTCAGACCTAGAGAGGCATGTATGTGATCGCTTGTTAGTGTTAGTGTGGGTTTGGCCGACTTGGGTGCTAGCACTAATTGTGGAGATTATTTGTTGTTTGTGAAAGCATGGTGAAGCGTGTTAGTGTAGATTTGGGTCCTAGTTAACCCTTGGTGTGGTTTTCCTTCCCTTCTTTCTACCATGAAAGTTTTTGGTGCCGACCTATTTGGTGTTGCACATTTGAGGTGCATATATTTCATTGAGTCTGACCTTAAGGAGTTGTTTGAGGTTGCAGATGGTATACATGTAAGGTGGATTTTATGTTGAGTAGTGTGGAAATTGTGAGATGCAAATGTGATCAAGTGTGGTGATTTGAGTGTGATCTTAAACACTTATGACTTCCAAATACAGTGAGTAGAAAGTGTCTACATTTTAGTGTGCTTGAGGTTGTTGGAGGTATTGAGCCAAAGGTTGTGGATGGCATAGAGTTGCAGTGGTGGATCTTCCTATTCGTCTAAGATAGTGAATCTCTATAAATTTTTCTTCTATCTTCTCTATTTTAGACACTGAGTCCTTTGGGTAGTGCACCCTTAGTAGTGATCCTTTCTTCTTTTCTGGGTAGTGAGCCTAAGTGTATTTGGTGTTTCTATTCATATATATGTGAGATAATCCTCACCATGGTTTTTCCTTGCTTAGGGCTTTCCACATAAATATAGCGTTCTATTGTGTTTGGTTGTGTTTGCATTGTTGTTTCATATGTTTACATTCTGCTAATGCTAAGGGTTTGAAATTTAATAAGGTATTGAATGCTTTAATGTACAACTAATTAACCCCCCTCTCAATTGTCTTGTGCACCTAACACACATAAAACAAGAACATAAAAAGATAAACATAAATTTACCTTGGTAAAACCCTCAATGAGGGAAAAACTAAGCCTCCAAAAGATTATACATGTCATTATTAATTCTCAAACTAATTATAATTAGTTGCAATAGCACACAAGTTAGTTCATAGCCTAGTAACAACATACAATACCTTTGCACTCCCTCCTAAACCCTCATACTCCTCCTTGCACTGGAATCTCTTCTTCACCTCCTTCTCCCCTAAAATAATCATGAGAAACCTAAATATACACCAGTCTCTAATCTCCTTAATGATTTATTCTTTCTTTAAGGTGGTGCAAAGCCTAAACTCCCTAAAACATATAGTTTTCCAATATAATGCTAATTTATCAAATCAAACCTAAATGATAGTAATTAAATTGTTGTGGTATCTAGAAATGTCATCTCCTATGGGATCAATAAGCTTTCTTATGTTCTCCTTGATTATTGTAAACTCTAATTTTTTTTGGCATAAATAGTTATTTCCATAACTATGACAATTTGTTAATACAAGGTGAAAGATGGCTACATGTCTCTTGTAGAGACGGAAAAATCTCTTGATTGGTTGTCTACTCTTTGTTGGGGCTCTATTGTTCTCCACAAGGCTGGAGCACGAGCATGAGGCTGGATCATTTGGGTATTACTCCTCTCTTCCCATGTGTCTTATGTGGGAAAGCGTTTGAATCCATTGATCATCTGTTACTTTTGTGTGATTATGCTCAGAGTTGTTGGTCTTGGTTATTGGGTAAATTGAATTGGTTTGGGCCTCTTTTGAATACCCTCTTACAACTTTTTCAATGTTGGCCTTCTATGTATAAATCCTCCTTATATGCTTGCATTTGGGATGTTAGCCCATCTATTGTAATATGGAATGTTTGGATCGAGAGAAACAATCAGATTTTTAGGAAGAAAGCTACAGATGTCAGTCAGTCAATTATAAGGATTGAAGCCTCCATCTCTGAAATAGTAATTTCCTTTGTTTTCAAGCAGTTGCATAATTTAAAATCTTTTTTAGCTTGGGATGCTAGGTTGCTCAAATCTCGTCTCTTCTTAAGTCTCCCCTTGCCCATGGTTTATTATAGAATTGTAAGCCCGTTGCAGTAAGGAGTTTGATTCATTGGTCCCCCCCATTAGTTGGTTGGATTAAGTTGAACTTTGATGGGGCTTATCGTGTTAACCCTGGTGTTTCCAAGGAAGGGGTGATACTTAGAGATAATAAAGGTTTTGTTATCAAGGCTACCTATCAAATGCTAGATAAAGGGACAAACAATGTGGTGGAATTCTCAGCTTTAATTATTGGTATGGAATTGGAAATTAGTTGTAAGATTTCACATATTGTGATTGAGGGTGATTCACAAATTGTCACTTATGCTCTCTCCAAAAAGGATCTTGTTGCATAGCACCTTAAATACTTGCTCCAACATGCCCTTGTTCTGATTCAAAAAAATTCAAATATCCATATTTAGCATTGTAACAGGGAAGCTAATATGATGGCCGATAAGCTTTCTAACAGGGCAATTGATTCTTCTCTCCCTTTCACCTCCTTCTCACATGATGAATTGCATGATTTATTGCTCTAATATTTCTTGGTTTTGGCAACTCATCTATTTTTGGTGCATTTTGGTGCTTGCACAATCCTTCTGACGTGCCTTGGGGAAGATTATTGAGCAAATTATTCTTTTGCCCGACGGTCTCCTTGACGTTGTGGTTTTGTTCATGTTGACCTCGAACGGATCCCATGATGTTCAGGTTTTCCACACAGTTGGGATGGTCTTCTCGACGTCTATGTGTGGCTTGCATTGGACAGTCCCCCTGACATCCCTATTTGAGTTTGATCGGATGGTCCCTACAACATCCCTGTAAGTGTTATATCAGATAGTCCCCATGACGTCTTTGTTTTGTATTCATCGGAGGGTCTCCTCAACGTCCCTACATGTGCTCTACTGGATGGTTTCCACGTCCCTGGTTTGTATTTTTTGGATGGTCTCCTTGACATCCTCAATTGATCTATCATGACAGTCTCCATGACATCTCAGGTTTTTTTTTGGCACTTGGGATGGTCTTCATGATGTCCATGTGTTGGCTGATTTGGATGGTCTTCTTTGTTATGTGACTTTTTCCCCAAGAAAAGAGAGTTATGAAATAATCCTTTAAAATTAAAGGGAGAATAAAGGATATTATGATCCTTTGATTAAAAGAGATATTAATAAAAATATATATGTAAAAAACTCTCCTAAGAAGGTGAAAGCATAATTATTTATTTAAATAATTAAATGCAACATATGTGAAAGGGTGTGATGGTTTGAAAACCACTCCTTTTAAGGTTTATATAAGCATTAATGTGAGACTTGGAAAGGAACAAGAGAAAAAGAGAAAAAAAAGGAAAATCAAGTAGAGCACATTGCGGGAATAGGGTTCCAGGTTAGCAGGTTGTGAGTAGGACAGAGAAGGGGCACTCCTACAGTGGGTGTCCAACCTGGGGTACAAGTGTGTGCACTCAGGATGGTCCTAGCCAGGGCATGGTTTGCGGCACAAGTGTTGAGCATTGTTCTGGTGGAACCAGCACTCGTGTAGAGTGGCAAAGTCTGCTTTCCTCCCAGACTACTCACAGACATAAGAGGTTGAACCAAGGACCATTCCAGCAATAGTTGGGAATTTCTTCGGCACATTTCCAAAGATAAGTATTAAAGCTTAATAAATTTTTTGAGCAATAAAGTGATTAAATCTTTGAGTTTATTGAATTAATAATTTATTGACAGCATGATTGAATGTATTTGAACGCAATTTGTTGATCAGTTTATTATATACAATTTAAACTTCAAAGTCTTTAATTGAGCTTTAAATATTATTCATCTATGGAAATTAATTTAAATCATTGCATTTTAAATGTAGGAATTAGTTTCATTTCATTTGGTATCAAAGCCTTGCCGATCCAATTACTTGGTTGCATTTAGATATGTTAAATAAAAGACATTATAGTAGTTGCGTTTATTTTTGCAAATAGATATATTAAATTAAAACCATCATAATAATTTAAAATTAAATTGCATTTATCTTACTCCAAAAATAGATATTTTGAATGAAACATTATAATAGTTTTAATCAATTAGTTATTATGCTCAATAAGAAAAATATATATGTTGAAGTAATTCATTTAGATAAATCAAATTTTAACCAATTTAGGGTTTCCATAAAATAGTTATCTTTTACTTAATGATTAAATTTTTACCCTTTCAATTGTTGTAGGCATAAATTAATTTCACCTGGAATTGATCAATCATTTTACCTTCTAATTTCCTCCCATGTGAAACTAGACTTTCCGTAAATCAATAGAATATTAAAATCACAAAATTTTACCTTTTGATCTTGGAATCTTGATATCTTGAATTTTTGAGAAAATCCTTCTAACTGATTCAGCACCATTCAAAATTATCATTGGAAAATAAGGATGAAATTTCTTGGCGTAGTTTTGAAATAACACCCAACAACAATTCTTACTATCCATAATTTTATTCACAAATTCTATGATCGGCAGCACCTCTGCCTCAACCAATAGTCTCGGCCTCCAAATTCATCATTATAAATTATCTACTACAAATTGCCATCGATTTAAAATATTTCTTAATAATTACTATTAACGTAAACCATTTGACTTTGGTATAGCGAACTCTTAGAAATCAGTCCCATGAATTGTTAGCACCGTTACATGAGTGATGTACTCAACAGTCCATCAATTTCTTGCAATATTAGCTATCTGTCCATTGTCAATATGATTGAAGCTAAGGTATCTGATATTGATATTCACTGTGGCTGAGCAAATCAAATTTATTTTCAATTTCTATGATTCACTCCATATTATCAGACCTCTTATCACAATTCAAATTTGGGGAAAATATCTCTTTCAGTTTTGAGTATATATAAGATATGTAGTCATTATATGAATAAAGAATGATATTTTCTTTCTAGCCAAAAATCAACACCGATTCCAGCAATATATTTACACTATTACTTCCTTTCTTCCTCAGTTATTTACGCCATGCTTGAGAATTTCTTGGGGAAGAAGTAATCTCACTACTAAATTCCATCTTAAAATTTTCCTTTACTTCTATACAAAAATAAGAAAGTTCATTGTCAATTTCTTAAGAGTGGCAGTATAAAACAAATTGATATGCTGAATCTACCTCTTTGAGTATAAAACAACAAACCAAATGTGTGTTTTTGGGATTTTATCCAATATCTAGGAAAAATTTATTAATTTATAAACCCCAACCACAGGTCACAAAAATTTTCTATAGCTTGACACTCATATCTATGTTCAATAAAAATTGTGTTTAGATATGTGAATTTAGTGCCTTTATTCCCCTTGAAGGATTATATATCCTTTCAATTTTGGAAACCTTGCATTCTGGAAAAAAAAAAAACTAAACTAAAAAAAATTGGGTTCGATATTAATCTAGAGTTCTAGATATAAAAACAATGGAAGCATAGACAAGGCACATAACTATTGAATGAGTCACACGATTGCCTAAATGTTGCATAGGAAGACTTTGCAGGAGCAATGGGCATGTTATAGGAACTTCACTGCATGTCTTGGGACCAAACAAAAATTATCACAACCTAAGAACATAATATAACTACCATATAATATTTAGATAGAGACCGTAGTTGTCTCTATGACTACATAAAGAATGGCATTATGGAATTCAAGGTGATTGGCTATTTATTTATTTTTAAGATAATGAATCATTTTATTTCTTAGGGCATGTTTTTGTATGCAAGAAAGATTAAAAGTTGTAGAGAGCCCCACTCACATTGCAGATTGATCAAGGAATTCAGAGCATCATTCTTATCCAAATTTACAAGTATCATTTATTTATATTGAGGCAATGGTTCTACCAAACCATTATAACAAACAATAGGTTAATATCATTTAACAATTCAAAATATATAGCAAGAGTGTCATTTATAATCTAGACTTAGCTTTTACTTCTTTATAAGAATAACCTTGATAATTCACTCATAAAAGTTCAACTATTAGATTGAAGCTCTAGAATATTAATTAATTCATGATGAGATCCCAAATAAACCAAAATAAATAAATAAATTTACTAGTAATAAATTCAACGTTCTATAGCTAGTATTCTCTTATACAAGGAAGTTGTCTTCATAACTAAGATAGTATCATGTCAACTAATGTCTATTTGGCTTGTGCCTATTTTGAGAAAATAATTGTACCATGCTTGACATGACTTTAAAATTAACAATATGACTTCTTACATATGTCTATGTTAAGAGAATTGTGGGCCCATTACCCACAGGTCCTAAAATCATTTTCACATCATAAAATTTTGAAAATATCATCTTGTATTAATAACACAATATTTGGTTCTCTTAGCTTTAGACAGAGGGACATGTCAATTTTTTTTACAAGGGGAGAAACCACCTCTAATTTTTAAATGGTTGTAGTTATGCCATATATGTGGGTTAGATTGACCAAATATAAGTTGTCACATTATATTTATTGGAATAAGTCCTCTTGAATTATTTGTGCAGAAATAGCACATAGCCTTAAAATTAACAACTATCCTTGATTTGCACCATATTTTAACTTCTTGATTAAATAATAACAAATAGATGGTTGTATCATTTTAGAATACTATAGTGTTTCTTGAGTTTAAATAGTATGAAATAATTTTGTATGGAATTCTAGAAGGGTTAGTTGTAGCTATGATAATAAAAAAAAAATGAAAAATAGCACTAGTTGATTAGTGCCTAGTTGAATCCATATTTTCAATTTTAATAAACATACAAGTAAAAACCATGATAGTTCACATGAAGATGAGTATTATATAACTCATCCTAGAATGGATTTTACTTAATATACGCGAACCTTTGGGTCATAGGTCATCTTATAAACATGGGCTCAATTAGACTTTTATATCTAGACAAATCATGACCTTGTGCCATAGATGTGAAGTCATAGTGATCTCCTTCCTATACTTAAAGGTTTCTTGATTTTGTGATCTATCATTTGTTGAAGATTATGAATTTGAATAGATTAAACATGGTATTTTAAGAATTAAACAATACTTTCAATACCTAACTTGGTATTGAAGATTGTGGATTTTATAATATTAGTATTATGGATCATATTTCAACATAGAAGTTGTGAAATAATAGTAAAATCCTACTCTAGTGATTTCCCCCTTCTTTACAAAAACCTCTTCATAAGATAAATGATGCAACAATTCACTTTAGAATTAATTATGGGAATAATAGTTAAGCCTAACTCTTTCCTTTAAGAGGTTTGTGGTGATCTATTCACCCTTTGTTCATTATATACATATGTGTATACACATTGTTATTACAAGAATGTAAGAGGTTCCTAAATAGTGTTTCAGGCATGCAAGTCTTCAAATTTATATAATCCAACTATCAAGTAGTATCTTAATATATCATTTCCCACTTATTATGAGTCTCATCTCATGGAACATGGGCCTTTATGTGTCAAAAATAATAAGGGATGAGCTACCTATAGATATCAAGTGCATTATGGTTTTATTAGAGACAGGTGCACTTTGATTACATTAAATGAAGGATTAATTCTAATGTTTCTCTATGAAGTTTCCTATGCATATTAAAAATTTACTATTGTTCTATTCATGTTAAGGATCCTAGAAATATTACCATTTATTATTCTATTGTACTTTGTTATTGGACTTGATCAACCCAATAACTTTGTACATGTGTCTTATAAGTTCTATTGTATTTATTTTCATTCAATTATACTTGACGTATAGAAAAGAGGATGCTCATGTAGTCCGGAATGCATGATTATCATCTTAGAATATATTTTGAGTATATCGATTATATAGTTCAAGGGTGACTGACTACATAGTATGGGATATGTATGTCATTTCACTAGATATATGATTATGTCAACACATGATAAAATGATTTTTTAAATTTAATATTGAAGTTACATGTAAGTGATTAAAATATTTATATTGAATAAAATTGGTTACATGAGAGAAAATTGATAAGGTTGAAATATATGAGTAAACACATAAAATAACATTAGTTTCATTTCTTTAATTGTAAATTCCTAATATGTATGTATGTATAGATCTTGTCATTGGAAAAAATAAATGATGATTTTCTTGTAATTACTTGTTAACTTAAAATATAATTGAAAAAGTGATATAGCTATGAATTAAAGGATATAGATGAAGTAAATATATATAAATATTATGAAGAATACTTATATTCAATATCAACTTCTTCAATTATTGATTATGTATTTTTTTGAGTTTGATGTAGATGCATCTCATGTGCTACTAGGACAGCAGCTAAATTACAAGGGGAGAATTGTTATGTGACTTTTTCCCCAAGAAAAGAGAGTTATGAAATAATCCTTTAAAATTAAAGGGAGAATAAAGGATATTATGATCCTTTGATTAAAAGAGATATTAATAAAAAATATATATATAAAAAACTCTCCTAAGAAGGTGAAAGCATAATTATTTATTTAATGCAACCTATGTGAAAGGGTGTGATGGTTTGAAAACCACTCCTTTTAAGGCTTATATAAGCATTAATGTGAGACTTGGAAAGGAACAACAGAAAAAGATATAAAAAAAAGGAAAATCAAGTAGAGCACATTGCGGGAATAGGGTTCCAGGTTAGCACGCTGTGAGTAGGATGGAGAAGGGGCACTCCTACAGTGGGTGTCCAACCTGGGGTACAAGTGTGTGCAATCAGGATGGTCCTGGCAAGGGCATGGTTTGTGGCACAAGTGTTGAGCATTGTTCCGGTGGAACCAGCACTCGTGTAGAGCGGCAAAGTCCACTTTCCTCCCAGACTACTCACAAACAGAAGAGGCTGAACCAAGGACCATTCCAACAATAGTTGGGAATTTCTTCGGCACATTTCCAAAGATAAGTATTAAAGCTTAATAAATTTTCTGAGCAATAAAGTGATTAAATCTTTGAGTTTATTGAATTAATAATTTATTGACAGCATGATTGAACGTATTTGAACGCAATTTGTTGATCAGTTTATTATATACAATTTAAACTTCAAAGTCTTTAATTGAGCTTTAAATATTATTCATCTATGGAAATCAATTTAAATCATTGCATTTTAAATGTAGGAATTAGTTTCATTTCATTCTTAACATATGGGTAACTCTTTTTCTTGGTTGACGGTCTCCATGATGTCTGTGTGTTGGTTGATCTAGATGATCTTTTGCCATCTTTATATTTATTTCACTGGGGCAGTCTTCATGACGTTCGTGCTCTCTTCATCTACCTGGACGATCTCCTTGACGTCTGTGGTAGTGCTTTTGTTCTTGTGGTGGTTCCTAGATGATCTTTTTAACATCTATTGGTGGTATTCTTCCCTTTGTGCAATCTTTGATGAGCTGGCCTCCAAGTTTTCATGGCCTTTGTACGGTGGTGGTCTATTTGGCATCCATTGTGGGTGTCGTTCGGCTGGCATTATTGCTTTGGGTATATGTTTTGCTTTGCTGCGACGGTCTTCTAAAATCATGGGTGGCTTGATTTGGCATGCTTTTTTTAATATTTGGTGTACTACTCTTTTCCGGCTTGGATTTCTTCATCTGATTGGTTTGGATTTTCATAAGATTTTACATTTATGGAAAGGTTAGTGGTGGCGCCATTGTTTGGGATGGTCGTTAGCAATGGTCACTTCAGTACTATCTCTTTTAATTTGTGGCATCCTCTCTTTGTGACAGTTTTTCTATGTATGTGTGGCAGTCTTTTAGTTCAATGAAGATTTGTGCCTTGAACTGGGCGGAAAGGTTGGCAATTTGTGTGAGTACTGTATCACACATGCTTGTATTTTAATGATTGTCGTCCTCACCTTGGGTGGTGTTCCATATGTGCTTTTTAATTTCCTTCGTGGCTTTATTCTTGTTATGTTTTTTCTTAAGTTTATATTTCTCTGCAAGGTAAGGAAGTGGTCTATTCTCTGGGATTCAGCATGGACAGCCTATTCCGTATCTACGTCCCTCCAAGGTATGTGGAAGTTCGTGTTCATTTTCTCAGCTATGAGGAATTGATTCAATCTACTTTTGTAGTGCATTTCCCAGAGGTTGAGAAGGCGTTAATGACAATCCTAAATAAAGACTGGCTTGAAATGCAACCAATGGCTTTGCGGAATGAATTGGATTCTTTATTTCTATCCAATTTAATGGATATTCTCTGGTGCACCGAAACTATGAAATTCATAGTCGGTAGCTTCCTCTTACCACATGTTTGTCCTATGTATATTCTTGAACCGACTTTGGAGTGTTATGACTTCAGGGCGGGTTCAAACCTTGTGGGTGGCATTTTTTATCGGGAAACTCTTCTCTCATCTGCCATTTTGCATTCCATTCTAACTGACATGGTGTAGGATCTGGTTTCTTCTCGTTCTTCTCGTTTCAGGTCTCAGCTCTGTCGTTTGCACTCTTTGTTGGGTTTTTGTTTAGTTGCAAAATTGAAATTTCTGTTCAAAGCAACTCGGTTTTTGTTTAAACATGTGTTGGAGGACCCCCCGTATGCTCCATATTCTGTGCCCCCCACTGATATGGCTTCTTTAGCCGAGAGTGGTGTGTAACAACTTTCTTTCTCTAGTCAGTTTATGGGTTCATGAATTTTGGTATAACCCTGTAAATGTTGTTTTGGGCTCAGGTGCTATATGTAATTCTTCTTGCAAACGTTTTGTGATTGAGTGGTTCTATCAATCCTCTACACCCCTGCTTTTTGTAATCTCTTTTCCATATCAATAGAAATACTATAGTGGCTTTACGACTTTTACCTAAAAAAAAAGGACAATTTGTTAATGTGATTCCAAAATAAGTCATTTCCCTGGTTCAATTATCCTCAAAAGTGAATACGTCTACCCAATACACTTCTCAAATATTATACTAAAACCACAAAGAATAATACTGGATGTGGTAAAACGTGATGAATTCCAATAACTATATACAAACCAACCATATTAATAATGTAGGAATTTTGTGTTCCCCCGAGGATCCTCCTACATCAAACACCTTAGGTAAAATGAAATTCACTCCCTAAAATTTCCGAGGGTTGGTTGGAGGGAAATTGAGTTGGTTTCACTAAGTACTCCTCGTATTGACTATTCTCGGTGATTTTCCCAATTTTGTTATCTAATTTTCCTTAATTTCTTCTTTTGGTTGTGGAAATATGGGGATTTTTCCAAGGTCTTCTATATTGCTTCCTTCTAAGTCCCCCTTATGATACTAGTACATATATGCAATATTGAATATTTTGGATATACCTAATCCTTCTAATAGATTTATCTCATATGCCTTTCCTAAGTCAAGCCTCCTAACAATCCTACAAGTATCAAACTTCTTCATTTTAAGTTTATTATATGTCCTAACTTGAAATCTCTCCTTTCAAAGTACACATTACTTCTTCTCCCACCACAAAATCTGTGTCTTATGGTAATTTTGCATCCTAATTATACTAACCATTTATCTTCTCTAAATGGTTCCTTATCTTGGCATGTACCTTCATATTTTAAACAAAATCCTCTACCTCCACACTTATTTTATCTTTCTTGTCTCTCAACTCTAATACATTCCTTGGGTTGTCACTATTTACAATCTAAAATGATGTCTTTTGGTACTCCTATTTATTAAATTATTATATGTGAATTTTTTCTACTATAAAACCATGTCCTAATTCCTCATATTATCTCCAACCATGCACACAAGCTTTTGTTTACTAATTATGTTTGTTTATCGATCTGTGAATGGTATGCTAAGATAAATTTTAAGCCTATTTCCATCTTCTTCCATTAATTCCTCCAAATGTATCCCACCAGATCAATATCTCTATACAAGAATATTCCCTTCAACATACAATGCAATCTTACTACATCTTTGAAAAATATATTTGCTATATGTGTCATGTCATTACTTTTCTTGTAGGGAATAAAATGCACCATCTTAAAAAATCTACATGCTACTTCCATGATTTGATCATTTCTCATTTGCATCCTTGGTAGTCCTAATATAAAATCCATACTTATGTCCTCCCATGGTTTCTATGACATTTGTAGAAGAAGGTGTAACTCAACATTCTAACTACTTCCTTTGGAAACTTGGAAATTCCTACAACCTTGAACAAATTTCCTCGCATCCTTGTATATGAGTGACCAAAAATAGTTCTTAATAATTAAGGAAATTATCTTGTTTGACCCAAAATGTTTGGCTAAGCCTCACAATTCTTCTCCTTGATAAGATTTTTCCTCATAGAGCTCTTAGGTATACACAACTATTTCCCTTTAAATAACATCTCACTATGAGTTGATTAATCCAACCAATTACCTCTATCCACGCTTACCAATTATTTAGATGCCTTACATGCCTTCACAAAATCTAGATATATCTCATAAAAATGTTTCAACTCCTCAAAACCAACTAATTTTACCCTAAGTTTTGTTAGTAGATTTTCTTCTACTTAATGTATCGATGACCTTGTTTGACTTACCATTTTTATGTTTTAGTATAAAAGTGTAACGTTGCATGAATTCTACCCATCACATATGTCTTATATTTAACTTATCTTGAGTGTTCATGTGCTACAATGTATGATGATCAATGTACAACATAAATTGTGTGGGTGAAAAATTATGTCTACTTCCTTAGCACGTGTATTATGACATATAACTCTTGGTTATAGAATGAATATTGCTTCTTGGAATCATTTAATTTTTCACTAAAATATTCTATTAGTCATCCTCCTTGGTTTAATATTTCCCAAATTATATTCCCACTTGCATCAAAGTATACTTGAAATTATTTATTAAAATTAGGTAAGACAAATACTATTTGTTTTGTTACTTTCTTCTTTAATAATTAAAGCCTCTTATTAGCCCTTGTGGTCCTTTTAAATGCTCTCTTATCTACCCTCATTGTCTCAGTTAGTGGTGCATAGTGGTGCATAGTGGTGCATAGATATGACTAAATTTTCTTATGATTTTTTTAATAACAAATGTCCAATCATTGAAAACATTTTACCTCTCCCATATTTTTTGGTGTAGACCATTCCATAATGGCTTTTACTTTATCTAGATCCATCTTCAAACCCTTGGTTAAGATCGCAAAGCCCAAATACACTAGTTTATCTTTCATGAAGCTACACTTTTTCAAAATGAACAACACATTATCTTCTCTTGATCTTTGTACTACCAACTTGATATGTTTTAGGAATTCTTCCTTGGTATTGCTACAAATTAGAATGTCATCTAAATAAAATATCACAAACTTACCCAAAATTTTCCTTAATACATCATTCATCAACTATATAAAGGTTATTGTAACTTTGGTCAATTTGAGAGGAATAACAAGCCACTAATATAGCCCCTAATTAGTCTTAAAAGTAATCTTCCATTCACCCTCTTCCCTTAACCTAGTTTGGTGTTAGCAACTCTTTAATCAATCTTAGTGAAATATTTCACTTCACTTATATAATCCATGATATCATCTAGCCTTAGCAATGAGAACTAATACCTCACACAAATCTTATTGATGTCTTTGGATTATGTGCACGTCCTTCACTCATTATCCTTCTTGAGTGTCGGTATCATAGGTACCATGCATGGACTCAAACTCTCTTGGATCAAAAATTTCCTTTTGCAAACTCTTGTATCTATCTAGATTTAGCTCCTCGTTCTCTACCAATATCATTTTTTGCAACACTTTGTTTGAAAATATATATCTTGGAATAAGATCCATGTGGTGGTTGATACGACTTACTATTGGCAACCCTTTTGGAATATTATTGAATATGGTATCTTTGCATTCTTATAGAAATTCTAAAATTTCTTATGATGCTTCCTCATTACTTATGATGACACCTCTTTCATCTACAATAGTACACAGGTCATGGGAATTAGTCCATCCAAAAACTTCCTTCCATATACCAAGCATATCCTAGCACCAATATAAACTTGGTCTTCTTTGTCCATAAGCATTAAATTGTGCCTTCAACCTTTTTTGGTTATAGTATATGTATTTTCTCTCTCATCATTTATAGCCTTCCATTAAAATATCCATGGCCTCCCTGACAATAGGTGACACACATCCATTAGCATTACATCATGCAAGACTCAATCTTGATAACTTCCTATTTTTAATCTTACCTAGCATTGTTCATTGACCATTACCTTGTGTTCTTTTTAGTATTGGTTTGGGTGCTTCTAAAATTTTGCTATCTATTTTTGAATAGGTTCTTTGTATGAATTTTAGATGTAAAGCAAGATAAAAGTGTAAATTTGCATGAATTCTACCCAAACTTGCAAGTGTAGGATATGGTTTCCTCTTTTGGTCATTCAACTTTTGAAGGAATTTTTTGAGGTTGAAAAAGAAACTAGTTCTCAAGTAGCTCAAAGTTAATGGAATTTAAGGCCTAAGTCCACCTAATTAACTTATTCTTTTGGTGTTATTGTTATATGATTTATAAATTTAAAATCAATTGCACTTCTAAGATTGTTGCTTGATTAGGTGAAGATTTAAACAAGAGGTTAATAAATGAAAATTTAGTAAATAATTTCTTTAGATCCACTATTGAGTCATCGAAACCAACTGGGTCAAGAGTTGATTGAATTTTAGAGAATGTATTTCCATTATTTTTTTATTGGTGAACCATTTGGCCATCTTCACATTGGGAAATTTTGAACAATACTAACATCTTCATTTATCCTTTTATCCACATCTAAGACATAATGTTTAATTCCTTGGGATTCAAAATAATAGTTGACCTTGATGAAGAGGGTATGGAAGATTCTTGTTGTGTTGCATTCTTATGTCCATGAGGTAGGGAAGGAATTTTATAGATTATTAAACTTGAATTTTGAGGAGCAATGGCACCATGGTTGTTGTTTCACTTGGGATGTCTTGGGGATGGTGTAACATGTCTATAAAATAATGTTGTTAGTTTTTAGGTAACATTTATATGAAATTGTTATGATATTAGAATATCTTAGTGTCCCCTCATTTTGTGAAAGTCATAAAACTTTTAAGGATGTAAATCCCTAGGCTTGTAATGCATGTTGAATTTGTTCTCTTTGAAGGTGGAACACTTGTTATCCCTTGGGTAATAGTTATTTTTATGAGGATAATCCATGGTGTTTTCTATTTTGTGGACATTTTGGTTCTCTTAGTTTATGTTATTGTTATTAAATTATTATTGTAAATGTGATTATTACCACTTTGTTGATTTTACTCTTTAAGTTTTTTGGTACAAAGAGATTGTTATTATTGTTCTCATGTTTTGGCTACAAATTTGGCCTTGGGTGATTAACCTTCCATTAAATCCATATTTTCTTTTATTGTTATCAATGATTTATCAAATTTAATCAATTTCAATCAGAAATGTGCTCTTTAAGTCTTCTTCACATGATATAGAGGGGAGTTTTTGGACCTCCTCTTGGGTATCCCTACGTAGGGCATGCAAGAAGATATCACATAGTTCTTGATGATCCTTATGGGTAGAATTTGTAGATAAGTACAAATCTTACCTCCATCGAGTCAAAAAATGGGTAATTGATTCGTTGTTATCCTAGTTTACATTCAAGATTTCTTTAGTTCTAGTTTTGACTAATTTGTTCATGTCAAAACCTAAAAAAAAGTATTTAATAAGTTACCCAAAAGAATGGATCAGAATAATAAATACTATTAGTTGAGATAAATTCATTCTATTACTTTGGGAAGGTTTAATTAAATATTGTATCCCAACATAAAATTTCTTGGATAATTATGGGATATTTTTTATGTGAGCCTTTGGATCCCCATAAAAGTGGTCATCCATGGAAGGTGACGGTCCTCTAAAAGTGGATCCTACAAGGGGACTATATAACTTTGGAAAATCAAAAATCTTGATTTTGATTGTTGAAATATAGGTGTCATACAAATTTGCTTCTTATAATTCCCTTGTTGGAATATGTGAGGGGACATATAATTTTACACTTTGTTTATAGGTACCCCACTATATTGGCACGTGCTTATTGTGTTGAATGGTTGAGGTGGAGGTGTAGGTGTGAAATCCTCATTACATGAATTATACAAGTATATATTTAAGTAAAAAGGTGGTTGAGGAGCTCTCTTGATTCAAGTCAATAGGAGTAGTAATGAAGGGGTTGGTGTTTGTGTAATTCTTAGGATTCTAAGACTTTGTATTCTTCTGTGAGAAAATTTGATGAGGAAATTCGACACCTTCCATATCCATCATATTGATTCTTTGCTCCAAGTTAGTGATAAAAGTTTCTAGGTGGCTTTATGTAGTTGGACCTATATTTTTGGCTTCACCACCTTGGATAGATTATATTGGTCATTTGGGCTTGTTCATCATGAGGAATATGAATCACTGTTACCATTTTATGAGGTTCCACCTCTATTTGTGATTTCTCTAAGAAATTTTGTTCATTTTGGTAGGTTAATTCAAAAGAATTGTGAACCACTTAGGCTTCAACCAAAATTTTCCTTACACCCACCTTATTGTTGAGGTGAGTGGTAGTCTCCATACATGGTGTAAAATTGAAATATTTCTTATGAATATCTAATCAAACCATGGTAATTTAGTGTTGTTGAAGGGTGGGATTGGGTGTTAAGGCCATCCCTTGGTGTTGTTTTAACACAAGGTTGTTGAATATTGTCATATTTTAATTCTCTCCTAAATTTTCTTCATGTTCTTGTTAGGTATGTTTTGAGTTGGTATCTTCATAATCATATATGTTTTGTATAGGATAAAGAAGATAAATAAGAGGGTCAAGTGTATAAGAGTTAAATGGTCAGAAAGAGGGACTTAATCTTAAATTCTCCTTTGTTTAGACATATTTTGGGGCACCATAGGTACAAACAAATTAATGGAGCATGGAGAAGGTGAGAAAGAATGAACATAGGGAATTTATGAAGAAAGACTTATCACAAGGATTTGTCTTTCATGTTGGATTCATCAAAATATGTTGATCTACAATTAGCTCATAAATGATTATTCATGTTGATTTAATGGTTTGACAAATTTACTCTTACTTGTGTGGTAATAGTTGGTCTAGTGGTGATGAGTGGGTTGGACTACCCTCTTCACATGGAAGAAGTATATTAAGGATGTCATTCACATTTTCTTAATGTGTAGTTTCTATATGAAGGGTGATGAGCCCTAGGAATTTCTAGTTCTTGGCTTTAGTTTCATGTTTTTTTTTCATTTCTGCTAAACATCAAGGGACATTTTCAAAACCTTTTTCATATAGTTTAAATAATTTCAAAGCATTTAAGGATGATATATTATATTAATGAATGGGTGTGTGAACTTTGAATGTCTATTAGAGTTAGTATAATTTTATGATTAATCATAGTTGTTAATAATGAAAATTTACTTAAGAAATAAAACTAACCCCTATAGTGAGGAACCTATCCACCTGCAACAAAAGGATTCTTAATGCACAACAAAAGGATGAAAGTTCAACACAACTAGAGGAATCAACCAACTATAGTACATGCATATTTCTAGAATAAGATGCACTCAAGGGTTTTAGGATGTGAACATGAATATCTATGTGTCACTCCACTTTTTCAATAAATCGTGGAGGAAGAATTTTGTTCTAACAAGGGATAGTAGTTATAATAAATACTGCCATGTTAGGCACAATTATGTTATAACAGTCTTCTTGATTTTTGTATAATCCTTATTAGATTCTAACACTTCTACGTCCACCTGCTTTTATATTTCTATTAAGTTAAAGACCTAGTCCTCTTCATGTTTTCTTGGAAGAGTTGATAGTTGCAATAATAGGACTCTCACAGACCTTATATATGGGGATACTCTTGTGAAAGACTGTAGCTAGATTTTTGCATGAAACTAGATCAAATATTAGATTGATTATATTCTATTTTGAGTTATGTATGTGTTGGATTACAATAAATAAGAATATTTTTGTTGCATGATTTCCTAAGTTAGTCATTGAAAGGAGATACTATGGAATGCAATAGCTCAAGAAAGGGCCACTTGAGGTATTACATCATCCACATTATCTTAGATGGTTAGTTAGATTCTAAATTATATTCTCTTAAAGTATAGTTCCCAGTTTACATTACATTAATTTTTATGTTGTCATTTTTGAATTGAAGCCTCTCATTTGTAATTATGTTCAATTCTATTAAAGTAATTAGTTAAATTACATTTTGTTGTAGCATAGAGAGTCACTAGTTACATTCCATAAATAATAAGTACTCATAGCAATTACAGTAATTAACATTTTCTTATAGTATTCTTTAATTAGGAGTTAGTTTTAGTTAAGGAGCTTTTAGACGAGTTTACTTTTGTTCAAACCTTATACTCAAACAATTTAGGAAGCCTATGATTCTTAACTGCATATATAGTGCCTACATCATCTCAAGTTCACGATTCCCTGGTTGAAAATTTAATGAAGCCCCTTTTGAACAATGGGTTGCTTAATTTGGGGATCCTTAAGTTTGTTAAGTTATGCGTATGATTATCTACATTGGTTAATTAGACATTAGGGGAAGCTCTACAAAGGGTATCAATTCTTTGTTGGTTTATGTTTAACAATTCCTTTAAATGGGTGTTTTAATGGTCAAATAAAATATTTTATATTTCAATAGCCTCCATATGAGCATTCTTTCAATGTATTCCATCAATAATAATTTGTTTTTAAAAAATAGTAGCAATAGTGATGGGGTTCATTTATGTCCCATTTATCCCATATTATATCCTTTTCACTATATTATAATGATCACATTTGTGCTTCATTTTTATATCATACCATGATCTTTTTAATATTTATGTTGCATATGATTAAATAAAAATAAGTGATATTTAATTTAGTTTTGATGTAAAATATGAAAAATAACTATTAGACAATATTTACTAATAAGTGTTACCATTTTAGCTTGAGAAAATAGATCTTGTAGCATCTCAAAGGTGGAGATAAAATTAAAAGAGTATAAAATAAAAGTGAATAATTTTAAAATTATTAAAAATAAATTCCCACATGCAAGAAAATGGAGTGAAGAAGAGGTGCTCAATGGGAAGTGTGAGATGGAATTAGATCTCTCAGTGAAAGACAAGGCAATCAAAAACCCTAAAGAAGGAATATATGTGATGGGGAATGTGGAGAAAGATAAACAACTGATAGCAGAAAATTTTGTTGAGAAAAGAATAAAACCAGGAGACAAATTTTCCCCAAGCCCTTCCTTATCAACTGGTTGAGAAGGAAAGCTAGGTGGTTGATAAGGAAGAAAAAAGATATTGGTAGGGGGGGGAAACCATTGTTTTCACAAAATCTACTAAGAAAGGGGAAGTGATGCAGGATCTAAGTGAGGTAGAAGCCATTTGGAAGTAGGCTACAAACTACTCAGGCTATCTAAGGCTCTCAGAGAGGGTTTGGAAGGGGCAGACTTAAATGATGGGGATAAAAATGACTTGATTGGATCTAAACTAGAGATAGAAGAATCATTGGAAGAAGTTGATATTTAGATGGAGGAGGGGCTCTTTAATTTAGAAGATCAAAAAGAGGCAACAAACCTTGAACCAACCATCCCGATGAGAGGTAAAATGGTGATAAAACAAAAGGATTTAGTGAAGAAATCCCCATATTTTGGTGAGGGGAAGAAGAAAGGCAAGTTAATATTACCATAATGCTAAGATCAAGGAAGGGAATCCCCCTTCTTGGGGAGAAATGGGAATCATATCCTAGAACGTTAGGGGCTTAAATGCCCCTAACAAAAAACACCTGGTTAGGCATTGCATGGAGATATCCATGGTTGACATATTCTTGATTCAAGAATCTAAGATGAGCAATCTGGAAGTTGAAATGCTTAAAAATAAATGCAAGGTTTGAAATACGAAAATAGTTGACTCAAAGGGAGCCTCAAGAGGATCGATCATGCTTTGGAGGTCATAATCAATCTGCATAGAGAGGGTGGCAGCAAGCAAGCATTGGCTAGTGTGTAAGGTAAGGAGACTAACCTCTTGTAATGTCCCCTTTCTAGCACACGTTGTATGGTGTTGTTGTTAGCCTAATCTCTCCATGGTTCCATAGGCTAACCAAGAAATTTAAGGGATCTTGTGGATATTTGTCTTGGGCAGTTTCAATTATAGGTGATTCTAAGGAGTTTTGATGTGTTTTTTTGGGGATACTTACTATTTATAGTAAGTCGGCTAGACCAGGTCAGGATCATCGGTGGTTCATAAATAATATCCTATCAATGGCTATTGATGATATTGAGTTGATATTTTTAATAATCATTTGTGATTATTAATTAATTTATCAATAAAGTTAAGTTCTAAAGTTAAATTAAAAATATTTAACTTTATTGATATGGGAACTTAAGTTAAAGGGAAAGTAATTTAAATATTAAAATTTCCCTTTATTAAAGTATGTGGAGACATGAATGTTAAAGGAAAAAATATATATCTTTTATCCCACATTGGCTGGAAAAGTGTGTGAACTCTCCCAGGAAACTTATAAAAGGATCTTAAGGGCTCATTTATGGAGATGATTGGTTTATGTTTGGTTATTATTTTCTCTGGAAGAATTTTGGTAAGCTTTGGCTTTCAGCAGGTTTGAGGACGGAAACCCTCGAGCTTGGAGGCAGTGGAAGGAAACCCATTGTCTGTTGGAGATATCATATGCAATTCTAGATCTTATTTCTAAACTGATAGTTATATGATTTACATTGAAAAACTGTTGCAAGTTATTGGATAAATTGAAATCTGTTTGCATGCAAATTATTTGTTAAATCTTCTATGGTAAATTTGGAAAAAAAATTGGGCAAACATCCACAAGGGATGTTTCACCTCTAATTTACAACTCAACATAGTTAATGTGTATGGCCTATCCTCTTTTGTTAAGAAAAAAGATACATGGGGAGAAACAGAAAACTTCATAGCTTTAACACCAGTTGAAACATATATAATGGGAGGGGATTTCAATGCTATCCTACATAGTTATGATAAAAGAGGAGGAGTTGAAATAAAACCTCAATCTCATATATATTTTGAGGTATTTGTTGGGAATAACCAGCTGATGGAAAGTCAATTAGCTAATGGAAACCACACTTGGACAAATAGGAGATTAGGTTTCAACAGTATTGCAGAAAAATAAGACAGATTTTTATTCAAAGGATATTTGGGCTCCTTTCCATTTTCACTCGAAGGTAGCATTATCTCACAGTTTGGATCATATCATTATCCAATCCAACTTGACATTCTAGGGGACAAAAATACAATTAGGTGCCCTTTGAAGTTGAAAACATGTGGATGAAAGACAAAAACTTCTTCACATTGATAAAGCAGTGGTGGGGAGAAGCAAAGACAATAGGCACCAAGATGTTTTTTGTAACAACAAAATTGAAACTAATTAAACAGTAGTTGAAAGAATGGAATAAAATAAGTTTAAAAAAATTGAAATAAAAAATAAGGAGAAGAATTGAGGACTCTAAATGAAGAAGTTCTCATAGCAAGAATGGATAGAGAGGTGCTCCTAAAAGAAAAGGAACTATTAAGAGATTATGAGGAGTTTCTCTTTAAAGAAGAAACCTATTGGAGATGAAAATCCAAGGAAAGCCTAGATCAAGGAGGGAGATAAAAACTCTAAATAATTCCACAATGTAACAAAAGTGTGCATGGATACCAATCGAATTACAAAAATCAGGAGAGTGGATGGTGAGATTCTTGAAAAACCATAAGGGATTGCCAAAGAAATAGTGGAATAATGCATAAAATTTCTTAATAATTAAAATGGGTCTAACTTGGAGTCACAAAATTAGCTCATTCAAAGCATCCCATGATTAATAAAAGATTATCAAAATTAGATGTTGATGGATGCTTTACAGAAGAATAAATCAAAATGATAGCTAACTAGCTCCATCCGGACAAAGCCCCTAGTCTGGATGCTTTTCCTACCAACTTCTTCCAGAAATGTTGGGATATTATGGGGGAGGTAGTAGTAGCCATTGAAGGTTCAAGGATCACATGGAAGGTGTTAAGAGATATAAATAGTACATTCATTACCCTCATTCCTTAAAAAGAAAAACCCACATCTTTGGATGATTTTTGTCCCATAGCTTTATGCAACACCATTTACAAAATAATGGCTAAAGCAACAACAAATCAAATAAAATGAATCCTTCCTAACATAATTTTGAATGAACAAACAAGATTTGTGTCAAGCAAATCAATATTGGAGGGCATGATAATATCCCAAGAAGCAATTCACTCCATTTAGAGAACTAAAAAGCAATGCATGTTGATAAAACTAGATATAAAAAGGCATATGATCATGTAGATTGGTGGTTCCTTTGCAAGGTGATGGAGGCATTCAATTTCAGTAAGGAGTGGGTAAACTGGATGTTCAATTGTATAGCTAGCCCCAGATTCTTGATTCTCATTAATGGCTCTCTAGAAGGATATTTTGAGGCTTTGAGAGGAATTAGACAAGGGTATCCCCTCTCCCCCTTCCTATTTATCATCATGGTTGAGGCATTGGGAAGATAAATATCCATAACAGCTGCAAATAGCGGGTTGGAGGGCATATAAGTCACCGGAAATGTGCCAGACATTACACATCAACAATTCACAGATGATGCAATGCATTTTAGAGTAGCTCAACATGAGGAGGCACTACGATTGAAAGAAATCTTGGACTTATACACTATTTCCTTGGGGCAAGAGGTAAGTGAAGTTAATCAAAGATATATTTCTTTCACACAAATCTCCAGAAGGAACAAGAAATTATTAGATCCCTTAAATTCAAAAAAGTTCATTTGCCCAACAAATATCTAAGACTCCCTCTTACAACGAAACTGAGAAATGGAAAACTGTGGGATCCCCTTGAAGACAAAATCAATAATCGGTTGGAACCTTGGATAGGGAGCTGATTGTCATGAGCAGGGAGAATAACCATGTTAAAGGTTGTCATTTATGCAATCTCTATCTATCTATTGTCATGTCTCTCTCTTCCTACAGGAGCATACCATAAGTTGAATCAAAGCATGAGGAAATTATTTTGGCAAGGGACCTCAGACCAAAGAAAGATTTCTCTCATAGCATGGAACAAGATATGCAAGAAAAAAGTTGCAGGCGGTACTAGTCTGAGAGACCTTTTAAAGCAAAACAAATATCTAGGGGCAAAGTTAATTTGGAAAATATATACAGACAAGAACTCAAAATGGGCCAAGATCCTCCAAAATAAATATTTGAATAACAATGATGAAAGGAGCATTATGATTTTAAACAATCTACCTCAAGGATCAAGAATATGGAATTTCATGAGGGGATGTCAATCCCTCGTCACATACTATTTGTCATGGGACATTTATGATGGAAAACCCATCTTATTTTTGGAAGACTCGTGGGGTGGATTCCCAAGCTTGGATAGTTTCTTGGATGTGGGGCAACTGAGAAGAATTTTATTACAAGCTTGGGGATTGCACGCCAAAGACTATATACAAGTAAGCAACAAGGATGGTATTCTAACCTAACATTGGAAAGAGTTGGGTTCGTTGGGACTGCCACCCAAAGAACTCGAGCAATTGCAAACAATACTTAAAAATAGGGCAATCACCATCTAAGAAGGTAAGGACAAAATAGTGTGGACTAGCTCAAAATTTGGGTAGTATAATGCAAAATACAGTTACAAAACTTTAGAGAAGGATGAGACAGTGACTCCATTACCTTTGCATCTCTACTAGCACAAACATTGTCTTCCAAAAGTTGGAATCTTCACATGGGCAGCTTTGCAAAACAAGTTGCTAACAGCTGACAAGTTTTCCAAAAATGGGATATCAAGACCCTCGAGATGTGTCATTTGCAAAAGAAATGAGGAAAATGTGAATCACATATTGCCAAATTGCCCCTTCTCGTAGGAATGTTGGAGACGGATGTGTGCCAATCTTGGTTGGGTTACCGCATTACCTAATGATATCCTCAGCCTATTTAAATTATGACACATTTTAAGAAAGAATACAATTTTCTCAGTCTATGGATAATTAGCCCTTCAATTTTGATTTTATGGGAGACTATAGAAGGATATGATTCTTACCTCCTTCCTTAATAAACTAGAAGTTGTCATTGTGGAGGTGGGGAACAACAGGGCAGCAGGGCAGAACCCTCAAAAGTATTCCTTTTCGTATTTGGATTCTAGAATGAGGCTAGCATGGTTTGGTTTACGCATACCATTTGTTATTGGTATGGGAGAGAAGAAAGGCCAATCATTGAGAGATAGTGCATCTTAGATCCATCCCACACACAGATGGTATAAACTGAACTTCCATGAGGCATCCAGGGGTAACACAGGTATCTTTGGAGCAGACTGCATTGTAAGAAATTGGGAGGGTCAAACAGTAGGTAAGCTTTTGAAGCCCCTTCTAGAAGGATCAAACAATGAGGAAAAATTTCAAGCTCTCATGTGTGTTCTCCAAATCTGCTAGGAGTTAAAAATTTAGAACATTGAAATAGAAGGGGACTCCACCCTGGTTGTGAAAGTTCTCAGAATAAAGAAAGTTATGAACTGGAAACTCCAAGCCTATTTGGATAAGATGGTTTAAATATTTAGAAACTTTAATAACTACACAATAAGTCATGTATACAGGGAAGCAGATGGGTAAGCAGATGGACGTGCCAATAATGGGGCAGATGGCGTTAGCCATAAAAGCATAGGGGTAGCACTCTAATGTCTACCATGTAGCAAAGGTAAAATATAGGGAGAACTCGGCTTACAGTTTACTATGTTTGAATTAGAATTAATGCCAAAATGTTTAGTTAGTGGAATTGTTATCAAATGCTAAAACTAGATGGAAAGAGTATGAAGAAGCAATGGGTAATTAATGCCATCCATTGGAGTAAATAAAACCTGTGCGAATACATTATTTATGGCAGATGGGTGGAAGATTTTCTCATTCTGTGGTGACAAAGCTCCCTCCTTTGGCTCTGTAAGTATAGATATGCCAATTAGGTTGACATGTTCTAAAATAAAAATAGCATTTTGGGGAATTATTTTAGAGCTTAGACTGAAATCGATATTTATGGTGGAGGGAAGGAAGTTGGTGCTGGAAGGCATCAAATTAATTTTAGGGGATTCATGTCTACAGATGAAAGATATAGGGTGAACACCGACATTGCATCTCGTTTCATGGTAGCTCTTTTGGATTCGAATACCTCCAAAGGAATAGCTCTCACAATGGAGAGACTTTTAATCAGACTGGAGCTTTTAGGGGGGTGGAGGATATAAGGGTAGCGAGAGGGTTGAGCTTGAGTCTCGAACTAGTTTGGAACTGGGCTTGGATAGGCGACTTCTTCGACTATATTCAAACATTAGTAGGAAGGTAAGCCGTAATACCAACAAATGCATTTGTGTTTAATCTCAAGTCGATTGCGTAAGGGTATAGTATCAATTTTTTTGTGCACGGTCCCTAAAGAATGTTCAACCCTGCGTGGCAATCCTTTTAGTAAAAATGTATGTAATTGATGAATATCGGCCCTGCGAGGCATACTTTTTTTGTAAAACGAAGATCTTATATTGAAAATGCCTGGTCCTACGTGACCATAGCTCTTAGTCTAGGTGTTTTGAATTTTAAGAGATGGGTAGGGTTCAAAGCGATGCCCGAGAGGCACACATCAATGTATATTTCATCCTTTGATCAATACAAATAATCTATCTTATATATAAAAAATAAGAAGGTGGAGACAAAATAGTTTGAACGGATAGTGGGTTTGCTCCCTATTGGTCTCAGGTTCGACTCTGCGCCTAGGTTTAAGAGGTGGGACTTCTTGAGGGCGGAGGATCTCACCTGCAGGGTACTTGTCTTGCCCTAGCTTGCCTCAGGTACCCAAGGTAAGGGTTGTTGGGCTGTTGGGCTAGGTCGCGGGGACACCCCTATAGTATAAAGAAAAGAAAAAAGGTGGAGACAAAATATTTCCCCTAGCCCATGGATGCAATGTGAATGCACATGTCAACATATTTAATTCTTGCTAATAATCAAATGTTAAGTAATTATTTGCTTAGTTTATACTTTAGCTCATTTGTTACATTTGATGATGTCTCAATTTTTTACTTTTCTATCATGGAATGACTATGGGCTAAAAATAAATTTTCATATCATTTAGTTGTAACCAATTAACATATTGGTTATTTTGTCTTGTTGTAGGCTAAGAAAATTCTTCTATTTTGAGTCAATTGTTTATAGGATATTGGTAAAAAATAGTCTAAAATTTGGGGTGTAGGAGACAGTTGAGAGGAGAGGAGTAGAGGAAAATATAATTTTTTTAAGGATATAATATAATTATCAATCACATTTTAAAATAAGGTCTATAACATATCATTCCTATGTGAATAGAGAGGAGGGCCTACTCACAAGAACCATTGACAATTTGTGTCTTTCAATTTATTTTGTTATGTGATTTCAATTTGTATGTGTTATAATTTTCAAGCTATGATTAGGTGGTTCGACCTTAATACATGAAAAGATTAAACACAATAATTTATATTTTGAAGAAACATAGAAAGCATAAATTAATTTTATTATTTATTTAGCAATAGAACACATAGGATTGTAACATTAAATATGACATGTAAATTCAAAACAAAATGTTCTAAGTCTCAATTCATTTAACTATTGTTTTGATTTGTTGAATGTTTCTTTGTTTGGGTTGAAATTGAAGTGTTGCCACTTACTTTATTTATTTTTTATTGAATTGTTTGAGTTTCTAGCAAAGTGTTTGTTATGGGAATTTTTTCCCAAAATGAGAAAGAAAGTTATTATATGAACAACTCTTTGGAATTATAAAAGGGTAAATTTTATTTCAACTTTATTTAAAAAGGGAGATAGAAAAGTAAAAGTTATTGTGACCCTTTATTTAAAAGGGGAATAATAATGAATATTTTTAAAGACCATTTAAAAAAATGGAGGAATAATTTTATTTATTGAATAATATAAAGAAAACCTTAGTGAATATATGTGTTGTTTAGAGACCACCCCTTAAAATATTATATATATTATGTAAGAAAATAAGAAATTGTGTGGAGATCACTCAAGAAAGAAGGTGGATTGGTCGACTATGGGAATTAGAGAAGGAGCATACTATGTATGTCTAACTTAGGGTATGGGGTACACCTAGGATTGTCTTAGCTAGGGCTTTGTGTTGAGAGGTTTCTCTATTATGCAAGTTTTGCATGTTGTACTCTAAATTAAATTATTTCTTCCTAGAGTATGCCATAGCTATAAGGGTCGAGACCATTGAGATCTTCATAGGGTGAGAGTGGTTGTCAAAAGTGATTTAATTTAGATAAATATTGAATCTATTATTGTTTAATGATATTCAAAATTATATGAATCCAAATGTTTTTTATTGAGTTCTCTAATATCTATTTTTTTATAATGAAATTTGTATTTATGATAAAAATATATTGAGTTGATATTTAATTTAATGTGCTAAAGTTTTTACTAAATAATTATTGTCACATATTTTTGTGTATTTCTCTTGGCTTTCAAATATATATCATCTTTAAACTCTGATATTATCATCAATAAAACCACTACCACATTAAATTAATTATTTAAACTAAATCTTTTCAATTTTATATTTTGGAGAAAAATAGCATCATAATGTTTATCACTTGCAAAGGAGTTGATTGGTTTGAGTTTAATATTTGATTGTTTGAGCACAAAGTGTTGATTGCTTGAAAATTTAATGATGCTTGAATGTAAATGTTTTTGCAATTTTATGATTATT
>VDFB02000017.1:285737837-285824810 GCA_007258455.2 Sequoia sempervirens
TCAAGTATCTAAATATCCTTTTAACTGTTGCAACATGTGATTCTCTAGGATTTTCTTGAAATATTATCACAAGACATATTGCATGCATGATATCCGATCTAGTAGTAGTTAGGTATAGTGGTTCACAAATCATTAATTTGTACTTGCTCTAATTGGCTTTAGGAGATTCATCAATTTTGCTCAACTTACAACTAGTAACCATAGGAGTATACAATAGTTTAGAATCCTCCATTTCAAACTTCTTTAACATTTCCTTGATATACTTTGATTGTGAAATGAAAATACCTTTTTTTGGTTGATTAATTTGTAACCCAAGGAATAAATTCATCTCCCCACACATTGACATCTCAAACTCTTTTTTCATCTCATCTACAAGCTTCTTGCACATGCCTTCATTTCCTCCAAATATTATGTCATCAACATACACTACCACAATTTGGATTTTTTCTTGCTCAACATTGAAGTAAAGGTTGCTATTTGTAGTACCTTTTTCTAAATCCTTGCTGCAATAAGTACTTATCCAACCTTGCATATCAAGCTCTAGGACTATGTTTGAGTTCATACAATTCCTTCTTCAAGCGATAGAGCATATCAACATCATCTGATACTGAAAACCTTTCAGTTTTTCAATGTACACCTCTTCTTCTAACTCAAAATTCAAGAATGTAGACTTGACATCCATTTGATATACCTTGAAGTCTTTATGTAAGCTATAAACATTCTAATGGTTTCCATCCTTTCCATCGAAGCAAAATTCTTCAAAATATATTCCTTCCACTTGTGAGTAGCCCTTACACAAAATTCTGGCCTTATTTCTAACTTTTCCATCCTCATTCAACTTTTTCCTAAAAACCCACTTAGTTCCTATCACATTCTTGTTTGTAGGTCTTGGGACCGATTCCCAAGTCCGATTCTTCTCAATCTATTCCAAATCTTCTTTCATATCCTTGACCCAATTCTCATCTTTGCATGCCTTAGTTACAGTTTTAGGTTCTACCTCTAAAAGAACAAAATTTTACATGTTCCTCTATCATAGCAGATTTTCTTCTTGTTAATACACCTTTGCTATTGCCTCTAATGATTTGATCTTTAGAATGATTCTTCTGCACATACTTAGGAGTCTTAGGGATCTTTTGCAAAGCTTCTTCCTCTTCAACTGTCATCTCGTTTTCTTTTTCTTCATCATTTTCTTCTTCACTACAAGGGGGTTCATCAAATTCATATCATTCTATCAACATTGAACTTTGCAGTGGTTCTTCATCCACCTTGACACTTGCACTCTCAAAAAATTTCTTTATTCTTTTATTGTAGAACAAGTATGCTTTGGTTCTTGTAGAGTATGCAAGGAATATTCCTTCATCAGATATTGCATCAGAATTTCCTAAGTTTACTTCATCTCTTTTTTTATAGCATTTATTCCAAACACTCTGAAATATTTCACAGTAGGAGGTTTCTCATAAAATATCTCATAGGGATTCTCTGAACTATTCACTATTGCTTGGCCTCTGTTAAGTATGTACACTACAGTATGAATTGCTTCTCTCCAATAGACATCTAGTAGACTTGATTATTTCATCATAGTTCTAGTTGCTTCTTGAACTATTCTATTCTTCCTCTCCACAACTCCATTTTGTTGAGGAGTCATAGGAGCTAAAAAATGTCTCTTTATTCCATGGTCTTCACAAAAAATGTTAAACTCACTAGAGGTGAAATCACCACCTCTATTAGACCTTAAGAACTTTACTTTCAAATACATTCTATTCTCAACCATAGATTTAAAGCCTTTAAACTTATCTAGAGCTTCTGATTTTTCTTTGAGAAATTTCACCCAAGTCATTCTAGAATAATCATCAATAAACAACATAAAATACTTTTCACCTTGAGATATTCTTATTTTGGTAGGTCCACATAGGTATGTATGCACCAACTCCAAAGGGCTTGTGGTAGAATATTCATTAGTCTTGAACCTCTTCTTTGTTTGCTTTCCAAACTGACGTTCCTTACAAATTGCATTGATAGGCTTTGTAATGCCAAATATCTCACAACATCAGTAGAACTGATCTTTTCTAGGCTATCAAAATTGATGTGATCCATTATTATATGCCATAGCCAGATTTCATTGATTTGAGACATAAATCAGTTAGCACCACTACCTTTAAGTTGATAAACATTACCTTATGTCCTTGTCCCTGCAACAACCAAAGTTCTGGATCTTCCTTTTCTAATTTCACAACCATCATCTAGAAACACCAAATTGTATCCTCTATTACACATCTATCCTACATTAAGAAGATTATGTTGGAGACCCTTAACATAAATAACATCATCTATTTTATGCTTAGCATCAAAATTAATTGAACCTTTTCCACAGATCTTAGCAGATGTATCATCACCAAACTTAACAAGACCGCCATCATACTTCTGAAGTTTAAAAAACTTACTCTTATCACTTGTCATATGATTTGAGCATCCACTATCAATTATCTAGTAATTCCTCTCCTCTCTTGCATGAAAAAGTAGTCACCATAGTTCCTTTAATGTTGTGACCTATTTCTAGAGCACTTTCCTTCATACATCTTTCAAAATTAATAAAATTAGTTCCAACATTTAGAGCCATGAAAATCATCACTGTTATCATCAAGATAGTTTGATTCCTCATCATTAAATACACCATTGTCTTTTTCAACATAATAACTCTTCTTGAAAAAATTTCCTTTATGATCCTTATGTTTGTCATTTGCAACTTTGATTGGACATTTAGAATCATAATGACCTATCTTTCCATAATTGAAACACTTAAAGGATAACTTAGCTTTATATTTTCTAGTGCCCTTTTTTAATCTCCTTACAAAATTTTCTTCCACCTCATCAGGGTCATCCAAATCTAATTCATCAACCTTCTCTACCTTGTAGAATTTAAAATAAGTTTCTTTCTTTGTAGAATCTTGACCAAACTCTCGCAATTCATAAGAAATTAAAGCACCAAACATCTGATCTCCATAATACTGATCTAAATTCTGAGCTTCATCAATAGTGGAAACTTTAGAACTATAAGTTTTAGGAAGAGTTTGCAATACCTTTTTCACAACTTCACTTTCTTCTAGCTTACCACCAAGACCATTGATGGAATTGACCACCTCATCTACTATGAGCATGTAGGTTGTAATATCTTCATTTTCAGACATCCTTAGGGTTTCAAATTTGGCTTTGTAATTCTACATCTTTGCTTGCTTGAATTTATCTTCTCCTTCATAAATACTCTCCAAATTTTTCCAAATCCCTTTTGTATTTTTTAGACTTATCACCTTTCCAAGTTTAGAATCAGAAAGACCACTTAGGATAGCATTCCTTGATTTGTCACTGTTCTCATATTCCTTGATTTCGTCATCACCTGTTGGACCTACAACATGCATAGTATAACCTTTTTAAACTAATTGCTAGACACCAAATCCAAGAGAGACTATAAAGGATTCCATCATGGCTTTTCAATAAGCATAATTTGTTCCATCGAACATAGGATCTTTGACACCCTTCTTGTACACCATCCAAATCTACCTCAAGTGGTTAAACTTTTTGCAAGGAACCATGGCTCTAATACCAATTTTTAGATGCATAGGACAACTAAGAGGGGGTGGATTAGTTGTACATTAAAACATTCAATCCCCCATTAACTTTCAAACCCTTATCAAAATTTAAACCATCATTGAGCATTAGCATAATGTAAAAATATGAAACAACAATGTAAACACATCCATACACAAGAGAACACCAGATTTACATGGAAAACCCTAAGTATGGAAAAACCATGGTGAGGATTAGCTAACTTATATGAATAAAACCGAATATAATTAGTCTCACTACCAAGGGCTCACTACCCAAAAATGAAGAAAGGCTCATTATGGAGTGGATCAATAACAAGAAGAAAGAAGAATAAAATAAATTGTTATAGAGAGATTCACTATCTTACAGCAACAGGAAAATCCACCACTACAACTTTGCACCATCTAAAACCTTTAGCTCACTGCCTCCAACAACTTCAAGCACGCTAAAAATGTAGAACCCTTCTTCTCACTACATATGAAGTCATAGGAATTTAAGCTCTCACTCAAATCACCGCACTTGATCACATTCACATCTCACACTTTCCACACACCTCAACACAAACTCCACCTTGCATTTATACCATCCATGACCTAAATAATCTTAATTTGGTTGGCCTCAATGAAACATATGAACCTCAAACGTGCAACACAAAATAGATCAGCACCAAACACCTCTATGATGGAAAGAAGTGAAGGAAAACAACATTAAAGGCTATCTAGGACCCAAATTTACATCACCACACTACTCAACACATCCGCAATCCATGAGGTACCTCTGCAAATAGCAGTAGCATGCCAAGTTGGCCAAACCTAAACTAATACTACGAGCGACCACATACACGCTTCCCCAGGTCCAAAAACGCCACATGGACCACATAGAAACACTCCATAACATCTAGGAATATTCCAACATCAACATAATACACTACAACACTATCGTAACCACCTGAAACAAAGATTACTTTTATGTTATGCATCAAGATGCACTACCACTTCACTTCAACATAAGAACTAAACTTGTGGAGAAACTCAATACTAGAAACTCTAAGGGAAGATAAATACAAAAAATATAATTATGTTCCCAAATCTGCAAGACAAGAAACCTAGATACAAAGAAATACATAGCAATCTCATTTCTCCCAAACAATCCTTCTATACAGACAAATACACTGTCAAACACAACTTCCACTACTAAACGATCTAGATCCTGAAACTTTGGATATAACACCTTTTAACACTTATGATCATCACATTCAAATTTCACAAACATATCTTCAACCATGAAGAAATGTAGAGCACAACACTAAACACATCTTTGTCACCTTGCACACTCTTTTATTCAATTTTTTCTCAAAAGTACTTGCAAACCAAGTGAACTTACTACAACTATAACACTTATCCATCACAACCATACAAGAAATCAATGAAAACATTGATGACAACACCACCACAACATATCTATAGCATCTATAATTCCAACAATCTCACCATCTATAATACCAGCAATCTCCAACAATCTCCACATTTTTGACATCAATGACAACACCAGCAACGTACTTGCAACAAAAATAACTTGGTGGAATCATAGAGAAGTTGCCACATGGTATACTTTCCACACTTTCATAAGTAAAAACAAGGTTTTTTAACTAAGGCGTGTGGGCTTGCAGAACTTTGAGTTTGATGGTCTTGTCGAGACCTAAAGTCCTGACGGGATGACAAGAATAGGTGGGGGCGGGACTTCAAAAAGATCTCAGACCTTTCATACTTAATTCCAAAAGTTTGATCGAGATGTGAAGTCTTGATAGGATAGAAGAAAGAAGAAAATAAAAGAATGGGGGCAGAAGGAAAGAGCAGACTTGGACCTTAGTCCAAGTATTCATTCATGACCCAAATCCTCAACCGAACAAAAGGGAAAAAGGAAGAAGGGGATATCATGGATGAAAATGGAAATTGGAATTGGTCCAATGTTTGTTCTAGGCCCAAATCCTTGAAAGGACATGAAGAAGAAAGTAAAAAAAGGGGGAAAAAGACTAACTCTTGGACATTCTACAAAATGGGTTTTTGACCATAGCCTGACAAAGGGGTAATGCAACCACCTTAGGGACTTGACCATGAAAAAACATTGATATTTATCATATATATGAAAAAAATATTGGGAGCACAAGGGGATAATATAAAACATTATAAATTCACTCAAATATGTAGGTGCTAACATTGGCTCTAATCCAGGATGTGTGTATCTTGGAGGCATAGAGAGAATCTAGATCTCCAAGTAACATACCAAAAAGGGGAAAGATAAGGATCAGGACTAACTTACACAACATCATGACAAACAAGGTTTATGACTACACACAAGAACACAACACAAAAGAACATATGATACAAAGATTCAGAGAACCTCACATTTAGGAGAAGTAGTGCTTGAGATGTTGACCATGAATTGGTAGCTCCATGAAATTTCCATCTAGGATCCTAAGGTAGAAATTTCCTTGACCATATTCTTCAGTAATTTGATAGGGCCCAACCCATAAGACATCAAATTTTCCATGTTTTCCTTTGTCTTCTAGCCTAGAATCTGACATGAGGACAAGATCCTTAATTTGAACCTCCCTCTTGACAACCCTCTTATCAAAGAGGTACTTCACATTTTTTTTCCTTAATAAATTTATGTCATGGGCACCCCTCCTAGTTTCTTCTAATTTAGTCAACTCATGAATTCTTTTGGATACAACACTTTCTTCTTCTCCTTCAATATGTTGCAGGAACTTGTAGACTGGAAATTCAAGGCTGATTGGAAATTTGGATTTAGCCCCATATACTAGTTCAAATGGACTCTTCCAAATAGCCTTCTTGTAGGTTACCCTATCTTCCTAGACAACAAATTTTAACTTATCATCCCATCTTTTCTTGTTTGCATCTAGAGTTTTTCTGATGATATTCATGCTGAATTTGTTGCTTGATTCAGGCTATCCATTTCCATGTGGATGATAAGGTGATGAATGTGCTAAATCCCATATTGTGAACACATGTCAACAAAATCCTTGGCTTTGAAATATATTACATTGTCATCAAAAATTCTTGATGGCACCCCAAACTTGGTGATTATGTTATTTAGCAAAAGTTCAATCACTATCTTTGAGGTTTCATTTATCATAGGAATCGCTTCCACCCATTTCGTAAATTAGTCAATGGCCACTAATATCCAAACTCTTATTGGACTTTTCTATAATTTCCCCTATGAATTTAATACCACACTATTGGAATGGAGCCTCCACTGAAATGGTTGTAAGGGAAAGTGCACCTGCAAACCTCAACTTGCCAAAAAAACCTTTGATAAGAATCACATCCTTTTGAAAACTTGGCCACATCCTTGAATAATGTTTTCCACCATTATTCCATCCTCATAACTTTATGAGTGGTGATTTTTGATATATAATCCATCAATAATTCATGGTGATGTTCCTCTATAACTTTTGGTGACTACTCCTCATTTAAACATTTCAGGAGTACACCATCAAGGTTTCTTCTCATCAATTGTCCTTGGAGCAACACATACCTTTGAGCCTCAAGCTTCAAAGTCCTATTTTTTTTATCATTCAATTCAGGAGGACAATCCATGTTTTCTAAATAAAAATAAATTTCCTTATACCAAGAGTAATCCTTCAATTGACATGAGATGAGATAGGGGTCAGAGTTAACCTAGTGGACCTTAGCAACATCTAAATTTTCCTCAACCATTAATTTTTCCAGCCCTTGAACTCTAACCAATTTGGTTGTTTGTATCTCCATGTGATACTCTTGGATCTTATTGATACATCCGCACCTTTTACCTAATGCTTCCTATTAGATAAAAATGTCTTTAATAGTTGTATGTGGCACAAAAGCAATAATCTTAGCCCCTATAAGGTAAGTTCTATTATTTTTCATAGACAAGGGCATATGCATGCTTCTCCATAACAAAATAATTCAATTTAGCATATATCAATGATTTACTAAAGAAAACTATTGGTTGTTCATAACCATCTTTATTGTTTTGCAATAGAACAACAACAATAGTGTAAAAAGATGCAAAATAAAATAATTGGGAAGGCTTAGAATAGTCTAGACTCACCAACACTAATGCCTTCTTAAGTGCATCTTTTATCTCTAAGAAGGAATCTATTGATTCCTTATCCCAACTGGAAGATCTCCCCTTCTTTAACACTTTAGAGATGGATTTTGGTTTCTCAAAAAAGTTAGGAACAAATATTTGAACAAAGTTTATTTGACCAAAGAAAGACTGGATTGCTTTGACCATTTTGATTTGTGGGATAAGTTCAATAGCTTTAACACGTTCATGATCAATCCTTACCCCTTCCTTAGACACAATGTGCCCAAGGAGCTTACCTTCTCCCATACCAAAGATGCACTTCTTGGGATTCAAATATATCCCATATTCTAAGAATATTTGGAAGACTAACTTCAACTATTTGCAATGATCATTTTGATCCTTGGATTAAGTAGTCGGGTCGTCTTGGTATACAATCATTATCTCATTTATAATGCCTACAAAAGCTACATCCATAACTCTCTAAAATGTGGCCCCTACATTCTTAAGTATAAATGGCATCCAAACATATATAAAAGTTCCCCATGGTGTAGTGAAAGTTGTTTTGTGTTGATCAGACTCATCGACCATGACCTGATTATAACCTGAGAAGCCATCCATCATTGACATCATCTTCAACCATGTCACCAACTGCAACAAATGATCCATGCTAGGAAATGGGTAATTGTCCTTGAGGGACTTGAT
The DNA here is from genome assembly GCA_007258455.2 of Sequoia sempervirens. NCBI lineage: Eukaryota > Viridiplantae > Streptophyta > Pinopsida > Cupressales > Cupressaceae > Sequoia > Sequoia sempervirens. The sequence continues at coordinate 285,746,232 of VDFB02000017.1, forward strand.
ATTCAAATTTTTGAAGTACACAGTCAGATGTCCCCATTCTTTTTTCTAACTGGAACAAGGTTAGACACCCATTTTGAATGTTTGATTGGTTTAATTGTTGTACCCCAAAATTAAATTTTTTGTTACACTTAGACATTTTGAATAAATGAGTAAAATTCTTGTTAAAATTGTCAAAAAGGTCAAAATTTGGGTGTGCATGTCTTGCATGAGGGGTTAAAATGTAAAATTTCCAAAATCTGATGATCTGGGTCTACTTAGAGCGACCTAATCTACAAAACCCATATCTTGGTTTTTCATCCCTACTTTTTAGGAAAATTGCTATTTTTAGAAATTGCCTAAAAATAGTAACTTTTTCTAGGTTTCTTTTGAAACGGATACTAGAAAAACTTTCTAAAAATAGAAAGTTGGTATGTTAGGGTTCAAACTGATTTTGATTGGCTCAAAATACTTCCTCATCAAGTTGGTGCAGTCAGAATCAAGAAACAATCAGTTTTTCCCTAATGGGTCTATTCTGCTTTTTCAGAAGCATATTAGTAGCTTTGAGGTCATCAATGGAGGTCAGTCAGCTGCTAGGCATCATATTCAACACTCAAGCATTGAGCAAAAGGTGAGTTGGTGAGAAAGCACGAAGAACGAGGAAAGAAGGTGGAATCCATGAAAATTTGGCTAAGTTTGCTTGGCATGGGCGCCACCAGAGGAGATAGGCACCCATCTTTCTAGGGCATTAAATGATAAAATTAGGGTTTGAGCTTCCAGTAAAAGTTGTTCAAAATTCTTCTAGCTCTGCAGCAAGTCCGGCAGCACAGTCATCAAATCATCCAATCATCTGGAATTTAAGATCAAACAGAGGAGTTCCAAACAGAATTCAGAATGAAAAACATGAAAATCACCAAAATTTGACTAAGTCTGGGAACTTTGGGTGCCCAACTTTTTGAGAGGTCAAATCTAGCAGTTAGGGTTTGCTAAAATTCTCAATCTCTTTGGAATTTACACAGCTTCACAACAGGTATCTTTGTTAGAGCATCCAACTTGTCGTTCTCCGGAAAATCCAGATCGAGGTGAAGGTATAGAATGAAGGTTTGAATCTGAAGATAAAATCTAATGAAAATTTTTCTAAGTCTGAAGCAAATGGGTGCCCCTGAAGGAGAAAGGCGCCCAAGTTTTTGAGTGTCCATACAAATGAATCTGCCAGTAAGGCTCTAGCGTGACTTCATCAAATTTGATCAAGCTTTCCAACAAGATCTCCAACACATCAATCTGAGTTGGTAGTCGTAAGATGCAAGAGGCTGAACAAATGGTTTGACACAAGCTAAAAATCAAAATTCAAAAGCAAAGGTGAAAACACAGAGAAATTGGCTAACTCTGGTGAAGTTGGGCGCCCCAGCTTTCCAGGGGCGCCCAAGCTTTAGAAGGCCCAAATTCAACTTTTTGACAGAAGTGTCTCCAGAAGACCCCTCTTGGAATCTCCTTAGCTCTGCAACAAGTCCATCCATTAGCTAATCCGAGCTCTGGGTCACTAGATCTAATGTGATCATCTGTAGAAGATATTTGATGAAGAAATGCTAAAAATGGCTAAGTCTGCTTAAGTTGGGTGCCCTTGGAGAGAAAGGGTGCCAAAGGTTTTGGAGCCCAAAATGATAGAATTTGCAGTTGCAGTGCCCAAGATCACTTCGTCAGATTCAGCCAAGCTATCCAGTGAACCTATCAGCCATTCAATCGGATCAACGTAGCTCCCGAGACAAAGATTTCACCAGAAAATCAAAGGGAAAAGGAAGAACTTGAAAATTAGAAAGATGGCAACTCTAGATAAAATGGGTGCCCCTGGAGGAAATAGGCTCCCATGAATTTGAAGGTCAAAATGAAGTTTTTCGCTAGAGACGCCTCCAGAACAATCTTCTCAAGATCAGTCAAGCTATGCGATGAATCATCCAGCTCGTTCATCGGATCAATCTGGAAGCTGGAGATCGAGGTCAAAGTAGGGGGTCAAAATTGTGAAAAGTTGAAAATTTCCAAAAAATGACTAACTCTAGAGCAAGTAGGTGCCCCTGGAGAGAAAGGGCGCCCAACTTCACTTGCCTTAGCCAAATTTTCAAATTTTCAAAATTGTGAGATGAAGAGAATGTCCAAGTTCATTGAATAGGCCAATTTTAGGGTTTCTGAAGATTAAAGCAAAAGAAAGCAGAGCTACTTCAAACCTTAAGTCTATTTAAGATGTCTTTTCAATGCAATTTTCATTATTTTTGCAGGTAGCATTCAAAGGAGAAGGGTGGTGCAGCAAATTTGAAGTTATATTTCATGTTTCAAGAACTCAAGTTTGTTGATTCTTCATTAAATTTTTCAGACCAGCAGCATAAGGCCTTGCTTTTTCATGCTTTTTCATCCAGAAGATCAAATTTTTGAAGAAGGCCAAGATTTTCAATTTTCAGCCATCTGGGTCTTATCATCTCATTCTTCTGAAGAAAATTTTCAAGAAATTCATCAAGTTGCAGCAGCTGCTTTTTATTTACATGTCAGTAAAATCCTCAATGCATTTGAATTTTGATCATCTGGGTCCTCTCAAAATAGTCTTCTGAAGAAAACCCATATCACAACTTTTTTTCAAGCAAATTTCAAATTCTAGGGTTGGTTGCTTTTTCGATCAGCCATCAGTTTTTTTCAAATCTGATCAACTGGGTCCATTTCTAATTGTATTTTGAACAAAACCCAGGTGCCAACTTTTTTTCGTAAAAAATTGAAGAAATTAGGGTTTGTTGCTTTCTTAGTCTAAAATCAAAATTTTCAAAAACGGATGATCTAGGTTGTCTTGCAACGAAATTCTGAGCAAAACTCATATCTTAGAAAAGAATTCAAAAAAATTGTCCGTTGGAGGAAGAAAAATCAGCATTCTAAAAATAGTAAATTGCTAAAAACTTGTATGAACCTAGGCAAGTTTACAGTCATTCTTCAAGGTTTTCATAATGGAGTACACTCCCAATGATTTCAAGACCAAATCAGCTCTCTATCATTATTACATCAAAACAGCTAAGATGGACTTGCATCACATTAAGTCAGTGTTTGATCTACATGCTTTAGAGAGCGCAGGAAACACTACAATTAGAAACTTGGGACACTCTGGACTCCTCGCAACAGAGTCTATTCCTATATTAGTTCAGAGCCTCGAGTTTGTAATCAACTGCATCAAGCATTACAATCCGGTGACATGAGAGATGCAATATACTTGGTGGTAGAATGAATCACCTTGCCATGATGTCAGCAAGATTTGAAAAAGCGGCCAATGAGGTTGAAGATTTCTTGAGATTAATTGCAAATGGAGAAGATATCTTGGAAAAACGCAACTTTTCTATTGATGGGATAGATGCACCGAACCGGGACACAATTTCTTGCTTTTTAGTGGATATCATTGAGATTTAAAGCAAGCTTTCTTCTAGAATCTTTCTTTCCTCTTTCTATTCTTGGAGCAATTCTTATCCATTCTTTGAAGAAGAGAAAGAAGATAAATTGTAATAGTTGGCAGTCCCTGCTTTTTCTGCTTTCTTAGGTGTTATATGTTATCTTCTTTCTAGATTTAGAAATAAAGCTTGCTTGTTGAGCAAGCCCTAGATTGTAAAAACAAGGATATTTTAGGGTTCCCTACTCCTTTGCTTAGTCTATAAATAAGAGCCTTTGCTCATTAGTTTTCTTTAACCATGATAGTGATAACAAAACGCTGAGCCTAAGTGCCTTCTATTTGTTATTCAGTGTTGTTCAATTGTTTTATGATAGCGAATTGTTGAGTCTCTTTTAGCCAACAAGTAGTTATTGTAATTGTTGTTCCTATTGTGTAAGAACAAGTTTGCAAGCCTCTTTAGTTGCAAGTTCTTGTTTTGTGCATGTGTTTAGTGTAATCTTTGTTCCAGAATTTTGAGAAATAAAATCATGAGCCTCCTTTTCCTTGGTATAACGTCTCATATTTTTGTTTATTGTGTTATGCTTTTGTGATCTTAATTTCAGCCTACATTGAAGTGTGTAGATGTATGTTGAGAAAGAGTTCTCTTAAGCCTTTGTCAGAGAATCAACCTTGTTCATTTCTAAATTCTCTTGCTCTGCGTATTACTTGAGAAGTTAGAAATGTCTTTAGCTTAAGTTAGTCGTAGTTGGAATTCTTAATCAGAAAATCTCAACTGCGGTGTTTCTGTTTTATAAACCTTGTGCTCTAGCTGAAACAAAAAGATAGGCGAATTAGTTTTAATTTACTTTCTTTCACACCATCAACAAGAGGGAGCTTCCCCTCTTAATTTGAAGAGCAATTTTATTGTGCATAGCTGTCTGTTTCAAATTCACATTCCAGAGGTGTGAATTTAAATGCCAACATTAATAATACCACCTTCTTTCAATTTCTCAACTCTTTTTGCATTTAAGGGGCAATAGTAGGGTTGATAGGAAACTTATTTTATCTAAATGTATTTTCACAAAGCTCCAATGGAATGTTATGCTATAAAAAATATTCTTTGTAAGCCTTCAATTCATTATAAGACCAAGAAAAACATTTTTTATACTTTATTAATAATACAATCAACATATGTTTCTTTGTCGGTCTTAATTTCTTACCAATATAAACCATCTTAGGAGTTGATTCAGTTCCTAATTTTACACCATCTATGTCTTCTTCTTTGACAATCTTACTCCTTGTCTTATGACAATCAACATTGTCAAACATTTTCTCTAAAGTAACAAAACATCTAGGAATGGTATTGGTTTTGAGTTGGATGATCCCATTCCCAAAAAGAGTCTATTTACCTTCATTAATCTTTTCCATAATGGGTCCCCAATCAATTTTTTGGCTTTCAAAATTATTGATGCAATTCAAAAACTCAAAAATTTGTTGGTCATCATTAAAAACCTACTAGTTGTAGATGTTATCTGGAATACTAGGCCTGGTAAGAATCTCAACTTCATAGTTGCAGTGATGGGGAATGAAAGAATCATCAAATTTTGAAGCTACCACAAAAATCGCATCAACAACCACATTATTTTTTTGTTTTTATCCAAGTAATGTTTAAAGCATCAAAGGCTTGAATAGTATCCCAAACAACATTCTTATACATTATTAGTCTTTTTTTCTTTGAAGCATATGTGCCTCTAACTTGAGACACCACAAGTTCTGAATCACCATGCACTCTAATGCATTTGATTCCATATTTTGAAGCTATGTTTAAGCCAAGTAACAAAGCTTTGTACTCTACCACATTATTGGTGCACTCAAAGTTCAATCTAAAAGTGAACATGTAATCTTTTCTTGCAGGGGACATCAATATAATTCTTGCAGGTTTATCTTCTCTTGAACATGCACCATCAAAATGTATATTTCAAAGTCCATCATCTTCTGAGTTAAGATGTGAGGGTTCCAAATCAGGATCAATCTATTTATCAGGTTCATCATCATGGTATCCTACCAAATTATGAAGATCTACATCAAGATACCAAATCTCATTCCCAAGTTCATTGGGATTCTCTACAATGATCATCATTTTATTTTCCCTATGTAATTGGACATCTTTTCCACACATCAAGATGGTAGCATAGGATAAATCCATTCGAAGACTACCACCCATGGAAATTTCCCACTTCCATGATAATAACATACCCCATTTAGCTATACAATCAACTATGATAATATCCATTGAAAAGGTTTTCGTAGGGTATGCAAAAAGTTGCACACGGACATTATTTACTATACCAATTATATTTACCTCACAGAAATCCATAGCATAACATTTACCATAGGATTTTGAAACTTACAATCCTAAATAGTTCATAACTTCTAATGACATAATATTACTAGATTCTTTTGAATCTAACATATAATCATGAACTAACCAACCATTAATCAACAAATATTTATAAAAAGGATCAATGGTTTGATTGTTAGCTATGGAAACAATGCCCAGATAAATTTTAGGGGTCTCTTGTATGTTGACTTTGTCTTCCCCATCATTGGGAACAACTGTAACTTTATTTCGCTGATAAAAAATAGTATTGGCATTGAAGTATGACAATATCCTCTCCCTGTGTTCAGGGATCTTTAGCAACTCTTTGATTGGCACTTGAACTTTTAATTGAATAAATACCTGAGCCATGTTAATTGGCTGGTATGCAAGTAAATTAGTAAAATATGGGATTGTTACAGCATTATTATCAAGTATGAAAGACATTACTCGATCATTAACATTAAGTTGCTTTGTATTTACCACTTTTCCAAACTCTTCTATCACCTTTTTTTTGGTACCTTCTCCCATAATCTATTGATTTCCCATATGGTTGGTTGGTATATCAACCTCTTTCATCTTTGGGACATATACTTTCTACTAGGATACATTTGGTATATGCATCTTCTTTCTTGGTGGAGACTTTCCAGCAGACCTATTTATTACTTTTTCTACATCATATTCCTTTTGCTTTCCTTTGTTTAAATGTGCAGATGATATATTTGGAATGGTTGCACCATCGAATTTATCCTTGGAATCTACCTATCTATTTTTGAGTTGGTAATCACTTTATACCTAAATGATAGTAACCTCAGTGAGAGCTTTTATATCCTCCTTAGAAGGATTTTCTTTGTTATACCTTTGTCTCATTTGTTCCTTGAGTTGTTAAAAATCTCTATTTGAAATTTTAAAAGGAACATGACATTTATCATAATCATTTTGAAAAAATTCCTCACCCTTATAGGCATCTAGTTGGTCTACATTGACATCATCATAACATTTGGGTGAACCCTCCTACTCTTGGAATTCTTTCTCTTCATCAAGTGCAGCTGCAATAGCACACTTGGATTGATCATGAGGAAAGTAACATATATCACACCAAAATAAATATTGTTGAAGATTCATATGATCCTTCTCAAGGGATCAGGGGTGTGTCTCTCATGGTATTTTTAGTTTCATTTCCTTGATGATGATTTTTTATTATTACCTCTAGATCCCTTAGACCAATCATGAATGTAGGGCCTATTATATAACATTTGAACCTCATTAAAATGTGCAGGAGAAGTATTAGATGACACACCTTTTTCATTCTTTGCCACCTTGTATGAAAGATCCTTCATAGCTCTGATCAGTTAGTCTATTTTTTCTTCATTGGTGAGAGGCTTGTTGGAAGTTACTACATTTGGTTATAGGAGTTTTATATTAGCTATTTATTTTCCATCACAAATGCCTTCAGATTACTCTCTATATTAATAGCCATTGCATGTGCCTCCCTCTGTAATGTCCCCTTTTTATCCCTATGCTTTCTAGTGATTGTTAGCCTATTTTTGGAGGCTCGTAGACTAGTCAGACGCAAAATTAGGGTTTCCTACTTTCTAGAAGGTTTCCTTTAGAGTTTTTAGGGGTTGCATGCAGGAGTTTGGTAGTTTTCCTTTTGGGTCTTTCTGGGTTTTCCAAGAGCTTCAAAGGGGTGTGAAATGCATTTCAATCAGAGAATATTTTTGGACTTACTATTTTTAATAAGTTATGACAGCTATCCATTTTGTGCTCAAATGGAGTTTGGAGTCACTATTTTTAGCAGTATGCTATTTTTAGTAAGTGTTATTTTGGCAGTGCAGTTTTGTAGTAGTACAACATTCAATTTCTATTTCTGGTAGGGCAATATATGCAAAGGCGTCTCTAGCTTTCTTGGAGTTAGAATTGGAAAGTTGACAACTTAAGTTACATTATTTGATATTTATAATGCGCTTTTTTGTCTCCACACCTAGGCTTATTGACTTAAGTTGTTCTTAAAAGGTGGTCTCTCTTGTGGTCATCCAAATTGGAGGAATATTTGCATTATATAAAGTTTATTATTGCCAAATAAAGTTGGATGCCTAAGTTTTCTAAATCAAAGAGATTTTAATGAGTTTAAAATATTATTATATTTCTCCTCATGAGGGCATCCCTTTTGGAGGGAATTAGAGATTTGAATTTTTGGGGATTGAAGCTTATAAATACAATGCCTCTCCCTCTCATTTGGTATCCATTTTTCATATCATAACAAAGTGTTGTTGAATTTTATTCAGAATGTTGCTTCAAGGTTGGAATACCTCTTAGCCTTCATCAATTTCGGGTTTGAAAGACAAATCTTAGTTGATCTTTTGGTGCATCTTCATCCAAAGGTTGCAATTTGAGCTTCAATGGCAATGGATTCATTCTTGTTTTCAGTTTGGTGTGGCTTTGATGTCTTCTATGGAATCTTTTGGTGTGTTACCCTTGCTTATTGGTGTTTTTTGGAGTGTGTTTTTATTGGCCTAGCTGACCCATGTTTCTGATCACATCATTTTGAAGAGTTGAATTATTTTTGTGGGTATCGATTCATTGGAATTCTAGCTACTGGGTACCCCTTTGCTCCTATTTTGATGATTTATGAATGTGTGTGTGATTTTTAGCATGAGGTCAGCCTCCCTAGAGGGTTGTACCATTTTCAACTGATGTTATGGGAATCAGGCTTGAGTATTTGGAGTATGTTGGTAGATTTTTTCTACCTGGTCTTGGACACCTAGTCCCTAAGCTTCATTTGCATCCAATTTGGGGTCATTCAGAGGAGTTTGGAAAGAGTTATAAGCATTTGAGTGGGATTCAGGCTTGTTGATCAAAAAATTAGATTGCTACTTCTTCATATCAGACCTGGTATCTTTGTCATAATTTCATATTTTCCATGATGCCTTGTCAATATGTTGTTTAGAGATGAATTCCTAACACTTGAACTTGTTGTTGTATGAATTTCTCATATGATATATTGTTTTTGATATCGTTTGGAATCATTTCTCTAGTAGTATTGGTTAGCTCTTTCATTTTTGTACTTGTGCTTTCATTCCCACTGAAGAGTGGAAGAGGTTGGATTTCCACCTAGTTTCATTCTTTTGTTACACGTTGAAAAGTGGAAGAGGTTGGATTGGCGCCTAAGCATTTACATTCATTTACTTTCCTATAGCCCATTGAAAAGTGGAAGAGGTTGGCTTGACACCTAAGTAATTACATTTTCCATATTGGTCAGCTTGTCATCAATATCATTTGTACTTCTAGCATTTTAGTTATTGCTAACAGATCCCCTTACACCATATGCTCTCACCTTGCCCACTCTGGGATCTGGGTGATTAGAAAGTGAAGGGTTGCTTTCAGATTGTCATCTTTCTTGGGCTAATGTTAACAGGTGAAGTGTTGTGTGTTAAAAAATTGGGAAAAAACTAAGGGGGATATTACATCCTCAAGGTTTCAGGGTTCTTACCTCTTAGAAGATAGCCTAACTTTGAATCAAAATCTCTACAATATAGAACAAGGAACATAGGCTCATTTGATCTTACTTGGGGAGGTGCTTTCCTCATTGTCATGATGAATTTGTTATTGAAATCAGCAACAAGTTCATTTAATCCTTTTCTAATGGTGGTTAGCTCATGGATTACAAATTTTGGATCCACTCTTCTCCATACTGCAATTGAAAAACCCTCATAAACTCATCCCATGAGTATATGATATTATCTGGAAGAATCTTGTACCATTCTTTTGCACTTTCCTCCAATTATTGTACAAAAATCTTCATCATGACATCCTCATCTTTAATCTCATACTCATCAGTCACATCTATGAATGCCTTAAGTGATCCTCACCAGTGATAGCATTGTTACCAAGAAATTTTGGTACCTTTCCTCTAATCTCAGCTAGAAATGGACTAGGATAATTGTAAATATCATAGAAATCCAAGTTTCTATATCTTTCTGATCTCAACGGTAGTCTTATAATAGCAAATCTTTGAGCTTTCCTTCTAGTGTTGACCCCAAAATTTTGCATTAAATTTTGTTGTGGGGGATTAGGATAATTTTGCTAAACAAAAGGCACTTATGGAATTGGAACAACTTGTGCCATATTTTGAGGTTGAGTAGTATTTTATTGTTGGTTCATCAATAGGATTTGCTGAGCTAACTGGGCTTGTTGCTGTGCAATTTGTGCCTCTATTTCACGTTGCCTTTTTCTAAGATGATCAATATGCTAATCTAATTCCCTTTCTCTACAATCAATTTCTAACTGAATGTTTGGGTTAGCATCTTGGAATGGGGTTTCAACATCTTGTTCAGAAGATTGATGGGTATCATGTTTTCTCTCTCTTTTATTTCTTAGAGATTAAAGCCTAGTGCTTGTTTTAGGTGCAACTTCAAGTAAACCCACATTTAGATTTTTTTCTCTAGGGTTTATTTTGTCTGAACTTTCTTCTTGTAGTTCTAACCCTATTATTAGTTGAATCATCTAATGTGTATTGATCTAGGTCTTTAGAAGCATTTCTTCTACCTGAAATACTCAATTTTCATTATTTCTTGAACTATGTAAAGGATAAGTACTTATATTTTTAGCTTTCTAATGTTCTTGTCATCTTCTTGCACTAGCAAAGCTAGCTTCAGGAACTTCTTGACCTCTAGAATGTTGATCTTTATCCATTATTTATCTTCTGTCACAAACTTCTGGATTTTTCTTAATAGAATCGCCACTCCCTGAAGGAGAAAATATTTGAAACTTACCTTTAATTTCAAACAAAATTTTAACACTTTCTTGACTTGTCACCAAATCTTTTTAAGATATTATTTTATCTTTGATAGTTTCCTAACAATAATTCCAAATTTTTTGGCAACAGTTGATGGGAGTCTAAACTTACCCAAACAAAATGAACAGTTGAAGACTTATTTTGTTATCAGGGCCCTAAAAAAAAATTGTTACCTTTTAATCCCTAGTAATGACACCAATTTTATTGGTGATCAAATTTTTTGGCCCCAAATCCCTAAGGTTTCATAATCTTCCAAGTGTCAGCGGTGTCAAACTTGGAAAATTACCACAAACCTATATTCAAGTTGGGTAGCTAAGGACCAATGATTGAGGTGGGTAAGAACTCCACTTCTAGCTCTATACAACCAAGGGGGGTTTCCCTAAGATGCCACTTTGATGATTTTAAACAGTAAATAATACCTTATAGAAAACTATACCCATTACATAGTGTATACCAATATTGGTGTCACAATATACCTATGTGTTAGTTTGGACAAGGTTGAGTATCTTTCTAATAGATGATCTACCATATAAATGTTTGAGAATGAGTTTATAATACATCCTTGTGTTGTTGTATTCACTTAGACATAGCAGTAAAACACACATAAGATATTAATTTAAATGTTTTTGAGCTGATGTGTTTGGAGTGTGTTGAGGATGATAGGAGAGAAAGCCAATTATATACTGATGCTTTTATCCATTGGGAAACAGAGTCTCTAGATTTAACCAAAGATGCAATAACTGAAACAAGGTAATGACTTAATCAAGACACCACAAAAGACTATGCCTTTCAAAATGCACAGGAAAGCTAGGCTCTACACATTCATTTAAAAAGACAAAAGATAGAAAAATATTAAGAGATTCTATTTAGTAATGCTCAAGCATACCCATACATTTCCTTTATTATATTGAAAATATATTATGCAAAGGTTTTATATAGATTTTACAAACTTTTGGCTGAAAAATTAATCAATTATACATTTGGAAATGTATACCATACATAAGGAGAAACTCTTCTAAGGTTGATTCTACCTTTAATCACACAATCTTCAATGTTTTCAAATGTTATTACAATCTTGGGGTCAAACCCAGATCATTACAATACAAAATAGTTATACCCAGAACTAGAAGTTGAAACCTAAGGTTTCTTATAAATACTTTCTTCTATTGGATTTGTAACTGCTTCTCTCTTCTCTTTTTCTTTGACCAAAATTTATAATGATCAGAATAATCCAAACCCTTCCTTTACAATGAGCACAAAAGTGCAATTTATACCTCTGCAGGTTGTGAAGGAGGAAGGGCCAAGGATAGAGCCTGAAACCCTAGAAAATCATATGCAAACTTGTGGACATCAAAATTTGAGAAGAAATCGCACCACACATGTCCCAACACCACACCATTCCTCCACATTAATGAGCATGTAAATAAGGAACAAAACCCCCATGAAATCAATAGAAAATCACAGCCAAGATTGGATCTCTAACATAAAGGAGGCCTTAGAATCATAAAGAAGCATGGGAACCACATTCTCCCACTTATAGTGTTTGAGAAATGCATTTAATATGATCCTTGTAGCCCCAAGAGTCAAATCTAGAAATTGAGAAAGTTGTTACAACATTAATGGTAAAAACATGAAAATTTCACAAAATGTCCAAAAGTCCAATTGGGTTTTGAAAATCCAACATGATCCTAAGGTAGAAGGAATAGGAGGGTAGGAGCAGAAACATAAATTGAACTCAACTATTGGGTCCAAAATACAAAAGTTTGAAAAAAGTTTGAAGTCCCGATAAGGAAGGAAATTGGGTTTGGGAAATTGGAACAAACCCAAAATTTTGGACCTTTGGTCTAAAATTCCAATTGGATCCTAAAACCCTAAAAAGAACATAGCAATAAGAAAAGAGGGATCGGGAGTGGAAGTCTTGACAAGCTTTGGACCTTTTGGAAAGTCCCGTCGGGACCCAAAGTCCTGATAAGATCTAAAATAGAATGTCGATCAGGATCAAGAATCTTGATCAAACTTGGACACTTCAAACCTAAGGTCTAAAAGTCCAGTCAAGACTCGAAGTCCCGATAGGATGAAAAATAGAACCAAAAAAGACTTTAATTTTTTTGATTGAAAATAAATATGGCATTTGGCAGATTTTCATGCTTTTGTGGGCTAAAGAGGGGCCTACCAGAAAGACTTGGAAAAACTATAGAAAAAATTCCATGTGCCATCATTTTCATGCTTCCACGAGAAGAAGAGAGAAAGTGTAAAAAGGGCTTGTGGGCTTGCAAAAAACATTGCCATGTGGTGGATATTTCATGCATCTATGGGAAAAAGTTTAAACAACTTGGAAAATTCATGCAGGCTCACAAAAAATGTTCCATGTGGTAGGTTTTCCATGCATCTACTGGTTGAGGATGGGCCCACCCAAAATAACTTGGTGGACTCACAGAGAAGTTGCCATGTGGAAAAAAAATTGTGCTTTTGTGAGTAGAAACAAGTTTTTTTTGTTAAGGCATGTGGGCTCATGAAACTTTGAGTTTGATGATCTCTTCGGGACTCAAAGTCTCAATAGGATAGAAGAAAGAAAGATAAGAAGAGAGAAAGGGTAGAAGGCAAGATCATACTTGGACCTTAATCCAAGTGTCCCTTTGAGATTTGAATCTGATTGGACAAAAAGAAAAAAGGAATAAGGGGAGATTGGGGATGAAAATGGGCATTTGGACTTGGTCCAAATGTCTATCAGGGCCTAAACCCCCGAAAGGACATGAAGAAGGAAGAAAAGAAGAGGGGAAAATACTAACTCTTGGACATTCTGCAAAATGGATTTTTCACCATAGCCCAAAAAAAAGGGTAATACAACTACCTAAGGGACTTGAGCATAAAACAACATTGAGATTTCTCATATATGCCAAAAATGATGAGGATTACAAGGGGACAATACAAAGCACTATAAACTCACTCAAATTTGTAGGTGCTAACAAGTTGAACTCACTATAACATGGTCTATCATAGTAGGACCCTACTTAGTAACTGAGCAATCCTTATGAGTGAATTGTTTATTAATAAATTTCCTTTATTTATCTTTATATATTTGATATTGTATTTTTTTATGATACTTGTAGCATTATTTGACTAATTATCTCTATGGCATGGTTATTCCATCCACTCTACTCATGATGAATTAGCAATGTAGCCTTTGCAAAGCAATAGAAAGATATTATTTGAATTTCAATGTTAGACAAATTTGTCCTCATATATGGATGAGAGAGGATATAAAAATGTATGCAAGGATGACCATAATTGTAGGTTTCCACATAAATGCATGTTCCCCTACCTATCATGTCAATCAAGAGATCCTAGCCTTATAGAGGAAAAATATTGAGCTTCAAGCAAAGAAGTAATTTTTGAGTGAGATGACGATGACAAGGCTTGGGCCTATTCATCACACACACTCTTATTCACATAAATATAATAATACCCACACCTAATCCTAGAATCCCTTGATTAGGACTCATTGACAAAGACAAAGGACTCATACATAATAAAAGGCGAGATATAAGACCATAGAGACTAGGCAATGATAGAGGAGCATGAACCCTAATTAGTTGGGATCTTAGAGGTGATTCAAAGTTCTTTATGATTGGCATGTCATTTTTCTCAATTTTCTTGACACATTTCTTATTTCCGCTTACTTAGCAAGCTTGTATATAGATATGTGGATGTACATTATTTCATTTTCTATTTCTTATAATTGATCATTTTATACCTAGACATTCATCTAATATATATATACATGCAATTAAATATTTATTTGAATCATTTTTTTATATTTTATGGAATTTATGTAAAAAAAAATTTACTTATGCTCATCGATGATTCATATTTATCTTTTTGTTATGTATATATTTTTTTAGATTTTCAATTTTATGGCGTATGCATATGTGGACATACATAGAAATATGTATGGAGAATAGATTGCACATGTTTAACACTTTTACAAATGCAGTATCCTTCCTCATGGCAGCTCATTTATTTGATACCATAGATGTACATGACTTAAAAATAATGGTAACATAATTTTTTTCTTATTTTTTTCCTAAGGGAATTGTAAGTTAACTATGAAATTAGTCTATATTCCAAACTTTTGAGATACAAGATTGTAGGGAATAAAAATAAGAATAAGAAGCATGGAAAGGAAGAATTGAGATAAACTCACAATAGGAAAAGTATTTATCCTAATACATACCAAATAAACTACTAACAATAGTTAACATTGACTAGCTTCAACTTTGTATATATTCCCTAGACTTAGATCATAGATGACCAATAGGTTAGACCAAGAGTAAATGATATGTACCCAATAAAGGATGGCCTTGCAAAAATAATTATCTAACTCTTTATTATGTCATCTAACTTGTCCTTGTGTGTGCTTTTATTTGAGACTTATTTTCTTCTCTCTCTCTCTAACTTTCCTTGACATTTTTGGAGTAAAGATCCCCTTTGCCTAATACCATACTACTAGGAAGAATTAAGGGCTCATTACTAAGGATTAGGCAAGGAAAGTAAGGATAGACACAACCAATTTTTACCTAATAATTTCTAATACATCCCCATTTTGTTGAAGATAATTATAAATATATGCTTATTGGCTTCTAGGTAATATTGTGGGCTTGGCTACCTAATGGGAATGACATCATAAAATAAGACTAGCTAGGACTAGGATCAATTTGATGCCTAAAATTTTCACACTCAAACTTCATTGGGATGTATGGATGAATATTGTACATGATAGTTGGGAATCTCATGACCTAGCATAGTTAGACAATGCACTAGAAACCTATAGATCATACTAGGACAATAATTAGAGAAGATCAAATAAATAAAATGATACAATCAGGTGAATATCTAATAGTTTCTAAGGTGGAATTCACTAGCATTTTCACAAAAAAAATCACCTTCCATTATGCACAAGAGGAAAAAACCATTCTCTAAAATTTATATTTGACCAAGTATGAACCAATCTAGTTAGGTCTAAATTTATGGCCTTTGTCAATTCTTGTTGATTAAACTATTAATCCTTGGTACAAGGTCTCTAGCTTTGATGAGTTGAGTAGGCACATTCTTATTATATTGTTGATAAAATTAAACCATATCCTTGTTGGAACACAACAATCTACTAGGGGGTGAATCAATAGATAATAAACCTTAGCCCTTAAAAAACCCTTTGTGTAGATGACTTCTTTTGGCTAAGATTACTTTATGCAAATTAATTCATTTATCCCTTAAAATGTTTAGATTAACTAAACATATAGAGAGATAGACACACATTCATACAAAATCCCATAACACATGATGTACATGGAAAACCCAAGATGGGAAAAACCATGGTGAAAAAAGCTACTTGAGTCTACTGCTCAAATCTAGTGTCACAAATAAGTCTTATGTTACAATATTTTAGGGAATCAACCCAAGGAAGCACCAAATCCAAGGAGACACCAATCTCCTACTCTAAGCACCAACTTAGTTATCTGATGGCACCAACCAATCAGATTTACAATGAAAAATACAAGTGATTCACATGAATCCAGTTCTTTGTTACAAGTCTGATTTGTAACTACTCAACCTCTGTTTTGTAACTATGCAGACATTCTCTCTACTACTGATGTTGCAATCTCAGCACCACATCCCTCTACTCTGCACTCTCTTATCCTCTACACTTAGAACATTCTATGTTCTATCTTGTTGTACTACACCTATGCACCTTGAATACAAACACCTAGAAGATATTGTGCATTATAGTCTAGGATACATGTGCATTCTATGTTCTTCTTTGTTGCACCTTGAATGTTAACCCTTAATCATGTTCTACTTTTTTTTGGGTTCTACTCATTCAAGTTTAGTACATTCTCTGTCTACTGCACTACACCCTCTCTTCTCTACTCTATTCTTGTAGACACTGTCATACCACAATATTTTGATTGTCTTCTTCTTTTACCTTACTCCACCAATTTGCAATTACTGCCTGGATATTCTCACACTTGACCAAATTGTCTCGAATCCTTATTAGGATTTCCTTCACCTGCTAACGTCTTCAGCAAGCTTCCTATTCATCTTGAGCCTTGCACCACCATCTAACTCATCATTAGGACATCTGATAGGGTTTACCAGATATCACCATACCTTGCATCGAGCCTCACAACATTTAATTTTGTTGTAGAGAATTTTCCCAAATTAGCTCTCTATCAAACCCTAGAATAAGATATGTATTAAATGTATTTTCTTCTTTGATTGATCTGATTATGATCTTCATTAACATGGCTATCTATGCCACCACTTAGCAGATCAAATCTTCACCAACATTGGTCATAGGTGCAGTTGGACTAATTAAATCTTTTCCTCTTTGTTAGTTACCAATCAAAACCCTATTTACAGAGCCTTAGTCATTTGATATCTTCTCATTTGAATCTGGGTCGTCGATCTTGTTCTTTGCTCCCTGATCCTCTGGCTCTCCATTCATCTTGGCAACTTTAAAACATTGTCGTCAGATTATTTTCCTTTAAACCAACATTGTTGATCTAGGTTCCTTTGTATACATACCCATCGCATATCAATGCTTTTCTTTGGGCATCATCATTCATTTTTGTGATGTGAAGCACCTTAGCAATCACCATTAGATCTCTACCTTTTGATCTTTGTCATTGATATCCATTTCACATCTATTGCTTTTGAAGACATTTTAACATATTAGGCTAAGACATTTTAGGGTCTCACAGATATTTACCTTTCTTTTTGATACTACTGGTGAGAAACACGAGCCCACATTATCACCACGCAATTCACAACAAGGATGTGAATTGGTCTATCGATCAATCATCCTTTGCCATTTGTCGTCACACATCACCAAACTCCATCGTCAGCCTATCGGGTTCCACCTTATCGGCATGTCGAAGGGACCAATCATTTTTTCCTGTCGATATTCATCCTTCTCATTGATGAGGTGCCTTCTTTGAATCTAAGCCTTTGATCTCATCTATCGCTTATCACTTCAATGTCAAAGAGTGCATTCTCTATTTTTGTGATGTAAAGAGGTGCAACGATATCCATTTGATCTCCATCAGATGATCTTGACCATTCATCGCTAATCATGCAAATATTTCCTTCACCTTGCTTTACTACATTGATGAGAACATTCTTCACGATGCAATAATATTTTGCCACTTGTCTTTGCTGACATCATACTCCACTAGCTCCCATCATTTATCACTAATCATTGAATGCACCGGATGATAGCAAATACAAATCATGATGTAAAGAACGCATGTGATACGATCATATCCTGACACATGGTTATGCTGACATCACCATCCACTTCCTTCGTACATTCATCACACATCTCGGGATCCATCTTATCAATTCGCTTCACAATAGCAATGTGAAGCGACCAAGCAATATGTCGCCACATGTTTGACTTGGACATTTAGGACCCACTTCTAACTTTGTGTCATTCAATCTTCAAGTCTTTATCTCCACCATTGATCAAGCTTGATCATTGTGTCAAAGGGACTTAACTCACCGTCTCTTTGACAATCCATTGTCACTTTGATGTATCATTGTCTCTCTTCCTTTATCACTTCATCGAAGGGACTCTAAAGTGACTCCTCTCGATATGGTGCAATCTCCCTGATGTAGGGCCAAATATTTGTCACTTAACTTAGGAAATATTACAATTGTTGAACTATACTTGGGACCCACCATTTTATTTGTGATACAAACTCCAATCGCCACCTATCCTGGCTAACGAAATACTCCATTATCTTCCACTCATCACCCATTATGAAAAGCATATCTTCCTTTAAATTCATAATCGCGATGTGAAGAACTAAGGTGATAGTTGTTGGATTTCTTCTATTTAATCTCAGTCATTCATCGTATATCATGCAAACACATTTTCCAGTGAACACCCAAAACGTGATGTGAAGGACTTAAGCGATATCCATTTGATCTTCTAACTTTGAATATGCACCATCAGATCTCCATTGCGAGCACACAATGCATTGTGGTAAACATATATATCCTTGTATTCACTACAGTGATGTGAAGACTAGACGTGATACACATACAAACTATCAACTGAGTGTGCTAGGTAAATAGGGTTAGTTACATAACAAGCACAATGGCTTAAGTGACAACTTAAACAACTGGTAATAGCCAAAAAGTAGTCAACAAAAAAATAGAAAACTTGTTAGAGTGTCATGACTGCAAAATCCTAAGGTTTAACTGATAAACCCTAAAATTGATCGAGAGCACAAAAAATTCCATTTTGAGCTCATCCTTCAACCTCTAGACCTGCAACTTATATTCCTAAGAAGCTCTCAAAAAACCCATATCAAATTTACTGCATGTTTCACCTTCAAACACCTAGAAGAACCTTTTGCAGCATCATGTAAATATTGCATGACAATAATGCAACATTTGCAGAAACATGCCTCTTTCACCAAAATTTTGCACCAACTCTTCCAAACATTGATCCTCTAGTCTTCAAGGCATCCAAGCACACCACCGAACTATCCTTTTGCATCAATGACACCTTTTGTCATCATCCAACAATCTTCCCTTATAAGATAACTTCCTCTTACCTCTAATCTCTTCTTTGACATCAATGACACCTTTTACATTAATTCCAACATCCTCCTTTATAGGATCAATTCCATTACACTTATGATATCTCTTTTGACATCAATGACAACTATATGTCAACAATCCTAACACTATCTCTTTTATTAAAATTAAAAATATCTTATGATAGATTCATGTCTATCAAGTAACCCCTTCATTTCTTAAATGATATTTCAAGATTTTATCATATTCTATGAAAATTCTCAAATACTTTTGTACTACCAAACATATTAAAATAATGTATGTATTTCATACAAATTCTAGGATTGTTCTTAGCTTTCCTTGAATATAATACAAATTCATATGCCCTAATTCTTATGAGGATGCATAGATGTGGGTAGGCTTTTGTATTATCTTCGAAACTCTATGATTAATAGGTTTATTTTATTGATTGTTACATTAAAAATTTAAATTATTAGGAACTCCCCTTACTCACCTCATCTTCATCTAGTATTTTTTCTATTATCTCAAGTTGTACTTAGATTCATTCATAGTCCTCATCTATTTTTTTAGGATCAACACGAAAAAATGTCATTCATATATGTTTTATTTATTTCTCTCATGGAATTTAACTTTATTTATAGCCTTGGCATAATTTTAACTTTCTCTTCTTCTACATAAATAATTTATATCACACAAATGTCATTACATCATTGGTGGGAATAAGTGTCATGCTAAAAGGAGATTAGGTCCCTATTGAATGAGCATCAAAATAAAATTAAATGACATTAATTTTCTATAACTGTGTTATTGTGTGGTAGTATTTTAGAAATGATATTTATTCCTATAGAGATTTGATATTTTTAGATTTGAAAGCCTCTCGATATTTTGCCACCTTGGGTTCTTCTCCCTTTCTATTGAGGATGGTTTGTGGAATTAATTTTGGGACTATTATTTTGTTGGTGGGTGATGTACAGTCAATAAAAATTATTACCTTCTTCTTGGTTAAATCCTTCTTTACCATGTTAAATCATTCTAGATCTCTCTTTTCTAGATATATCTTTCCTAAGTGGAGGAATTTGACCTCCTGGATATATCCTATGTATCCATGGCCTTCTTAATAGTAAGTTATAGCTTGTGTATATATCAATGACATAAAATATGACAAGGACCATTTTTGGGCCAATGGGAAATTTGAGGGATATTTTCCATTTTATCACAAATTTTATTATTGTACCCTCATGTACCAACTAATAATCAATGGTTCTAATACCTATTGATGTCATCACAATAGGAGGTTCTAATTAAGGATTAGCTAGGTGTGCAAGCCACTTTTAACATAAACACATTATTGTAAGAATTTTGGTGTTGTCATTGATGTCAATCCCTAGTACTAGAGTTGTTAGAGATTGTTGGTTGTGTTGTCATCAGTGTCAAGTGTGGATGTGTTGTGGTTTGATGTCACATTGATGTCAACCCCTAGTATGGAGATTATTGGATTTTTTCATAGTGTTGCACTATGTTGTCATTTGTATTATGGCTTGATGTCAACCTCTAGTGTATCCATGATGAGAAGGTATTTGTGGTGTTGCTAATGTAGTTGGTTCACTTGGTTTCCAAGTGATTTTGAGAAAATTTGAATAAAAGAGTGTATAGGGTGATAGAGGTGTGTTTTGTGTTGAGTTCTGCATTTCTTCATGGTTGAAGATATGCTTTGTGTGATTTGGATGTGATGATCAGAGGTGTTCAGAGATGTTATATATAGAGTTTCAAGTTTTGGATTGTGTGCCAGTGTTAGTTGTGTTTGACAGTGTGTTTATCTATCAAGAAGGATTATCTAGGAGAAATAAGATTGTTTTGCATTTATCCGCAGTCAGGTTTCTTGTCTTGTGGATTTGGGAATGTGCTTATATAGTTTGTAACTTCCTTCCCTTGAAGTTCCTAGTGTTCAATTGTTGTGCAAGTTTGGATTCATAAGTTGTGTAAGTTTGTTTGCACAGAATGATGGTGTTCTTAGTTACAGGTAGTTGTGGCAATGTTGCAAAATATTTTGATGATGTTGGAATATTCTAGGATGTTGTATGGATGTTTTGAAGTGTTTCTTTGTGGTTCACATGTTGTTTTTGGACCTAGAGAGGCATGTATGTGATCGCTTGTTAGTGTTAGTGCAAGTTTGGCCGACTTGGGTGCTAGTGCTAATTGTGAAGATTTTTTGTTGTTTGTGGAAGCATGGTGAAGCATGCCAATGTAGATTTGGGTCCTATTTAAGCCTTGGTTTGGTCTTCCTTCACTTCTTTCCATCGTGGAAGTGTTTTGTGCTGACCTATTTCGTGTTGCGCATTTGAGGTGCATACATTTCATTAAGGACAACCTTAAGGAGTTGTTTGAGGTTGCGGATGGTATAAGTGCAAGGTGGAGTTTTTTTTTAGTAGTATGGTAATTGTGAGATGTGAATGTGATAAAGTGTGGTGATTTTAGTGCAATATTAAATGCTTATGACTCTTAGATGCAATGAGAAAAAGGTGTCTAAATTTTAGTTTTCTTGAAGTTGTTGGAGGTAGTGAGCCAAAGTTTATGGATGGTACAGAGTAGTAGTGGTGAACTTCCTATTTCTCTAAGATAGTGAATATCTTTGTAATAGTTTCTTTTATCTTCTTTCTTCTAGATAGTGAGTCCTTTGGGAAGTGAGCCCTTGGAAATGAGCCTTTCTTCTTTTCTGGGTGGTGAGCCTAATTGTATTTGGTGCTATTCATATATATATATGTGTGTGTGTGTGTGTGTGTGTGTGTGTGTGTGAGCTAATCTTCACCATGGTTTTTCCATGTAAATCTGGTGTTCTATTGTCTGTGGTCGTGTTTGCATTGTTGTTTTATATGTTTAGATTATGCTAATGCTTAATGAGGGTTTAAATGTTGATAAGGGTTTGAAAGTTAATAAGGGATTGAATGTTTTAATGTATAATTGGTTCACATCCCTCTAAGTTGTCTTGTGCATCTAACAATCAGTATCATAGTTGTAGCTTGTGGTTCCTTGGAGAAATATTAACTACTTGAGGTAGATCTAGATGGCACATAGGAAGGGTGTCAAAGCTCATATATTCGATTGAATGAATTATGCTTACTGGAAAGCTAGGATGAAATCATTTCTTGTCTCTTTAGGGTTTGGTGTCTGGAAATCAATTGAAAAAGGATATACCTTGCTTTCTAATGGTTTGAAAAGTGATGATGAGATCAAGGATTATGAGAAAAATGGCAAAGAAAGGAATGCTATCTTGAGTGGTCTTTTTGATTCTAAACTTGGAAAGGTGATAGGTCTCAAAAGTGCTAAAGAGATCTAGAAAAATTTGGAGAGTATTTATGAAGGAGATGACAAGGTGAAGCAAGCAAAGATGTAGAATTACAAAGCAAAATTTGAAACCCTAAGGATGTCTGAAGATGAAAATATTACAGCCTACATGCTTAGAGTGGATGAAGTGGTCAATGTCATCAATTGTCTTGGTGGTAAGTTGGAAGAAATTGAAGTTGTGAAAAAGGTACTAAGAACTCTTCCTAAAACTTATAGTTTTAAAGTTTTTGCTATTGAGGAAGCTTAGAATTTAGATCAATATTCTAGAGATTAGATGTTTGGTGCTTTAATTTCTTATGAATTGAGAGAGTTTTATCAAGATGCTACAAAGAAAGGAATTTCTTTTAAAGTCAGCAAAGTAGAAAAGGATGAGGAATCATATTTGAATTATCTTGATGAGGTGGAAGCAAACTTTGTAAGAAGACTAAAAAAGGACACTAGCAAATACAGAGGTAAGTTACCCTTTAAGTTTTTTGATTGTGGGAAGATAGGTCATTATGCTTCTAAATGTCCAATCAAAGTTGCAAATGACAAAAATAAGGATCATAAAGGTAAATATGTCAAGAAGAGTTATTATGTTGAAAAATATAATGGTGTATTTGATGATGAGGAATTAGACTGTCCTAATGATGACAGTGATGAATGCTTGTTCATGGCTCTAAATGTTGGAACTAATTCTACTAATCCTAAAAGATGTGTGAAGGAAATTGCCCTGGAAATAGGTCATAACATTGAAGTAACTATATGGTATCTGCTATTCATGCAAGAGAAGAGAGGAACTACTAGATAATTGATAGTGGATGCTCAAATCATATGATAGGTGATAAGAGTAAGTTTGTTAAATTTAAGAAGTATGATGGTGGTATTGTTAAGTTTGGTGATGATACATCTGCTAAAATCTATGGAAAAGGTTCAATTAGTTTTGATGGCAAGCATAAAATAGATAATGTTGTTTATGTTAAGGGTCTCTAGCATAATCTTCTTAGTGTAGGAAAAATGTGTAGCAGAGGATACAATTTAGTGTTTCAAGATGGTGGTTGTGAAATCAGAAAAGGAAGATTTAGAACCTTGGTTGCTATTGGAACAAGGATATAAGGTAATGTTTATTAGCTCAAAGGTGGTGGTGCCAGGTGCGTTATGTCTCAAATTAATGAAAGTTGGTTATGGCATAGAAGAATGGGTCACATCAATTTTGATAGCCTATTGAAGATTAGTTCTATTAATGTTGTGAGATATTTTCTAAAGATTACAAAGCCTATCAATGCAATCTGCAAGGAATATCAATTTGGAAATCAGACAAAGAAAAACTTCAAAACTAAAAAATATTCTATCACAGGTCCTTTGGAGTTGGTGCATATAGATCTATGTGGACCTACCAGATTAAGAAGTTCTCAAGGTGACAGGTATTTTATGTTGTTGATTGATGATTATTCTAGATGACTTGTTTGACATTTCTCAAAGAAATATCAGAAGTTCTAGATAAGTTTAAAGCCTTTAAATCTATGGTTGAGATGAAATGAATTTGAAAATCAAATGCTTAAGGTCTAACAGAGGTGGTGAGTCCACCTCCAATGAGTTTAATAGTTTTTGTAAAGATCACGAGATAAAGAGGCATTTTTCAGCTCCTATGAATCCTCAACAAAATGGAGTCGTGGAGAGGAAGAACAAGATAGTTCAAGAAGCAACAAGGAAAATGATGAAGAAATAACATCTACCAGATGTCTATTAGACATAATCAATTCATACTGCAGTGTACATACTTAATAGAGGTCGAGCAAGAGTGAACAGTTCAAAGACTCCATATAAGTTATGGTATGGAAAACCTCCTACTGTTAAATATTTTAGAGTGTTTGGAAGCAAATGTTATATCAGAAGAGATGAATAAAACTCAGGAAATTTTGATGTAATATCTAAAGAAGGAATCTTCCTTGGATACTCTACAAAGATCAAGGCATACAAATGTTATAACAGAAAGTTGAAGAAGATTGTTGAAAATGCAAGTGTCAAAGTGGATGAAGAACCACTACAAAGTTTGGTGTTGATAGAAGGATATGAATCCGATGAACCCCCTTGCAGTAAAGAAGAAAAGGAAGAAGAGAAAGAAAAAGAGATGACAGTTGAAGAGGAAGAAGCTTCGAAAAGAATCCTAAGACTCCTAAGTATGTGCAGAAGAATCATTCTGAAGATCAAATCATTAGAGATAAGAGCAAAGGTGTGTTGACAAGAAGAAAAAATTCCATGACAAAGGAACAAGTAAAATTTTGTTTACTTTCTAAGATAGAACCTAAAACAGTAACTGAAGCATGCAAAGATGAGAATTGGATCAAAGATATGGAAGCAGAGTTGGGACAAATTTCAAATAATCAAACTTGGTAATTGGTCCCAAGACCAGCAAACAAGACTATTATAGGAACTAAATGGGTTTTCAAGAACAAGTCGAATGAGGATGGAAAATTTGTTAGAAATCAAGGCTAGACTTGTGTGTAAGGATTACTCACAAGTGGAAGGAATAGATTTTGATGAGAATTTTTCTCTAGTGGCAAGGATGGAATCCATTAGAATGTTTTTGGCTTTTGTAGCACATAAAGACTTCAAGGTATATCAAATGGATGTCAAGTCTACATTCTTGAATGTTGAGTTGGAAGAAGAGGTATACATTGAACAATCAAAAGGTTTTCAGTTATCAGATGATGCTAATATGGTCTATAGGTTAAAGAAGGCCTTATATGGACTCAAACAAGCTATTAGAGCTTGGTATGCAAGATTGGATAGATACTTGTTGCAGCAAGGATTCAGAAAAGGTACTATAGATAGCAACCTTTACTTCAAGGTTGAGGGAAATAAAATCCTAATTTTGGTTGTGTATGTTGATGACATAATATTTGGAGGAAATGAAGGCATGTGCAAGAAGTTTGTAGAAGAGATGAAGAAAGAGTTTGAGATGTTAATGTTTGGGGAGATGAATTTCTTCCTTGGACTACAAATCAGTCAATCAAAAAAAGGTATTTTCATTTCATCATCAAAGTATGTAAAGGAAATGTAGAAGAAGGTTGGAATGGAGGATTTTAAACCAATGTGTACTCCTATGGTCATTGGTTGCAAGTTGAGAAAAAATGATGAATCTCCTAAGGCAGATTAGAGTAAGTATAGATCAATGATTGGTGGACTGTTATATCTTACTACTACTAGACCAGATATCATGCATGCAATATGTCTTGTGGAAAGATTTCAAGAAGATACCAGATAATCATATGTGGCAACAGTGAAAAGGATATTTAGATACTTGAAGGGCACTCTGAACTTTGGCCTATGGTATCCTAGGGATATTGATTTCTCCTTAAGTGCATATACAAATGCAAATTGGGAAATTTGTATAGATGATAGAAGAAGTACAAGTGGAGGTGCTTTCTTTCTTGGAAGCAGATTGGTTTCATAGTTGAGTAAGAAGTAAGATTTAGTGTTATTATCTACTATAGAGGAAGAATATATTGCAACAACATCATGTTGTACATAGGTGTTGTGGATGAAGTAGATATTGAAGGATATCATAGTATCATATGATGAACCTAGTTCTATCTTGTCTGATAATACAAGTGCTATCAATATTTCAAAGAACCTAGTAATAGATTCAAGAACAAAGAATTATCTCTATCTAGTATCACTTTCTAAGGGAGAAAGTTGCAGAGAATGAGGTGAAGTTGGAGCATGTTCCTACAAAGGATCAAGTTGCAGATATTTTCACAAAGGATCTTCCAAAAGATACATTTGAGTATCTTCGGCAAAATTTAGGGGTTCTTGCCCCTCCTCCTTTCAACTAGATGCATAAGTTGGTGCATCTATCCAAGAAAGTATTTCAAGATACATTCTTGGAACCAAACTGATGAAGGCTACCTCTCAGGGGGAGTAGGTAGTAGTGTTCTTGTTTGGTACAGTCAAGTGGAGCATATCTTGTGCCCCTAAGGGGGAGAGAGTTGAAAAGTAAAACTAGTGAAGAATGAGTAGTACAATGTGTGTAGTAATGAGAATTGTATGGAGAATACTAGTGGAGAGAGTAGTTGCTAGCTAGTGTTGCCAAATGTAAAGTTTGAAGAACTCCTTAGGTAGGGGGAGAAGAATTTTGTAAAGAAGAGGTAAAGGAGAGGAAAAGAAGTGTAAGAGATGCCCCAATAAGGGGGAATGTTGGTTGATACAGAGTTATTGTTGATGATAGTTGTTTTTGTTGTTCATGGTTTTTCAGAGTTGGTGTTACCATCAATGACAAAAGGGGAGATTTTTGGAAGAATTTTTTTTTTGTCATTGATGTCCACCCCTAGTAGTGGAGTTGTTGGAGATTGTTGGTTGTGTTGTCATCAATTCCAAGTGTGGATGTTTTGTCATTTGATGTCACATTGATGTAAACCCCTAGTGTGGATATTGTTGGAGTTGTTCAGAGTGTTACAATATGTTGTCATTTGTATTATGGATTGATTTCAACCTATAGTGTATCCATGATGAGAAGGTGTTTATGGTGTTGCTAATGCAACTAGTTCACTTGGTTTCCAAGTGCTTTTGAGAAAATTTGAGTAAAAGAGTGTATAGGGTGACAGAGGTGTGTTCTATGTTGAGTTTCACATTTCTTCATGGTTAAAGATATGCTTGTGTGGTTTGGATGTGATGATCAAAGGTGTTCAGAGATGTTATATCCATAGTTTCAAGTTTTGGATAGTGCGGAAGTGGAAGTTGTGTTCAACAGTGTTTTTACCTGTGAAGAAGAATTGTCTGGAGGAATAAGATTACTCTACATTTATTTGTAGTGAGGTTTCTTGGCTTGCAGATTTGGGAATGTGCTTATATTGTCTTTAACTTCCTTCCCTTGAAGTTTCTAGTGTTCAGTTGTTTTGCGAGTCTAGATTTATAAGTTGTGTATGTTTGGTTGTACAGAATAATTGTGTTCTAGTTACAGGTGGTTGTGGCAATGATACTGAATATTTTGATGATGTTGGAATATTATCGGATGTTGTGTGGATGTTTTGGAGTGTTGATTTGTGGTTTCCCTCTCATTTTCAGACCTAGAGAGGCATGTATGTGATCGCTTGTTAGTGTTAGTGTGGGTTTGGCCGACTTGGGTGCTAGCACTAATTGTGGAGATTATTTGTTGTTTGTGAAAGCATGGTGAAGCGTGTTAGTGTAGATTTGGGTCCTAGTTAACCCTTGGTGTGGTTTTCCTTCCCTTCTTTCTACCATGAAAGTTTTTGGTGCCGACCTATTTGGTGTTGCACATTTGAGGTGCATATATTTCATTGAGTCTGACCTTAAGGAGTTGTTTGAGGTTGCAGATGGTATACATGTAAGGTGGATTTTATGTTGAGTAGTGTGGAAATTGTGAGATGCAAATGTGATCAAGTGTGGTGATTTGAGTGTGATCTTAAACACTTATGACTTCCAAATACAGTGAGTAGAAAGTGTCTACATTTTAGTGTGCTTGAGGTTGTTGGAGGTATTGAGCCAAAGGTTGTGGATGGCATAGAGTTGCAGTGGTGGATCTTCCTATTCGTCTAAGATAGTGAATCTCTATAAATTTTTCTTCTATCTTCTCTATTTTAGACACTG
The DNA here is from genome assembly GCA_007258455.2 of Sequoia sempervirens. Taxonomy (NCBI): domain Eukaryota; kingdom Viridiplantae; phylum Streptophyta; class Pinopsida; order Cupressales; family Cupressaceae; genus Sequoia; species Sequoia sempervirens. The sequence goes on from VDFB02000017.1 coordinate 285,774,312, forward strand.
AGTCCTTTGGGTAGTGCACCCTTAGTAGTGATCCTTTCTTCTTTTCTGGGTAGTGAGCCTAAGTGTATTTGGTGTTTCTATTCATATATATGTGAGATAATCCTCACCATGGTTTTTCCTTGCTTAGGGCTTTCCACATAAATATAGCGTTCTATTGTGTTTGGTTGTGTTTGCATTGTTGTTTCATATGTTTACATTCTGCTAATGCTAAGGGTTTGAAATTTAATAAGGTATTGAATGCTTTAATGTACAACTAATTAACCCCCCTCTCAATTGTCTTGTGCACCTAACCCACATAAAACAAGAACATAAAAAGATAAACATAAATTTACCTTGGTAAAACCCTCAATGAGGGAAAAACTAAGCCTCCAAAAGATTATACATGTCATTATTAATTCTCAAACTAATTATAATTAGTTGCAATAGCACACAAGTTAGTTCATAGCCTAGTAACAACATACAATACCTTTGCACTCCCTCCTAAACCCTCATACTCCTCCTTGCACTGGAATCTCTTCTTCACCTCCTTCTCCCCTAAAATAATCATGAGAAACCTAAATATACACCAGTCTCTAATCTCCTTAATGATTTATTCTTTCTTTAAGGTGGTGCAAAGCCTAAACTCTCTAAAACATATAGTTTTCCAATATAATGCTAATTTATCAAATCAAACCTAAATGATAGTAATTAAATTGTTGTGGTATCTAGAAATGTCATCTCCTATGGGATCAATAAGCTTTCTTATGTTCTCCTTGATTATTGTAAACTCTAATTTTTTTTGGCATAAATAGTTATTTCCATAACTATGACAATTTGTTAATACAAGATGAAAGATGGCTACATGTCTCTTGTAGAGACGGAAAAATCTCTTGATTGGTTGTCTACTCTTTGTTGGGGCTCTATTGTTCTCCACAAGGCTGGAGCACGGGCATGAGGCTGGATCATTTGGGTATTACTCCTCTCTTCCCATGTGTCTTATGTGGGAAAGCGTTTGAATCCATTGATCATCTGTTACTTTTGTGTGATTATGCTCAGAGTTGTTGGTCTTGGTTATTGGGTAAATTGAATTGGTTTGGGCCTCTTTTGAATACCCTCTTACAACTTTTTCAATGTTGGCCTTCTATGTATAAATCCTCCTTATATGCTTGCATTTGGGATGTTAGCCCATCTATTGTAATATGGAATGTTTGGATCGAGAGAAACAATCAGATTTTTAGGAAGAAAGCTACAGATGTCAGTCAGTCAATTATAAGGATTGAAGCCTCCATCTCTGAAATAGTAATTTCCTTTGTTTTCAAGCAGTTGCATAATTTAAAATCTTTTTTAGCTTGGGATGCTAGGTTGCTCAAATCTCGTCTCTTCTTAAGTCGCCCCTTGCCCATGGTTTATTATAGAATTGTAAGCCCGTTGCAGTAAGGAGTTTGATTCATTGGTCCCCCCCATTAGCTAGTTGGATTAAGTTGAACTTTGATGGGGCTTATCGTGTTAACCCTGGTGTTTCCAAGGAAGGGGTGATACTTAGAGATAATAAAGGTTTTGTTATCAAGGCTGCCTATCAAATGCTAGATAAAGGGACAAACAATGTGGTGGAATTCTCAGCTTTAATTATTGGTATGGAATTGGAAATTAGTTGTAAGATTTCACATATTGTGATTGAGGGTGATTCACAAATTGTCACTTATGCTCTCTCCAAAAAGGATCTTGTTGCGTAGCACCTTAAATACTTGCTCCAACATGCCCTTGTTCTGATTCAAAAAAATTCAAATATCCATATTTAGCATTGTCACAGGGAAGCTAATATGATGGCCGATAAGCTTTCTAACAGGGCAATTGATTCTTCTCTCCCTTTCACCTCCTTCTCACATGATGAATTGCATGATTTATTGCTCTAATATTTCTTGGTTTTGGCAACTCATCTATTTTTGGTGCATTTTGGTGCTTGCACAATCCTTCTGACGTGCCTTGGGGAAGATTATTGAGCAAATTATTCTTTTGCCCGACGGTCTCCTTGACGTTGTGGTTTTGTTCATGTTGACCTTGAACGGATCCCATGATGTTCAGGTTTTCCACACAGTTGGGATGGTCTTCTCGACGTCTATGTGTGGCTTGCATTGGACAGTCCCCCTGACATCCCTATTTGAGTTTGATCGGATGGTCCCTACAACATCCCTGTAAGTGTTATATCAGATAGTCCCCATGACGTCTTTGTTTTGTATTCATCGGACGGTCTCCTCAACGTCCCTACATGTGCTCTACTGGATGGTTTCCACGTTGTCCCTGGTTTGTATTTTTTGGATGGTCTCCTTGACATCCTCAATTGATCTATCATGACAGTCTCCATGACATCTCAGGTTTTTTTTTGGCACTTGGGATGGTCTTCATGATGTCCATGTGTTGGCTGATTTGGATGGTCTTCTTTGTTATGTGACTTTTTCCCCAAGAAAAGAGAGTTATGAAATAATCCTTTAAAATTAAAGGGAGAATAAAGGATATTATGATCCTTTGATTAAAAGAGATATTAATAAAAATATATATGTAAAAAACTCTCCTAAGAAGGTGAAAGCATAATTATTTATTTAAATAATTAAATGCAACATATGTGAAAGGGTGTGATGGTTTGAAAACCACTCCTTTTAAGGTTTATATAAGCATTAATGTGAGACTTGGAAAGGAACAAGAGAAAAAGAGAAAAAAAAGGAAAATCAAGTAGAGCACATTGCGGGAATAGGGTTCCAGGTTAGCAGGTTGTGAGTAGGACAGAGAAGGGGCACTCCTACAGTGGGTGTCCAACCTGGGGTACAAGTGTGTGCACTCAGGATGGTCCTAGCCAGGGCATGGTTTGCGGCACAAGTGTTGAGCATTGTTCTGGTGGAACCAGCACTCGTGTAGAGTGGCAAAGTCTGCTTTCCTCCCAGACTACTCACAGACATAAGAGGTTGAACCAAGGACCATTCCAGCAATAGTTGGGAATTTCTTCGGCACATTTCCAAAGATAAGTATTAAAGCTTAATAAATTTTTTGAGCAATAAAGTGATTAAATCTTTGAGTTTATTGAATTAATAATTTATTGACAGCATGATTGAATGTATTTGAACGCAATTTGTTGATTAGTTTATTATATACAATTTAAACTTCAAAGTCTTTAATTGAGCTTTAAATATTATTCATCTATGGAAATTAATTTAAATCATTGCATTTTAAATGTAGGAATTAGTTTCATTTCATTTGGTATCAAAGCCTTGCCGATCCAATTACTTGGTTGCATTTAGATATGTTAAATAAAAGACATTATAGTAGTTGCGTTTATTTTTGCAAATAGATATATTAAATTAAAACCATCATAATAATTTAAAATTAAATTGCATTTATCTTACTCCAAAAATAGATATTTTGAATGAAACATTATAATAGTTTTAATCAATTAGTTATTATGCTCAATAAGAAAAATATATATGTTGAAGTAATTCATTTAGATAAATCAAATTTTAACCAATTTAGGGTTTCCATAAAATAGTTATCTTTTACTTAATGATTAAATTTTTACCCTTTCAATTGTTGTAGGCATAAATTAATTTCACCTGGAATTGATCAATCATTTTACCTTCTAATTTCCTCCCATGTGAAACTAGACTTTCCGTAAATCAATAGAATATTAAAATCACAAAATTTTACCTTTTGATCTTGGAATCTTGATATCTTGAATTTTTGAGAAAATCCTTCTAACTGATTCAACACCATTCAAAATTATCATTGGAAAATAAGGATGAAATTTCTTGGTGTAGTTTTGAAATAACACCCAGCAACAATTCTTACTATCCATAATTTTATTCACAAATTCTATGATCGGCAGCACCTCTGCCTCAACCAATAGTCTCAGCCTCCAAATTCATCATTATAAATTATCTACTACAAATTGCCATCGATTTAAAATATTTCTTAATAATTACTATTAACGTAAACCATTTGACTTTGGTATAGCGAACTCTTAGAAATCAGTCCCATGAATTGTTAGCACCGTTACATGAGTGACGTACTCAACAGTCCATCAATTTCTTGCAATATTAGCTATTTGTCCATTGTCAATATGATTGAAGCTAAGGTATCTGATATTGATATTCACTGTGGCTGAGCAAATCAAATTTATTTTCAATTTCTATGATTCACTCCATATTATCAGACCTCTTATCACAATTCAAATTTGGGGAAAATATCTCTTTCAGTTTTGAGTATATATAAGATATGTAGTCATTATATGAATAAAGAATGATATTTTCTTTCTAGCCAAAAATCAACACCGATTCCAGCAATATATTTACACTATTACTTCCTTTCTTCCTCAGTTATTTACGCCATGCTTGAGAATTTCTTGGGGAAGAAGTAATCTCACTACTAAATTCCATCTTAAAATTTTCCTTTACTTCTATACAAAAATAAGAAAGTTCATTGTCAATTTCTTAAGAGTGGCAGTATAAAACAAATTGATATGCTGAATCTACCTCTTTGAGTATAAAACAACAAACCAAATGTGTGTTTTTGGGATTTTATCCAATATCTAGGAAAAATTTATTAATTTATAAACCCCAACCACAGGTCACAAAAATTTTCTATAGCTTGACACTCATATCTATGTTCAATAAAAATTGTGTTTAGATATGTGAATTTAGTGCCTTTATTCCCCTTGAAGGATTATATATCCTTTCAATTTTGGAAACCTTGCATTCTGGAAAAAAAAAAAACTAAACTAAAAAAAATTGGGTTCGATATTAATCTAGAGTTCTAGATATAAAAACAATGGAAGCATAGACAAGGCACATAACTATTGAATGAGTCACACGATTGCCTAAATGTTGCATAGGAAGACTTTGCAGGAGCAATGGGCATGTTATAGGAACTTCACTGCATGTCTTGGGACCAAACAAAAATTATCACAACCTAAGAACATAATATAACTACCATATAATATTTAGATAGAGACCGTAGTTGTCTCTATGACTACATAAAGAATGGCATTATGGAATTCAAGGTGATTGGCTATTTATTTATTTTTAAGATAATGAATCATTTTATTTCTTAGGGCATGTTTTTGTATGCAAGAAAGATTAAAAGTTGTAGAGAGCCCCACTCACATTGCAGATTGATCAAGGAATTCAGAGCATCATTCTTATCCAAATTTACAAGTATCATTTATTTATATTGAGGCAATGGTTCTACCAAACCATTATAACAAACAATAGGTTAATATCATTTAACAATTCAAAATATATAGCAAGAGTGTCATTTATAATCTAGACTTAGCTTTTACTTCTTTATAAGAATAACCTTGATAATTCACTCATAAAAGTTCAACTATTAGATTGAAGCTCTAGAATATTAATTAATTCATGATGAGATCCCAAATAAACCAAAATAAATAAATAAATTTACTAGTAATAAATTCAACGTTCTATAGCTAGTATTCTCTTATACAAGGAAGTTGTCTTCATAACTAAGATAGTATCATGTCAACTAATGTCTATTTGGCTTGTGCCTATTTTGAGAAAATAATTGTACCATGCTTGACATGACTTTAAAATTAACAATATGACTTCTTACATATGTCTATGTTAAGAGAATTGTGGGCCCATTACCCACAGGTCCTAAAACTAGCACTTGCACCAGAAAGGGGTGCAAGGGTTACGCCGATAGAAAATATTGGTTGAGTGGGAAGGGACGACCAATATTTTTTTGTTCAGACAAGAGCATTTAGTCTTTTTCAACCTTTTAAATGAAAATATTGTTTGTGAGTTAGAGTTTGTTTTAAGACACAGAGTGAAGAATATTTCCGCTATTTGGTAGTTGTTTTTTCCGGTGTAAAAATTATGACAAAACAATTCTGATTGCATAAGCAGGTAATATACACAGTGTGAACTTCTAGTATTTCAATAGAAGTGCCTTAATTGTGATTACCTAGGTCACCAAACTTGTCAAGAACAAAGTTCAAAAAGCTTAAACATTTTTGCTCTCTTATGCACATGAACACAGTAAGTGTGGATGCAGGGGAGTCCATGAAGATGCATTCTTGAACTGAAGTTTAATTATTTTATCACAATCTATTATTTCCTGCAACCCCTCCAACAAGTAGAGTATTGTTGTTGGAATGGCATAGACAACATTCAATAGGGACTCGATTTTCATTTGAGTAACATTCAGTTTAAAATGAAAATCTTAAGAATGTGGTCCAAGCTTATCCCACGTCAACTCAGAATCTCATCCAAGATTAACCAAGGGAAAAAGAAGACAATGTCTTCTTGAAGAGATTTTTAAAAAATATTTTTTTGTTCATTCTGTTTTTATGATGAACCCTCTTTATGTTTGTACCAGGGAGTTGCCCATCTCAAAAGTAGAGGAAGGCCGCTATTCCATAGCGATCTCTCCAACTGTTGGTACAATTTTCACTGCTCTTTTGGACAATCAGGATCATTCTTGAAGATATAATCGTAGTGACAAATCTGTTCACCAACACTCCATAATCTGTTTCTGATAACCAGTATCCATGATTTGTGGTTGGCAATCCTTTAAGCCACTCTGGCTTCCCTCAAAGCCTTCCATTATATGCTGAGAAAATCTTTTTTTTTCACCATTTGATGCATATTTGTCAATGGCCTTTCTGTTTTCCTTTACTGCTTTGGGTTCTTGATGTTTTAGACATGATCACAGAACTAAAAAGAATAGTGCTCTTTTACTGCTTTGGGTTCTTCTTGCTGCAAAGCAAGAGGCAGAAAACCAAGTAGAAAGAGAGAAATTTATATGTTTGATTGTGGAAGAAAAAACATCCAATTAGAAGAGACATCAATTGCCAAGATCTGATAGTCTAAACTTGCTGAAAGAACAAGCAATCACCAACAGATTGTCCATAAAAGCAAAAGACAAGGGAATTCACTATAAGACATTTTAAAAGATAGAATAGAGTCAAAGCCATCATTTCCAAACCAGCAAGGCTTGATGATGCAAATAAGGATCCAACAACACGTTGTCTGAACTTGGTGTAGCACTAGAAAGTGAACAAAGTTAGCATAGGTATGACCTGCTTAGTGTACTTTCTGAGAACATAACAAGATTATGCCACCGAATGCTTTGACAATTACAAGATGAGAAAAAAAAATGTTGGGAAAGGGGAAAACTGCCCTTACAAAAGAACGTACAAAGCGGCATACTGATGCTTAATATTGATCGAATCACAAGCATAAAATAGGGAATGGCTGTGTCAATCAAAGACTATAGCTGAAGAATGTTAAGAATCTAGAAAATCTGTTTGGAACAAGAATACTGTGTAAATGGACTATGCATATTACTTAAAGAAAACCACGCGAGGGAGGAGGGGGGTGTGGGGAGCATGGTGAATTGCTGTACCAATATTCTCCTTAATAATTGGCTACCCAAAAACCAATCTTCTTCAATTTCACGCTGCAACTCCATCCATGCCCTTTTGTTGAGATATTCCTTTTCACTTATGCTTTCTTACATGGCAAAAAGCATGCCCTCCCCCTGGCTGTTCACACTTTAACCATTTCTCTTTTCTCTATGCTGATTCTACAGGGGTGTGCTTAGTCATTCAATCTGCACTCAATTTATTTGTTTTCTTTTTTTATATATGCTCTTTCCTGCTGCTCATTCTATTCACCTGCAGCCTCTCCCCATTTTCTGAATTGTGCTTGCCAATCTTTTCCTCTCCCATAGCTAACTGTCTTGGTATACTTTTTTATTGATGTCTTTCCTTCGGCACTGACTGTCCATAATCTGTATCCCTTCATATTCTAAGCATGTACTTTTTTACCATTTGCTTCCTTGTCTCTTTTACTTCACTATTTGTTCTTCACATCCCCTATGCCATTTTCTTTCAAAATTGAACTTGTTTTTATTTACTAATCATGGTGCCATCTTTCCTCATCGCGCCCTTTCCTATCCCCTCTCCCATCTTCCTCTGTGCCTTTTCACATTCGCTTCATTCTTCTTCAAGTTGTGTTTGGTATTCCAATTACTTGATTTGTCATTCTTAGGCTTTTTCAAGCTTTGGCTGTGTAAAATCATTGACAAATAAGATGGCTTATCTTGTGGTCTTGAAGTCATAAAATTTTTAACAAAACAAAATCCCCATGAACCCCAGCGCCGCCATTAACCTATCAAGCCAAGCAAATGGAGAGAGATAAGGTTGAAAAAGAATACGCCAGTATAGAAGGGGAAGGAAACATAATGTAAAAGAACACACTTAATGCCTTTGCTGCAGTTTTTAAACTCTTCACGCCCAGCCATAGCCGCCACTCACCTCACTGTTTCCTACAAAACAATATGCATTTGTGTGAATGCTTTAAAAGAAAAGAAAAGAGAACAAATAAACCATCAGTAGCATACAGATTCCAAAATTAAAACTCACCATAGACCATGGCAAGTGACTTACCTCAAGATTTTGCATGAAGTGTGTTGTTTCTCAACGATGCCAATGAGAAAAAATGGGCAGTTCGCAAGAAAAGTTGGAGAAGCCCTACCAAGCCCGACCACAAAACAGCCGCCGCTTCAATCTATCTATAAAATGTAAAAATTAGGGTTTTAGGGTTCACAGAAATGCGATTCGAATTCGGAAATCTGATTTGATTTGGCATATAAAATGCGAGTTGGAAATCCGATTTGATTAATCCGAAAAGTAAATGCAAGGCTTGATGGAGGAACAGTAAACAACCACCGGGGACTTGTTTCACGTCTGGTTGTTTCCGGCGTGAGACAGGTATCTGCCGAAACTTCAAACAATATATAGCCTATCGGCTAATCATTTTCACATCATAAAATTTTGAAAATATCATCTTGTATTAATAACACAATATTTGGTTCTCTTAGCTTTAGACAGAGGGACATGTCAATTTTTTTTACAAGGGGAGAAACCACCTCTAATTTTTAAATGGTTGTAGTTATGCCATATATGTGGGTTAGATTGACCAAATATAAGTTGTCACATTATATTTATTGGAATAAGTCCTCTTGAATTATTTGTGTAGAAATAGCACATAGCCTTAAAATTAACAACTATCCTTGATTTGCACCATATTTTAACTTCTTGATTAAATAATAACAAATAGATGGTTGTATCATTTTAGAATACTATAGTGTTTCTTGAGTTTAAATAGTATGAAATAATTTTGTATGGAATTCTAGAAGGGTTAGTTGTAGCTATGATAATAAAAAAAAAATGAAAAATAGCACTAGTTGATTAGTGCCTAGTTGAATCCATATTTTCAATTTTAATAAACATACAAGTAAAAACCATGATAGTTCACATGAAGATGAGTATTATATAACTCATCCTAGAATGGATTTTACTTAATATACGCGAACCTTTGGGTCATAGGTCATCTTATAAACATGGGCTCAATTAGACTTTTATATCTAGACAAATCATGACCTTGTGCCATAGATGTGAAGTCATAGTGATCTCCTTCCTATACTTAAAGGTTTCTTGATTTTGTGATCTATCATTTGTTGAAGATTATGAATTTGAATAGATTAAACATGGTATTTTAAGAATTAAACAATACTTTCAATACCTAACTTGGTATTGAAGATTGTGGATTTTATAATATTAGTATTATGGATCATATTTCAACATAGAAGTTGTGAAATAATAGTAAAATCCTACTCTAGTGATTTCCCCCTTCTTTACAAAAACCTCTTCATAAGATAAATGATGCAACAATTCACTTTAGAATTAATTATGGGAATAATAGTTAAGCCTAACTCTTTCCTTTAAGAGGTTTGTGGTGATCTATTCACCCTTTGTTCATTATATACATATGTGTATACACATTGTTATTACAAGAATGTAAGAGGTTCCTAAATAGTGTTTCAGGCATGCAAGTCTTCAAATTTATATAATCCAACTATCAAGTAGTATCTTAATATATCATTTCCCACTTATTATGAGTCTCATCTCATGGAACATGGGCCTTTATGTGTCAAAAATAATAAGGGATGAGCTACCTATAGATATCAAGTGCATTATGGTTTTATTAGAGACAGGTGCACTTTGATTACATTAAATGAAGGATTAATTCTAATGTTTCTCTATGAAGTTTCCTATGCATATTAAAAATTTACTATTGTTCTATTCATGTTAAGGATCCTAGAAATATTACCATTTATTATTCTATTGTACTTTGTTATTGGACTTGATCAACCCAATAACTTTGTACATGTGTCTTATAAGTTCTATTGTATTTATTTTCATTCAATTATACTTGACGTATAGAAAAGAGGATGCTCATGTAGTCCGGAATGCATGATTATCATCTTAGAATATATTTTGAGTATATCGATTATATAGTTCAAGGGTGACTGACTACATAGTATGGGATATGTATGTCATTTCACTAGATATATGATTATGTCAACACATGATAAAATGATTTTTTTAATTTAATATTGAAGTTACATGTAAGTGATTAAAATGTTTATATTGAATAAAATTGGTTACATGAGAGAAAATTGATAAGGTTGAAATATATGAGTAAACACATAAAATAACATTAGTTTCATTTCTTTAATTGTAAATTCCTAATATGTATGTATGTATAGATCTTGTCATTGGAAAAAATAAATGATGATTTTCTTGTAATTACTTGTTAACTTAAAATATAATTGAAAAAGTGATATAGCTATGAATTAAAGGATATAGATAAAGTAAATATATATAAATATTATGAAGAATACTTATATTCAATATCAACTTCTTCAATTATTGATTATGTATTTTTTTGAGTTTGATGTAGATGCATCTCATGTGCTACTAGGACAGCAGCTAAATTACAAGGGGAGAATTGTTATGTGACTTTTTCCCCAAGAAAAGAGAGTTATGAAATAATCTTTTAAAATTAAAGGGAGAATAAAGGATATTATGATCCTTTGATTAAAAGAGATATTAATAAAAATATATATGTAAAATACTCTCCTAAGAAGGTGAAAGCATAATTATTTATTTAATGCAACCTATGTGAAAGGGTGTGATGGTTTGAAAACCACTCCTTTTAAGGCTTATATAAGTATTAATGTGAGACTTGGAAAGGAACAAGAGAAAAAGATTAAAAAAAAAAGGAAAATCAAGCAAAGCACATTGCGGGAATAGGGTTCCAGGTTAGCAGGTTGTGAGTAGGATGGAGAAGGGGCACTCCTACAGTGGGTGTCCAACCTGGGGTACAAGTGTGTGCACTCAGGATGGTCCTGGCTAGGGCATTGTTTGTGGCACAAGTGTTGAGCATTGTTCCGGTGGAACCAGCACTCGTGTAGAGCGGCAAAGTCCGCTTTCCTCCCAGACTACTCACAGACAGAAGAGGCTGAACCAAGGACCATTCCAGCAATAGTTGGGAATTTCTTAGGCACATTTCCAAAGATAAGTATTAAAGCTTAATAAATTTTCTGAGCAATAAAGTGATTAAATCTTTGAGTTTATTGAATTAATAATTTATTGACAGCATGATTGAACGTATTTGAACGCAATTTGTTGATCAGTTTATATTATATACAATTTAAACTTCAAAGTCTTTAATTGAGCTTTAAATATTATTCATCTATGGAAATCAATTTAAATCATTGCATTTTAAATGTAGGAATTAGATTCATTTCATTCTTAACATATGGGTAACTCTTTTTCTTGGTTGACGGTCTCCATGATGTCTGTGTTGGTTGATCTAGATGATCTTTTGCCATCTTTATATTTATTTCACTGGGGCAGTCTTCATGACGTTCGTGCTCTCTTCATCTACCTGGACGATCTCCTTGACGTCTGTGGTAGTGCTTTTGTTCTTGTGGTGGTTCCTAGATGATCTTTTTAACATCTATTGGTGGTATTCTTCCCTTTGTGCAATCTTTGATGAGCTGGCCTCCAAGTTTTCATGGCCTTTGTATGGTGGTGGTCTATTTGGCATCCATTGTGGGTGTCGTTCGGCTAGCATTATTGCTTTGGGTACTTACATGTTTTGCTTTGCTGCGACGGTCTTCTAACGTCATGGGTGGCTTGATTTGGCATGCTTTTTTTAATATTTGGTGTACTAGGCTACTCTTTTCCAGCTTGGATTTCTTCATCTGATTGGTTTGGATTTTCATAAGATTTTACATTTATGGAAAGGTTAGTGGTGGCGCCATTGTTTGGGATGGTCGTTAGCAATGGTCACTTCAGTACTATCTCTTTTAATTTGTGGCATCCTCTCTTTGTGATAGTTTTTCTATGTATGTGTGGCAGTCTTTTAGTTCAATGAAGATTTGTGCCTTGAACTGGGCGGAAAGGTTGGCAATTTGTGTGAGTACTGTATCACACATGCTTGTATTTTAATGATTGTCGTCCTCACCTTGGGTGGTGTTCCATATGTGCTTTTTAATTTCCTTCGTGGCTTTATTCTTCTTGTGTTTTTTCTTAAGTTTATATTTCTCTGCAAGGTAAGGAAGTGGTCTATTCTCTGGGATTTAGCATGGACAGCCTATTTCGTATCTACGTCCCTCCAAGGTATGTGGAAATTCATGTTCATTTTCTCAACTATGAGGAATTGATTCAGTCTGCTTTTGTAGTGCATTTCCCGGAGGTTGAGAAGGCGTTAATGACAGTCCTGAATAAAGACTGACTTGAAATGCATCCAATGGCTTTGTCGAATGAATTGGATTCTTTATTTCTATCTAATTTAATGGATATTCTCTAGTGCACCGACACTATGAAATTCATAGTCGGAAGCTTCCTCTCACCATATGTTTGTCCTATGTATATTCTTGAACCGGCTTTGGAGTGTTATGACTTCAGGGCGGGTTCAAACCTTGTGGGTGGCATCTTTTTATCGAGAAACTCTTCTCTCATCTGCCATTTTGCATTCCATTCTAACTGACAATGGTGTAGGATCTGGTTTCTTCTCGTTCTTCTCGTTTCAGGTCTCAGCTCTGTCGTTTGCACTCTTTGTTGGGTTTTTGTTTAGTTGCAAAATTGAAATTTCTGTTCAAAGCAACTCGGTTTTTGTTTAAACATGTGTTGGAGGACCCCCCGTATGCTCCATATTCTGTGCCCCCCACTGATATGGCTTCTTTAGCCGAGAGTGGTGTGTAACAACTTTCTTTCTCTAGTCAGTTTATGGGTTCATGAATTTTGGTATAACCCTGTAAATGTTGTTTTGGGCTCAGGTGCTATATGTAATTCTTCTTGCAAACGTTTTGTGATTGAGTGGTTCTATCAATCCTCTACACCCCTGCTTTTTGTAATCTCTTTTCCATATCAATAGAAATACTATAGTGGCTTTACGACTTTTACCTAAAAAAAAAAAGACAATTTGTTAATATGATTCCAAAATAAGTCATTTCCCTGGTTCAATTATCCTCAAAAGTGAATACGTCTACCCAATACACTTCTCAAATATTATACTAAAACCACAAAGAATAATACTGGATGTGGTAAAACGTGATGAATTCCAATAACTATATACAAACCAACCATATTAATAATGTAGGAATTTTGTGTTCCCCTAAGAATCCTCCTACATCAAACACCTTAGGTAAAATGAAATTCACTCCCTAAATTTCCAAGGTTTGGAGGGAAATTGAGTTGGTTTCACTAAGTACTCCTCATATTGACTATTCTTGGTGATTTTCCCAATTTTGTTATCGAATTTTCCTTAATTCTTCTTTTGGTTGTGAAAATATGGGAATTTTTCCAATGTATTCTATATTTCTTCCTTCTAAGTCCCCCTTATGATGGTAGTACATATATGCAATATTGAATATTTTGGATATACCTAATCCTTCTAATAGATTTATCTCATATGCCTTTCCTAAGTCAAGCCTCCTAAAAATCCTACAAGTATCAAACTTCTTCATTTTAAGTTTATTATATGTCCTAACTTGAAATTTCTCCTTTCAAAGTACACATTACTTCTTCTCCCACCACAAAATATGTCTTATGGTAATTTTGCATCCTAATTGTACTTACCATTCATCTTCTCTAAATGATTCCTTATCTTGGCATGTACCTTCCTCATATGTTAAACAAAATCCTCTACCTCTACACTTATTTTATCTTTCTTGTCTCTCAACTCTAATACATTCCTTGGGTTGTCACTATTTACAATCTAAAATGATGTCTTTTGGTACTCCTATTTATTAAATTATTGTATGTGAATTTTTTCTACTATAAAACCATGTCCTAATTCCTCGTATTATCTCCAACCATGCACACAAGCTTTTGTTTACTAATTATGTTTGTTTATCGATCTGTGAATGGTATGCTAAGATAAATTTTAGGCCTATTTCCATCTTCTTCCATTAATTCCTCCAAATGTATCCCACCAGATCAATATCTCTATACAAGAATATTCCCTTCAACATACAATGCAATCTTACTACCTCTTTGAAAAATATATTTGCTATATGTGTCGTGTCATTACTTTTCTTGTAGGGAATAAAATACACCATCTTAAAAAATCTACATGCTACTTCCATGATTTGATCATTTCTCATTTGCATCCTTGGTAGTCCTAATATAAAATCCATACTTATGTCCTCCCATGGTTTCTATGACATTTGTAGAAGAAGGTGTAACTCAACATTCTAACTACTTCCTTTGGAAACTTGGAAATTCCTACAACCTTGAACAAATTTCCTCGCATCCTTGTATATGAGTGACCAAAAATAGTTCTTAATAATTAAGGAAATTATCTTGTTTGACCCAAAATGTTTGGCTAAGCCTCACAATTCTTCTCCTTGATAAGGATTTTTCTCATAGAGCTCTTAGGTATACACAACTATTTCCCTTTAAATCACATCTCACTATGAGTTGATTAATCCAACCAATTACCTCTATCCACGCTTACCAATTATTTAGATGCCTTACATGCCTTCACAAAATCTAGATATATCTCATAAAAATATTTCTACTCCTCAAAACCAACTAATTCTACTCTAAGTTTTGTTAGTAGATTGTCTTCTACTTAATGTATCGATGACCTTGTTTGACTTACCATTTTTATGTTTTAGTATAAAAGTGTAACGTTGCATGAATTCTACCCATCACATATGTCTTATATTTAACTTATCTTGAGTGTTCATGTGCTACAATGTATGATGATCAATGTACAACATAAATTGTGTGGGCAAAAAATTATGTCTACTTCTTTAGCACGTGTATTATGACATATAACTCTTGGTTATAGAATGAATATTGCTTCTTGGAATCATTTAATTTTTCACTAAAATATTCTATTAGTCATCCTCCTTGGTTTAATATTTCCCAAATTATATTCCCACTTGCATCAAAGTATACTTGAAATTATTTATTAAAATTAGGTAAGACAAATACTATTTGTTTTGTTACTTTCTTCTTTAATAATTAAAGCCTCTTATTAGCCCTTGTGGTCCTTTTAAATGCTCTCTTATCTACCCTCATTGTCTCAGTTAGTGGTGCATAGTGGTGCATAGTGGTGCATAGATATGACTAAATTTTCTTATGATTTTTTTAATAACAAATGTCCAATCATTGAAAACATTTTACCTCTCCCATATTTTTTGGTGTAGACCATTCCATAATGGCTTTTACTTTATCTAGATCCATCTTCAAACCCTTGGTTAAGATCGCAAAGCCCAAATACACTAGTTTATCTTTCATGAAGCTACACTTTTTCAAAATGAGCAACACATTATCTTCTCTTGATCTTTGTACTACCAACTTGATATGTTTTAGGAATTCTTCCTTGGTATTGCTACAAATTAGAATGTCATCTAAATAAAATATCACAAACTTACCCAAAATTTTCCTTAATACATCATTCATCAACTATATAAAGGTTCTTGTAACTTTGGTCAATTTGAGAGGAATAACAAGCCACTAATATAGCCCCTAATTAGTCTTAAAAGTAATCTTCCATTCACCCTCTTCCCTTAACCTAGTATGGTGTTAGCAACTCTTTAATCAATCTTAGTGAAATATTTCACTTCACTTATATAATCCATGATATCATCTAGCCTTAGCAATGAGAACTAATAACTCACACAAATCTTATTGATGTCTTTGGATTATGTGCACGTCCTTCACTCATTATCCTTCTTGAGTGTCGGTATCATAGGTACAATGCATGGACTCAAACTCTCTTGGATCAAAAATTTCCTTTTGCAAACTCTTGTATCTATCTAGATTTAGCTCCTCGTTCTCTACTAATATCATTTTTTGCAACACTTTGTTTGAAAATATATATCTTGGAATAAGATCCATGTGGTGGTTGATACAACTTACTATTGGCAACCCTTTTGGAATATTATTGAATATGGTATCTTTGCATTCTTATAGAAATTCTAAAATTTCTTATGATGCTTCCTCATTACTTATGATGACACCTCTTTCATCTACAATAGTACACAGGTCATGGGAATTAGTCCATCCAAAAACTTCCTTCCATATACCAAGCATATCCTAGCACCAATATAAACTTGGTCTTCTTTGTCCATAAGCATTAAATTGTGCCTTCAACCTTTTTTGGTTATAGTATATGTATTTTCTCTCTCATCATTTATAGCCTTCCATTAAAATATCCATGGCCTCCCTGACAATAGGTGACACACATCCATTAGCATTACATCATGCAAGACTCAATCTTGATAACTTCCTATTTTTAATCTTACCTACCATTGTTCATTGACCATTACCTTGTGTTCTTTTCAGTATTGGTTTGGGTGCTTCTAAAATTTTGCTATCTATTTTTGAATAGGTTCTTTGTATGAATTTTAGATGCAAAGCAAGATAAAAGTGTAAATTTGCATGAATTCTACCCAAACTTGCAAGTGTAGGATATGGTTTCCTCTTTTGGTCATTTCAACTTTTGAAGGAATTTTTTGAGGTTGAAAAAGAAACTAGTTCTCAAGTAGCTCAAAGTTAATGGAATTTAAGGCCTAAGACCACCTAATTAACTTATTCTTTTGGTGTTATTGTTATATGATTTATAAATTTAAAATCAATTGCACTTCTAAGATTGTTGCTTGATTAGGTGAAGATTTAAACAAGAGGTTAATAAATGAAAATTTAGTAAATAATTTCTTTAGATCCACTATTGAGTCATCAAAACCAACTGGGTCAAGAGTTGATTGAATTGTAGAGAATGTATTTCCATTATTTTTTTATTGGTGAACCATTTGGCCATCTTCACATTGGGAAATTTTGAACAATACTAACATCTTCATTTATCCTTTTATCCACATCTAAGACATAATGTTTAATTCCTTGGGATTCAAAATAATAGTTGACCTTGATGAAGAGGGTATGGAAGATTCTTGTTGTGTTGCATTCTTATGTCCATGAGGTAGGGAAGGAATTTTATAGATTATTAAACTTGAATTTTGAGGAGCAATCGCACCATGGTTGTTGTTTCACTTGGGATGTCTTGGGGATGGTGTAACATGTCTATAAAATAATGTTGTTAGTTTTTAGGTAACATTTATATGAAATTGTTATGATATTAGAATATCTTAGTGTCCCCTCATTTTGTGAAAGTCATAAAACTTTTAAGGATGTAAATCCCTAGGCTTGTAATGCATGTTGAATTTGTTCTCTTTGAAGGTGGAACACTTGTTATCCCTTGGGTAATAGTTATTTTTATGAGGATAATCCATGGTGTTTTCTATTTTGTGGACATTTTGGTTCTCTTAGTTTATGTTATTGTTATTAAATTATTATTGTAAATGTGATTATTACCACTTTGTTGATTTTACTCTTTAAGTTTTTTGGTACAAAGAGATTGTTATTATTGTTCTCATGTTTTGGCTACAAATTTGGCCTTGGGTGATTAACCTTCCATTAAATCCATATTTTCTTTTATTGTTATCAATGATTTATCAAATTTAATCAATTTCAATCAGAAATGTGCTCTTTAAGTCTTCTTCACATGATATAGAGGGGAGTTTTTGGACCTCCTCTTGGGTATCCCTACGTAGGGCATGCAAGAAGATATCACATAGTTCTTGATGATCCTTATGGGTAGAATTTGTAGATAAGTACAAATCTTACCTCCATCGAGTCAAAAAATGGGTAATTGATTCGTTGTTATCCTAGTTTACATTCAAGATTTCTTTAGTTCTAGTTTTGACTAATTTGTTCATGTCAAAACCTAAAAAAAAGTATTTAATAAGTTACCCAAAAGAATGGATCAGAATAATAAATACTATTAGTTGAGATAAATTCATTCTATTACTTTGGGAAGGTTTAATTAAATATTGTATCCCAACATAAAATTTCTTGGATAATTATGGGATATTTTTTATGTGAGCCTTTGGATCCCCATAAAAGTGGTCATCCATGGAAGGTGACGGTCCTCTAAAAGTGGATCCTACAAGGGGACTATATAACTTTGGAAAATCAAAAATCTTGATTTTGATTGTTGAAATATAGGTGTCATACAAATTTGCTTCTTATAATTCCCTTGTTGGAATATGTGAGGGGACATATAATTTTACACTTTGTTTATAGGTACCCCACTATATTGGCACGTGCTTATTGTGTTGAATGGTTGAGGTGGAGGTGTAGGTGTGAAATCCTCATTACATGAATTATACAAGTATATATTTAAGTAAAAAGGTGGTTGAGGAGCTCTCTTGATTCAAGTCAATAGGAGTAGTAATGAAGGGGTTGGTGTTTGTGTAATTCTTAGGATTCTAAGACTTTGTATTCTTCTGTGAGAAAATTTGATGAGGAAATTCGACACCTTCCATATCCATCATATTGATTCTTTGCTCCAAGTTAGTGATAAAAGTTTCTAGGTGGCTTTATGTAGTTGGACCTATATTTTTGGCTTCACCACCTTGGACAAATTATATTGGTCATTTGGGCTTGTTCATCATGAGGAATATGAATCACTATTACCATTTTATGAGGTTCCACCTCTATTTGTGATTTCTATAAGAAATTTTGTTCATTTTGGTAGGTTAATTCAAAAGAATTGTGAACCACTTAGGCTTCAACCAAAATTTTCCTTACACCCACCTTATTGTTGAGGTGAGTGGTAGTCTCCATACATGGTGTAAAATTGAAATATTTCTTATGAATATCTAATCAAACCATGGTAATTTAGTGTTGTTGAAGGGTGGGATTGGGTGTTAAGGCCATCCCTTGGTGTTGTTTTCACACAAGGTTGTTAAATATTGTCATATTTTAATTCTCTCCTAAATTTTCTTCATGTTCTTGTTAGGTATGTTTTGAGTTGGTATCTTCATAATCATATATGTTTTGTATAGGATAAAGAAGATAAATAAGAGGGTCAAGTGTATAAGAGTTAAATGGTCAATAAGAGGGACTTAATCTTAAATTCTCCTTTGTTTAGACATATTTGGGGGCACCATAGGTACAAACAAATTAATGGAGCATGGAGAAGGTGAGAAAGAATGAACATAGGGAATTTATGAAGAAAGACTTATCACAAGGATTTGTCTTTCATGTTGGATTCATCAAAATATGTTGATCTACAATTAGCTCATAAATGATTATTCATGTTGATTTAATGGTTTGACAAATTTACTCTTACTTGTGTGGTAATAGTTGGTCTAGTGGTGATGAGTGGGTTGGACTACCCTCTTCACATGGAAGAAGTATATTAAGGATGTCATTCACATTTTCTTAATGTGTAGTTTCTATATGAAGGGTGATGAGCCCTAGGAATTTCTAGTTCTTGGCTTTAGTTTCATGTTTTTTTTTCATTTCTGCTAAACATCAAGGGACATTTTCAAAACCTTTTTCATATAGTTTAAATAATTTCAAAGCATTTAAGGATGATATATTATATTAATGGATGGATGTGTGAACTTTGAATGTCTATTAGAGTTAGTAGAATTTTATGATTAATCATAGTTGTTAATAATGAAAATTTACTTTAAGAAATAAAACTAACCCCTATAGTGAGGAACCTATCCACCTGCAACAAAAGGATTCTCAATGCACAACAAAAGGATGAAAGTTCAACACAACCAGAGGAATCAACCAACTATGGTACATGCATATTTCTAGAATAAGATGCACTCAAGGGTTTTAGGATGTGAACATGAATATCTATGTGTCACTCCACTTTTTCAATAAATCGTGGAGGAAGAATTTTGTTCTAACAAGGGATAGTAGTTATAATAAAGACTACCATGTTAGGCACAATTATGTTATAACAGTCTTCTTGATTTTTGTATAATCCTTATTAGATTCTAACACTTCTACTTCCACCTGCTTTTATATTTCTATTAAGTTAAAGACCTAGTCCTCTTCATGTTTTCTTGGAAGAGTTGATAGTTGCAATAATAGGACTCTCACAGACCTTATATATGGGGATACTCTTGTGAAAGACTGCAGCTAGATTTTTGCATGAAACTAGATCAAATATTAGATTGATTATATTCTATTTTGAGTTATGTATGTGTTGGATTACAATAAATAAGAATATTTTTGTTGCATGATTTCCTAAGTTAGTCATTGAAAGGAGATACTATGGAATGCAATAGCTCAAGAAAGGGCCACTTGAGGTATTACATCATCCACATTATCTTAGATGGTTAGTTAGATTCTAAATTATATTCTCTTAAAGTATAGTTCCCAGTTTACATTACATTAATTTTTATGTTGTCATTTTTGAATTGAAGCCTCTCATTTGTAATTATGTTCAATTCTATTAAAGTAATTAGTTAAATTACATTTTGTTGTAGCATAGAGAGTCACTAGCTACATTCCATAAATAATAAGTACTCATAGCAATTACAGTAATTAACATTTTCTTACAGTATTCTTTAATTAGGAGTTAGTTTTAGTTAAGGAGCTTTTAGACGAGTTTACTTTTGTTCAAACCTTATACTCAAACAATTTAGGAAGCCTATGATTCTTAACTGCATATATAGTGCCTACATCATCTCAAGTTCACGATTCCCTGGTTGAAAATTTAATGAAGCCCCTTTTGAACAATGGGTTGCTTAATTTGGGGATCCTTAAGTTTGTTAAGTTATGCGTATGATTATCTACATCGGTTAATTAGACATTAGGGGAAGCTCTACAAAGGGTATCAATTCTTTGTTGGTTTATGTTTAACAATTCCTTTAAATGGGTGTTTTAATGGTCAAATAAAATATTTTATATTTCAATAGCCTCCATATGAGCATTCTTTCAATGTATTCCATCAATAATAATTTGTTTTTAAAAAATAGTAGCAATAGTGATGGGGTTCATTTATGTCCCATTTATCCCATATTATATCCTTTTCACTATATTATAATGATCACATTTGTGCTTCATTTTTATATCATACCATGATCTTTTTAATATTTATGTTGCATATGATTAAATAAAAATAAGTGATATTTAATTTAGTTTTGATGTAAAATATGAAAAATAGCTATTAGACGATATTTACTAATAAGTGTTACCATTTTAGCTTGAGAAAATAGATCTTGTAGCATCTCAAAGGTGGAGATAAAATTAAAAGAGTATAAAATAAAAGTGAATAATTTTAAAATTATTAAAAATAAATTCCCACATGCAAGAAAATGGAGTGAAGAAGAGGTGCTCAATGGGAAGTGTAAGATGGAATTAGATCTCTCAGTGAAAGACAAGGCAATCAAAAACCCTAAAGAAGGAATATATGTGATGGGGAATGTGGAGAAAGATAAACAACTGATAGCAGAAAATCTTGTTGAGAAAAGAATAAAACCAGGAGACAAATTTTCCCCAAGCACTTCCTTATCAACTGGTTGAGAAGGAAAGCCAGGTGGTTGATAAGGAAGAAAAAAGATATTGGTAGGGGGGGAAACCATTGTTTTCACAAAATCTACTAAGAAAGGGGAAGTGATGCAGGATCTAAGTGAGGTAGAAGCCATTTGGAAGTAGGCTACAAACTACTCAGGCTATCTAAGGCTCTCAGAGAGGGTTTGGAAGGGGCAGACTTAAATGATGGGGATAAAAATGACTTGATTGGATCTAAACTAGAGATAGAAGAATCATTGGAAGAAGTTGATATTTAGATGGAGGAGGGGCTCTTTAATTTAGAAGATCAAAAAGAGGCAACAAACCTTGAACCAACCATCTCGATGAGAGGTAAAATGGCGATAAAACAAAAGGATTTAGTGAAGAAATCCCCATATTTTGGTGAGGGGAAGAAGAAAGGCAAGTTAATATTACCATAATGCTAAGATCAGGGAAGGGAATCTCCCTTCTTGGGGAGAAATGGGAATCATATCCTAGAACGTTAGGGGCTTAAATGCCCCTAACAAAAAACACTTGGTTAGGCATTGCATGGAGATATCCATGGTTGACATATTCTTGATTCAAGAATCTAAGATGAGCAATATGGAAGTTGAAATACTTAAAAATAAATGCAAGGTTTGAAATACGAAAATAGTTGACTCAAAGGGAGCCTCAAGAGGATTGATCATGCTTTGGAGGTCATAATCAATCTGCATAGAGAGGGTGGCAGCAAGCAAGCATTGGCTAGTGTGTAAGGTAAGGAGACTAACCTCTTGTAATGTCCCCTTTCTAGCACACGTTGTATGGTGTTGTTGTTAGCCTAATCTCTCCATGGTTCCATAGGCTAACCAAGAAATTTAAGGGATCTTGTGGATATTTGTCTTGGGCAGTTTCAGTTATAGGTGATTCTAAGGAGTTTTGATGTGTTTTTTTGGGGATACTTACTATTTATAGTAAGTCGGCTAGACCAGGTCAGGATCATCGGTGGTTCGTAAATAATATCCAATCAATGGCTATTGATGATATTGAGTTGATATTTTTAATAATCATTTGTGATTATTAATTAATTTATCAATAAAGTTAAGTTCTAAAGTTAAATTAAAAATATTTAACTTTATTGATATGGGAACTTAAGTTAAAGGGAAAGTAATTTAAATATTAAAATTTCCCTTTATTAAAGTATGTGGAGACATGAATGTTAAAGGAAAAAATATATATCTTTTATCCCACATTGGCTGGAAAAGTGTGTGAACTCTCCCAGGAAACTTATAAAAGGATCTTAAGGGCTCATTTATGGAGATGATTGGTTTATGTTTGGTTATTATTTTCTCTGGAAGAATTTTGGTAAGCTTTGGCTTTCAGCAGGTTTGAGGACGGAAACCCTCGAGCTTGGAGGCAGTGGAAGGAAACCCATTGTCTGTTGGAGATATCATATGCAATTCTAGATCTTATTTCTAAACTGATAGTTATATGATTTACATTGAAAAACTGTTGCAAGTTATTGGATAAATTGAAATCTGTTTGCATGCAAATTATTTGTTAAATCTTCTATGGTAAATTTGGAAAAAAAATTGGGCAAACATCCACAAGGGATGTTTCACCTCTAATTTACAACTCAACATAGTTAATGTGTATGGCCTATCCTCTTTTGTTAAGAAAAAAGATACATGGGGAGAAACAGAAAACTTCATAGCTTTAACACCAGTTGAAACATATATAATGGGAGGGGATTTCAATGCTATCCTACATAGTTATGATAAAAGAGGAGGAGTTGAAATAAAACCTCAATCTCATATATATTTTGAGGTATTTGTTGGGAATAACCAGCTGATGGAAAGTCAATTAGCTAATGGAAACCACACTTGGACAAATAGGAGATTAGGTTTCAACAGTATTGCAGAAAAATAAGACAGATTTTTATTCAAAGGATATTTGGGCTCCTTTCCATTTTCACTCGAAGGTAGCATTATCTCACAGTTTGGATCATATCATTATCCAATCCAACTTGACATTCTAGGGGACAAAAATACAATTAGGTGCCCTTTGAAGTTGAAAACATGTGGATGAAAGACAAAAACTTCTTCACATTGATAAAGCAATGGTGGGGAGAAGCAAAGACAATAGGCACCAAGATGTTTTTTGTAACAACAAAATTGAAACTAATTAAACAGTAGTTGAAAGAATGGAATAAAATAAGTTTAAAAAAATTGAAATAAAAAATAAGTAGAAGAATTGAGGACTCTAAATGAAGAAGTTCTCATAGCAGGAATGGATAGAGAGGTGCTCCTAAAAGAAAAGGAACTATTAAGAGATTATGAGGAGTTTCTTTTTAAAGAAGAAACCTATTGGAGATAAAAATCCAGGGAAAGCCTAGATCAAGGAGGGAGATAAAAACTCTAAATAATTCCACAATGTAACAAAAGTGTGCATGGATACCAATCGAATTACAAAAATCAGGAGAGTGGATGATGAGATTCTTGAAAAACCATAAGGGATTGCCAAAGAAATAGTGGAATAATGCATAAAATTTCTTAATAATTAAAATGGGTCTAACTTGGAGTCACAAAATTAGCTCATTCAAAGCATCCCATGATTAATAAAAGATTATCAAAATTAGATGTTGATGGATGCTTTACAGAAGAATAAATCAAAATGACAGCTAACTAGCTCCATCCGGACAAAGCCCCTAGTCTGGATGCTTTTCCTACCAACTTCTTCCAGAAATGTTGGGATATTATGGGGGAGGTAGTAGTAGCCATTGAAGGTTCAAGGATCACATGGAAGGTGTTAAGAGATATAAATAGTACATTCATTACCCTCATTCCTTAAAAAGAAAAACCCACATCTTTGGATGATTTTTGTCCCATAGCTTTATGCAACACCATTTACAAAATAATGGCTAAAGCAACAACAAATCAAATAAAATGAATCCTTCCTAACATAATTTTGAATGAACAAACAAGATTTGTGTCAAGCAAATCAATATTGGAGGGCATGATAATATCCCAAGAAGCAATTCACTCCATTTAGAGAACTAAAAAGCAATGCATGTTGATAAAACTAGATATAAAAAGGCATATGATCATGTAGATTGGTGGTTCCTTTGCAAGGTGATGGAGGCATTCAATTTCAGTAAGGAGTGGGTAAACTGGATGTTCAATTGTATAGCTAGCCCCAGATTCTTGATTCTCATTAATGGCTCTCTAGAAGGATATTTTGAGGCTTTGAGAGGAATTAGACAAGGGTATCCCCTCTCCCCCTTCCTATTTATCATCATGGTTGAGGCATTGGGAAGATAAATATCCATAACAGCTGCAAATAGCGGGTTGGAGGGCATATAAGTCACCGGAAATGTGCCAGACATTACACATCAACAATTCACAGATGATGCAATGCATTTTAGAGTAGCTCAACATGAGGAGGCACTACGATTGAAAGAAATCTTGGACTTATACACTATTTCCTTGGGGCAAGAGGTAAGTGAAGTTAATCAAAGATATATTTCTTTCACACAAATCTCCAGAAGGAACAAGAAATTATTAGATCCCTTAAATTCAAAAAAGTTCATTTGCCCAACAAATATCTAAGACTCCCTCTTACAACGAAACTGAGAAATGGAAAACTGTGGGATCCCCTTGAAGACAAAATCAATAATCGGTTGGAACCTTGGATAGGGAGCTGATTGTCATGAGCAGGGAGAATAACCATGTTAAAGGTTGTCATTTATGCAATCTCTATCTATCTATTGTCATGTCTCTCTCTTCCTACAGGAGCATACCATAAGTTGAATCAAAGCATGAGGAAATTATTTTGGCAAGGGACCTCAGACCAAAGAAAGATTTCTCTCATAGCATGGAACAAGATATGCAAGAAAAAAGTTGCAGGCGGTACTAGTCTGAGAGACCTTTTAAAGCAAAACAAATATCTAGGGGCAAAGTTAATTTGGAAAATATATACAGACAAGAACTCAAAATGGGCCAAGATCCTCCAAAATAAATATTTGAATAACAATGATGAAAGGAGCATTATGATTTTAAACAATCTACCTCAAGGATCAAGAATATGGAATTTCATGAGGGGATGTCAATCCCTCGTCACATACTATTTGTCATGGGACATTTATGATGGAAAACCCATCTTATTTTTGGAAGACTCGTGGGGTGGATTCCCAAGCTTGGATAGTTTCTTGGATGTGGGGCAACTGAGAAGAATTTTATTACAAGCTTGGGGATTGCACGCCAAAGACTATATACAAGTAAGCAACAAGGATGGTATTCTAACCTAACATTGGAAAGAGTTGGGTTCGTTGGGACTGCCACCCAAAGAACTCGAGCAATTGCAAACAATACTTAAAAATAGGGCAATCACCATCTAAGAAGGTAAGGACAAAATAGTGTGGACTAGCTCAAAATTTGGGTAGTATAATGCAAAATACAGTTACAAAACTTTAGAGAAGGATGAGACAGTGACTTCATTACCTTTGCATCTCTACTAGCACAAACATTGTCTTCCAAAAGTTGGAATCTTCACATGGGCAGCTTTGCAAAACAAGTTGCTAACAGCTGACAAGTTTTCCAAAATGGGATATCAAGACCCTCGAGATGTGTCGTTTGCAAAAGAAATTAGGAAAATGTGAATCACATATTGCCAAATTGCCCCTTCTCGTAGGAATGTTGGAGACGGATATGTGCCAATCTTGGTTGGGTTAGCGCATTACCTAATGATATCCTCAGCCTATTTAAATTATGACACATTTTAAGAAAGAATACAATTTTCTCAGTCTATGGATAATTAGCCCTTCAATTTTGATTTGGGAACTATAGAAGGAAAGAAATAGGAGACTATTCCAAGAGAAGGATATGATTCTTACCTCCTTCCTTAATAAACTAGAAGTTGTCATTGTGGAGGTGGGGAACAACAGGGCAGCAGGGCAGAACCCTCAAAAGTATTCCTTTTCGTATTTGGATTCTAGAATGAGGCTAGCATGGTTTGGTTTACGCATACCATTTGTTATTGGTATGGGAGAGAAGAAAGGCCAATCATTGAGAGATAGTGCATCTTAGATCCATCCCACACACAGATGGTATAAACTGAACTTCCATGAGGCATCCAGGGGTAACACAGGTATCTTTGGAGCAGACTGCATTGTAAGAAATTGGGAGGGTCAAACAGTAGGTAAGCTTTTGAAGCCCCTTCTAGAAGGATCAAACAATGAGGAAAAATTTCAAGCTCTCATGTGTGTTCTCCAAATCTGCTAGGAGTTAAAAATTTAGAACATTGAAATAGAAGGGGACTCCACCCTGGTTGTGAAAGTTCTCAGAATAAAGAAAGTTATGAACTGGAAACTCCAAGCCTATTTGGATAAGATGGTTTAAATATTTAGAAACTTTAATAACTACACAATAAGTCATGTATACAGGGAAGCAGATGGGTAAGCAGATGGACGTGCCAATAATGGGGCAGATGGCGTTAGCCATAAAAGCATAGGGGTAGCACTCTAATGTCTACCATGTAGCAAAGGTAAAATATAGGGAGAACTCGGCTTACAGTTTACTATGTTTGAATTAGAATTAATGCCAAAATGTTTAGTTAGTGGAATTGTTATCAAATGCTAAAACTAGATGGAAAGAGTATGAAGAAGCAATGGGTAATTAATGCCATCCATTGGAGTAAATAAAACCTGTGCGAATACATTATTTATGGCAGATGGGTGGAAGATTTTCTCATTCTGTGGTGACAAAGCTCCCTCCTTTGGCTCTGTAAGTATAGATATGCCAATTAGGTTGACATGTTCTAAAATAAAAATAGCATTTTGGGGAATTATTTTAGAGCTTAGACTGAAATCGATATTTATGGTGGAGGGAAGGAAGTTGGTGCTGGAAGGCATCAAATTAATTTTAGGGGATTCATGTCTACAGATGAAAGATATAGGGTGAACACCGACATTGCATCTCGTTTCATGGTAGCTCTTTTGGATTCGAATACCTCCAAAGGAATAGCTCTCACAATGGAGAGACTTTTAATCAGACTGGAGCTTTTAGGGGGGTGGAGGATATAAGGGTAGCGAGAGGGTTGAGCTTGAGTCTCGAACTAGTTTGGAACTGGGCTTGGATAGGCGACTTCTTCGACTATATTCAAACATTAGTAGGAAGGTAAGCCGTAATACCAACAAATGCATTTGTGTTTAATCTCAAGTCGATTGCGTAAGGGTATAGTATCAATTTTTTTGTGCACGGTCCCTAAAGAATGTTCAACCCTGCGTGGCAATCCTTTTAGTAAAAATGTATGTAATTGATGAATATCGGCCCTGCGAGGCATACTTTTTTTGTAAAACGAAGATCTTATATTGAAAATGCCTGGTCCTACGTGACCATAGCTCTTAGTCTAGGTGTTTTGAATTTTAAGAGATGGGTAGGGTTCAAAGCGATGCCCGAGAGGCACACATCAATGTATATTTCATCCTTTGATCAATACAAATAATCTATCTTATATATAAAAAATAAGAAGGTGGAGACAAAATAGTTTGAACGGATAGTGGGTTTGCTCCCTATTGGTCTCAGGTTCGACTCTGCGCCTAGGTTTAAGAGGTGGGACTTCTTGAGGGCGGAGGATCTCACCTGCAGGGTACTTGTCTTGCCCTAGCTTGCCTCAGGTACCCAAGGTAAGGGTTGTTGGGCTGTTGGGCTAGGTCGCGGGGACACCCCTATAGTATAAAGAAAAGAAAAAAGGTGGAGACAAAATATTTCCCCTAGCCCATGGATGCAATGTGAATGCACATGTCAACATATTTAATTCTTGCTAATAATCAAATGTTAAGTAATTATTTGCTTAGTTTATACTTTAGCTCATTTGTTACATTTGATGATGTCTCAATTTTTTACTTTTCTATCATGGAATGACTATGGGCTAAAAATAAATTTTCATATCATTTAGTTGTAACCAATTAACATATTGGTTATTTTGTCTTGTTGTAGGCTAAGAAAATTCTTCTATTTTGAGTCAATTGTTTATAGGATATTGGTAAAAAATAGTCTAAAATTTGGGGTGTAGGAGACAGTTGAGAGGAGAGGAGTAGAGGAAAATATAATTTTTTTAAGGATATAATATAATTATCAATCACATTTTAAAATAAGGTCTATAACATATCATTCCTATGTGAATAGAGAGGAGGGCCTACTCACAAGAACCATTGACAATTTGTGTCTTTCAATTTATTTTGTTATGTGATTTCAATTTGTATGTGTTATAATTTTCAAGCTATGATTAGGTGGTTCGACCTTAATACATGAAAAGATTAAACACAATAATTTATATTTTGAAGAAACATAGAAAGCATAAATTAATTTTATTATTTATTTAGCAATTAGCTCATGATTATTATTTCTTGTTATAATTTTTTTCCTCTTTGGATAGTTTAATTTTTAACATTTTATCTATAGTTTCTATAATGTGAAAGCTATAGTTTTTGTCACTTGTGTATATTTGTTGTAGTGGATTACAATCTTGCGATCCACTCATAGCTCTTATAGTAGCTTAAACATTTTTTGTAGTAACCAATTGTTAGTGTTTAAAATTCTTACAATAATTTTAAAAGAATAATTTTACTTTTAGTTTTAGAATAGATGTATTCCATTACTCTCAATCTCACTACCTACAACACTTGTGTATATAACTATTATGCCTTTTGTAAGTTTATGCCCTATATTGATGCAATGATCAATTGATTTTATTTCTTGAATACTAAGTCTATCACATGACCTATCTTAGTTTAAATGGGCTATCGAGTAGTAGGCACACCTTCTCTTAACACTCTCAATGTTTCCTTTACTAGATTTAGCCTCAACCTAGAACACATAGGATTGTAACATTAAATATGACATGTAAATTCAAAACAAAATGTTCTAAGTCTCAATTCATTTAACTATTGTTTTGATTTGTTGAATGTTTCTTTGTTTGGGTTGAAATTGAAGTGTTGCCACTTACTTTATTTATTTTTTATTGAATTGTTTGAGTTTCTAGCAAAGTGTTTGTTATGGGAATTTTTTCCCAAAATGAGAAAGAAAGTTATTATATGAACAACTCTTTGGAATTATAAAAGGGTAAATTTTATTTCAACTTTATTTAAAAAGGGAGATAGAAAAGTAAAAGTTATTGTGACCCTTTATTTAAAAGGGGAATAATAATGAATATTTTTAAAGACCATTTAAAAAAATGGAGGAATAATTTTATTTATTGAATAATATAAAGAAAACCTTAGTGAATATATGTGTTGTTTAGAGACCACCCCTTAAAATATTATATATATTATGTAAGAAAATAAGAAATTGTGTGGAGATCACTCAAGAAAGAAGGTGGATTGGTCGACTATGGGAATTAGAGAAGGAGCATACTATGTATGTCTAACTTAGGGTATGGGGTACACCTAGGATTGTCTTAGCTAGGGCTTTGTGTTGAGAGGTTTCTCTATTATGCAAGTTTTGCATGTTGTACTCTAAATTAAATTATTTCTTCCTAGAGTATGCCATAGCTATAAGGGTCGAGACCATTGAGATCTTCATAGGGTGAGAGTGGTTGTCAAAAGTGATTTAATTTAGATAAATATTGAATCTATTATTGTTTAATGATATTCAAAATTATATGAATCCAAATGTTTTTTATTGAGTTCTCTAATATCTATTTTTTTATAATGAAATTTGTATTTATGATAAAAATATATTGAGTTGATATTTAATTTAATGTGCTAAAGTTTTTACTAAATAATTATTGTCACATATTTTTGTGTATTTCTCTTGGCTTTCAAATATATATCATCTTTAAACTCTGATATTATCATCAATAAAACCACTACCACATTAAATTAATTATTTAAACTAAATCTTTTCAATTTTATATTTTGGAGAAAAATAGCATCATAATGTTTATCACTTGCAAAGGAGTTGATTGGTTTGAGTTTAATATTTGATTGTTTGAGCACAAAGTGTTGATTGCTTGAAAATTTAATGATGCTTGAATGTAAATGTTTTTGCAATTTTATGATTATTTTAAATATTTTCATAGTTGTATGTTTAATAATTACAATTTGAAACTAAACTATATATTATTTGGTAGTTTTGGTCTTTTATGCAAACCATTTAATCAATATAAAATTTTGGAACTAAATAAATGAATGGTTTTTTTTGTATATTTCCTTTTCTTTTTTCATGAAATGCATCTAGTTAATAAGGGATGAATCTCTTTCCCTTTCTTTTCAAAATATAATACAAAGGGTTGTTAGCTAGAAAATTGGGGTTCTAATCCCCAAGTACTTTCTGAGTTTTGTAGTGTATACCCCAGACTCAGTCATATAAAGGTTGTAATGGTTTCATTCAAACAAAGGATTAAATTAATCTACTATAGATTCATAGAATTCCAAATAACATCATATGTATAGAATTCTAGTATCGTTATATTAATTATGTCAATGGAGTACATACATATATCTTCCCCTATACTTTGTACATGATTCCCTTCTTCTTACATATATTCCTTCATACATACATTCTTACAGATATCTTCTTACATATATTTTTACATATAAATATTCCTACATACATCCTCATTATTTTTTATTCATATATTTTCTTATATGTATATCTACAAGATGGGACGTGACCCATCTATCCTACCCCTACTCTAGATGGTGCCTTTTCAATATTATGGTTCACAAGCTCATTATGGCAAGATACAATAGTTTTTTCTCGATGGTGTTTAAATTGTTGCTCTTTCCTACCAACATAATCCCCCCTTTCAAAATGGTGACTTGTCCTCAAGTCAACACTACTTAGTTGGAAGAATAGATCCTTATATATCTCCTTAAGTTTAGAAAAATATTCTCCCATTGTGTTTTGGCTGTGTAGATGTTGAGTCTGAACTTGGATCTATAGTAGTAGCTTATTTGCCTTCGAAAGTATTTGGAGAATTTGGATCTTTTGTGATAATTTTTGTGCTTCTTGGAGGACTCTCATGATGTGTTCTAACCTTAAGCTTACTACTTCCCTCAGTTGGTGGAATCTATTATGGATCTTGTTCCTTTGTTCCTATAACTATTGAAATTGGGCATGTATTGATTTTATCTACACTCAGGATTGGCCATCTGTATCTTAGAGGGTGTTATATACTATGGCCCTTTAAAGTATCTAAACTTCTAGTTGGTCCATTTGAGCCTTAATTAGAGTTCTGACTATTGGCCATTATATACAAAATTGATAAAGTGCACTGAGATCTCTTTTTGTGTCCTTTGGGGTGTTGATCTAGGACTTTAGGTCAGAGTGTGTAGTAGCATATTTCTTCCCCTCCTCATTGGTTTTAGCCTCCTAGTACTCTACTTGAATTTGTTATCTCATTGTTTTCTTTTGTAGTTGGGCATCCTTGATCACCCCGTCTACCAAATTCTTAACTAGCTTTCCATGGGTTGGGAGTCGCCTTGGAGATGTTGGAACTTACTTTGAATATCCTTCAATGTTTCCTCTAGTCAGTTGAAGTTATCCACATGAATTTTCAATATTTCTTCCCTTGTTATTTGGTGTAAGATTATTCTAATTGGAATTCAAGTGTAGGGGTGAGATGCTCTGAATATCCACTAGTGATCCTACGAGTAGAATTTGGAGCAATTGCAGAGATGTCATTGGTTGGATCTGCTTCTATTTGGCCAAGAAGTCCTTAATGGACTGCATAAAATATTTTGTGGAGGAGGAAGGTGTTTCAGACTACAGAGGATGAGAAGACTGTTCTTCCTCTAAAGTGGCTACTTAATATTTTGCTTCTTCCTTGTGCGACTTTTGATAGGCTTTTTTGTGGCCTCTTTGATCTCTTGTTGGACCATCTAAGTGATCTCTTTTTTCTCTATCATGAATTTGTCTAACCTCTACTTAGACTAAAACTCTTTGGTTTGTATCTCTATTATCCTTTGCTTCTGCAAAGGTGTAATTGTAGGGGATGATTCCCCAATGACCAAATCTTTTAGTTTCTCCTCCTCCTTAGTTGCTTTCTCTCTTCTCCTTTTGATTGCGGTGGTCAAAGAGTAAGAATTGATCCATTAGGTCCTCCAACAATTGTTGGATGCTACCATGTACCTAATTATATGTCTTTCTATGATCAATTGATTTGGGAGTGTCATATTAGGATATTTTTAGAGGGTCATATCTAGGACTTCTTTTCATAATAGACTGCTAAAAAAATTATCCTCATCTACAAGTGGTGAAACTTCGGGGATAGGTGTATCCTCTGGTAGAGAGTTGTCCTTTGGTATTACTTGCTCCTCCTCCTCGATTTCCACTATTTATGGGGAGACCTCCTAGTGTTCCTTCTCCTTCCTTTTCTTTAGTTTCTTCTCCACAATCATCTGTAGGAGAGCCTTCGTTCCTTCTTCTTCTTCTAATTGTTCTTTTCAAGGAGGTATGGTGGTGAGTCTTCTTTTCCTTGGCCTGCTCCTTTCACCTTGTGAAGGTTTTACAGGGGGAGTACCTTTTGGATCCTTTTAGATCTCTAAGGAGTGGATGTACTTTGTTCCTCTGTCTCTTTCTTTGGAAAACCCCACTTCTCATGTAATTTCTCCCATTTTTTCTCAACGTGTTCTTTTGATCTTCTTAGCCAAATTATCCATATAGTCCTAGTAGGTTGTAAATTTATTAGCTTATGGGTCCTTTGGAAGGCTGATGAGTGTGGAGGCATAAGAGTGGATCTTTGCATCTATCACCTCATATGGGAGTTGGGGTATCTATAATATTCTAGGTTTGATTTCTTCCATGAATGTATAGTCCTTTTCGACAAGGAATACAATGTCTTTGATGTACTTGTGAACCACCTCATAAGAGATGTGTTCCCTAGCCTATAACTTCTATTATAGGGATTTGAAGAAACCCCAATAGGTTGTGGTGTAGGATGTGGCATCTTTGAAGTGTTTGACATGCTCTTGAATTTAGGCTAAAAATGGATGGGTGGAGTCCCCATTCTTTCCCACAAAGGTCAAGAATTGTTGCTTGAAGTTAAAAAGTGGGGAAAATTAATAGTGTCCCATACCTAAATTGGTGATGAAATTATTTTGACCTTTCAATGTTATCAAGGAGCTTTTGTCAAAAGACCTCACATAGGTCAATATCCTTCCCCTTTGTGACCATTTGGTAGGATGTGTGAATGATAGTAGCAGTAGCTAAGTCCTCTCGATTTGTGTAGTGTACCTTGTAGGTGATGCTCATGGTGGCATACTTGATAGCCAAATTTTGTTATCTTGGTGAAATTGAGGCTTTGGCTATCGTATGTTGCTCTGGTTAACCATGTGACTTATGCATTCTTGATGGCCTTATTTGGTAGTACTTCTCCTTGTACCCATAGGCTAGTTACTGCTTTGATAGCGTCTTTGGTGATTTAGTAGGGCTAGCCCAGATATAGATACTCATCATGGAATCAACTTAATATGATCTAGACCCAATCTTCTTGTGTCATGAAGTCTGGAAACTCCTTCAAAATGTCTAGTCATTTCTCGGAGATGTTCTTGGACTTTGGTGGATATTGTTGTGTGCTTGGATGCATTAGGGTGTGCCTTAGGGCTTCAAACTTAGTATGGCCTATTTCTATGAGGGGTGCATGGATATAATTTTAGATATCTTTTATATAGATGGAATTCACGGGTTGTTGAACATACCCAGATACTAAGAGGAGGGGTGAATCAGTATCTTCAAAAACTTAAACCCTTTCAGAATAAAAACCCTTTAGCAATATGCAAATTTAGACTCTTAGCAAGATCAACAACTCATACACAGATTAACTCACTTAATCTAATCATAAGTAATGAAAGATAATTGAATGAACACATATACACAAGATAACACCAAAATTATGTGGAAAACCCAATAAAGGAAAAACCACAGAGAGAAATCTCTCGATATAGAAGCTCAATGCTTATAAAATTACAATTTTAAGGCTCACTGCCTATGGAATTGTAAGCTAAGGTGCACAACCTTAGGGAAAGATACAAGGACTTGTAGTACTAAGGTGCACAATTCCAGGAAAAAATATAAATTACAAGGACCTGATGAGATTCACTATCTCAGAGAAGGATACATGAAGATTTAGAAATTACAACATATGTCAAAAATCCACTCTATTGAGTGAGGTGTTAAAGCTCATTTCTCTTCTTTTTCACTACTCACTACTTTATTCCACATTTTCACATCACCACAGACACTCACTCATCTTGCAGCTAAAATTTTCTTCATTTATATCCTTTGTAAGATCTCAAAACACCAATTAGGTCGGCCAAAAATAATACAAACAATGATTTCAACAAGTCAACCACAAAAACATGATGCGATCCTATCTAGAAGATAGAGAGGACCAAAAAAAAATTTATTACATCTTCCAATGTGATCCCAAACAACTCACATGCCAACGCACATCAACCCAAGTCAACAACAAAGAGACGTGTAGCACAATATTAGTCAACCCAAAAAACACTCGCAACTAAGTTTACTCAATATGGTTCTCGACAAGATAAGTTAGGACCCAAATGCATCTTAACACAACTTCATATGCTAGAGAAGACCTCCAAGCACATGGTGCAAGTAGGAAAACAAGCCCAATTGGCCAAATATCCATAATTTTCCCAAATAACCAACTCAACTCAATATGCAGCACCAAAGAGATCAACTACTAATGTGTAGAACACAAAGAGATATTCCATGAACATCCAAAAATACTTCCAAAAAATTATTTCACACTTTCATGCCACAAATAGCCACCGCAAACCAACCAAAACAAGAATACTCCATCCCAAAAACACATAATACACAACCATGAGATAAAACATTAATAAAACAACTTGCAGACCACTTGATTACATGGAAATTGAATTGAGACACTACACAAGCACTAAGGGAATTTCCACCAAGTTGCAAGAGCAAAAACATTAATGTTAAGAAATGCAAAGCATTTTTAGACCAATCCAGACAACCAACAAAAACTTCAAAGTCACTGCAATTACCAGAAACCTCCTCAATAACACAAGTGACCTAAAAAAATAGGAGTGCAACATCTAGATAACACAAATACTAAATCCCAAACTGTAAGACCATATATTCAATAGCAAAGGAATGTGAAGCATTCTCTCAAACATCCTTCAAAGCATCTTACTGAAACAAAAACTTTCACCAACTTGCGAAGACTAGAACTTCCTTGCAGCAACACATAATTCTTCAAGAATAATAGGAGAGAGCATAAAACATATTGGAGACCATCAGCAACATCTCTCAACCATTATCATTACATCTAATCCTCATCTTAATATATCATCATAATATTATCTCTTATGTCAGCAACCATACTCAATAAATCTTTACTTGTCATTAAACAAGGAATTTCATCCAACCATGAACATCAGCAACATCAAAGGTATGGAATACAACCAATTCCAACCAATCATCATAGAGTATCAACAACATACAACTGAAATCACCACAATAGAAAGAACCAATGACAACAACATCAATGAGAATCAATGGCAAACAACAATCTCAAAACATATGCAAGTTAAACCTTCCCAAGTTTTGACAACCAATGCCAACAATCAAACTCACCAAGTGTTGACATCAATGAAAACGAATTCCAACACAAGTACCTTTGAGAATACTCATGCTGGGAGGAATGCCCTTGCTAGGTTGGTCTCCATTGCTTTATATGGGAATCTCTTATATTTTGGCCTAGGTTTTTGAGATATGTCAACAGGGGAAGGTGTGACCATTTTTGGAAGCTGATATTTGCAATGGATTGATAATTTTTTTAGGGTATGACTTGGAGTAATATGAATACACAGGTTTTATTAAGAGTAGAATAAATAGTGAGTAAGAATGGAAGAGTGGGTGATGTATTTATAATTTTCTTGTGAGGTGATTGTGTTAAATAGTGTAACCATTTTCTCAGATACTCGCATTTTATGCCCATTATTTTCCTACAACTCTTTTTTTCTCGATGAGCTTTTTCCTATTTTTAGTGTATGAAAATACTATAGAAAATTATGTTCTAACTTTATTGGAGCTAGGTTAGTTTGGTTGTATAATATTCTTCTTTGATCCATTGTTTTATCTTTTTAGGGTTAGGTCAAGGAAATTGACATTCAAACTCAAGCCTGCCCAGTATTTGTGGAGGATAAAACCTGAATGTTAAAGTTGTAGTTGTCTTATTAGGATTGGTCCTTTTATGTTTTACTAATTTTCTAGTCCCATGCTTATAACTTAGGTAGACTTGTTGTTTTCCAAGTATTACGATTTTATGGTGTAGTGCATCTTTTAGTTTTTATATGTGGATATGTCCATAGGATGTTTAATTAGTGGTTTTATGTTTGTTTTGTTTAGTTGTGGTGTGTTCCTTGTGTTTACATTAGTTTTTGGAGGTTTTATTGGCTTCTTGTGTACCATAAAGGTTCTTTAGAACCCATACACCTTTTAGGAAGTTAGTTCATGTTCTCCTTGCATCCATGCATCTAGAAATTCTTCATCAATATCAGTAGCGTCATTGTCGTTATAAAGTTCAATTTCTCTAAAGCTATTGGGGTCTTCTTCTTTTGTGGTAGGAAGTTTTGAGATAGAATAGAGATTTCTTAGATCTTCCCCCTCTCTATCTTGTTCAATTTCTTCTACATACTTTATATCTTCCCTTTCTCCTAGTGGAATATGGATTATCTTCTGGTTATCCACCTATCTCTTCCTTTCTTGAGTCTACTATTCCATTAGAATTGATAAACTGTCTTAAGCCTAGTAATGCTCCAAAAGTGTTAAATGGTTTCTTCATCTCAACAACCTTGAAATCAATAATTTATTTTATTCCTTTGATGTTCATTTCCACATTCTTCCATGTTCCTAGAGTCTCCATGCCAAAGCCATCTACCAAACTAATGTTTATTGGTGTTCTGCTTGACTTGGGTCTACTCAATCTTTCCCAAGTGGTTTCTAAAATAATGTTTAGGTTCGCACTTAAATCTACCATCACATGTTTAAATTTAGTGCTATTAAGGTGTGCAATTATTAAAAAAGGGCCATTCTTCCAGTTCTACTCTTTTGTGAGATGATGGACTTGTTGTTTCTGTTTGTTCCAATATTTTCCCTCTTGTTTGAGTTTGACTAGGAGGTTCTTTTGTTGGGCCAAAGAAGCTAAATTCTTCAACATCATTATTTCTTCCTCTAAAAAATAGGCTATGTCATTCTTGTGTTGTTGTATAATTTATTTGGATTTTTCTACTATCTTATCATGTTATTGTTTGTTTGGTCAGAATTAATCATATTCCTCTTCTTTTGAGTTTGATTCTTCACTAAATTTGTTAATTTCTCTTTGTTTATTTTTCCTGTTATGAGTCCCTTATCTAGTAAATATTGTAATATTGTTCTTCTTAGTTCTGAATTTCTTCTTTTCTTAATTTGAAATTATTGTTCTTCATCGGAATATTCTTCATTTGATGTATTGGATGACCAATTATCCATTTTTTGACAGCTTTTAACTCCTTGGAGTGGTATTTTTTTTATTAATCTGGCTCCTTTATGATTTTGCAAGTCGTCACATCTGAATAAGTTATGAGAATCATCTCTACAAAATGGACATTTCTATTTTTTTTTTCCCAACCCTCTATAGTATAATGACATATCTTTCCGCAATTATAGCATGTAGCATCACTTCTATGGTAGTTGTATCTATTGTGTCCTCTTCATCCTCTATAGTTTGATTTCTTGTTATCTTTCACATAATCTAGTGGTGGATTATTTTGTAATGCATAAGCATTTCTATTATCTCTCCAAGCTGGTTGTCTATAACCTGCATCATATAAAGGACCTTCTACAAGTCCCTTAACCTATGCCATTTTTTTGCCTATATATGTGTCATAGTTGCATGTCATAGGGCATCTTGGATTAGTATGACTTGTATTTTGGATTTAGAATTGGTTTTCAAGGCAATCCTCAGTAGGGTGACTATCCCTTCATGGAAAGTTCCACAATATACCTATTTGTTTTAGTTGATACTATTTTCAATTCTACATGTCATGTTGTTGCAATTCTTTCTCCTTGGGTTTTAGGGAAATTATTCTAGATATGACCTTCTCATTGTCCACTTAGAAGTTCACTCGTGCTAATTTTCAAAACTTAGCCTACTATTGAACCATGGGAACTTTTCCAGGCTGTGGTTCATCTATAGTGGAAAAGAACCTTTAGAGAGGGTTGGTTACCTTTCAGATTTCACCTAATTAACCTATCCTACTACTGCATGCTAAGAAAAGGCTAAAAGGAAACATAAAATGAAACCTAAGACTAATAAGGTGATACACCAAAATTATTTCAAATCCTATATAGTTGCTTGGACACACAATATGATCAACAATTTAAACCCAAAACATATACACAACTCAGAATTTCATGTCTTTGCAAAAGTGTTTAATAATTAGGTTTAGTATGTCAAAGATAGTGTTTAGAAGGAGATATGAATGTTATGACAACTTAAACTATATTTCTTAATCAGTTAACGCAAGTTATGACTTGCCAAATATATACTTCCAGCACAAATGCAATAAAAATAGGACAAAAATCAAAGGGAAAAAGAAATCACCACAAGATTACATCAACCATTTTGAAGAAATTTGCACAATGAAACAACTCGAAGAAGGTAAAAAACTTATATTTATTGATCAAAAATATGTTACCTATTGTTTTACATGCTTGAAAATGGAGTTACAAAGCTACTCCAACTTGAAATAACTTTGAAAAGAAGTTACAATACATTTCCAAGAGAGCAAAGAACTCTATGGAAATCTACCCTTAAGGCTCCTAATATACTACTCAACATTTTTTTGTTGGTATATGGAGCCTAATTAGACTCGGAGGTTAAATTTTCCCCACTTTTATCGGTGTAGTTTCCCCCCAAATTATTTAAAAGGGGTTTGGGGGCAGTGCCCCTTACGAGGTCCAGGGGTAGCGTGCTACCCCCAAAACCTCACGATTTTTTATTATTTTATAAAGGCGTCGGGTGTTATTTTTCTATTGGCTGACATAAAAACCCTATTTTGTAACTGACATAAGTCTTGATAAAAGGCTAAGGGTTTGGGTCCTTGTTGATATTGTATTGTAGCATTTGCAGGGGTATTGAGTTGCAAGGATTACTGGTTGTAATCAGTTTGATTTATTGGATAATAATATTGGACTCTGTGTTGGTGGATGTAACCCAAGTTTGGGTGAACCACGTTAAATATTGTCTCTTGTTTTATTATTTATGTGTTTTTCATTTCTTTGTTTAATCTTTATTTGCATTTAATTGATATCTTCTGCATACAATTCCTAACAAGTGGTATCAGAGCGGGTTGTGTTTGATTATCGTCTGTAGGAAAGTCTCACGGTTGAGTGGGAGTCTCACGGTTAAGTGGGAACAATGGTGGATGAGGGTAAATTGAAGTTAGATAAATTCAATGGGTAGAACTATCAGTTATGGAAGATGCAGATGGAGGATTATCTCTATCAGAAGGATTTATGGAGGTCGTTGGAAGGAGCAGCCAAGAAATCGGCAGGAATGAGTGATGAGGAATGCAATCTTCTAGATAGAAAGACACTAGGATCCATTCGTTTATGCCTAGCGCAATCAGTGGCATTCAATATTACAACAGCAAAGACAACTCAAGAGTTGATGGAAACCCTGGCAAAGTTATATGAAAAGCCTTCCACTTTGAATAAGGTATTTCTCATGAAGCGTCTATTTAATATGAAAATGGTAGAAGGTGGGTCAGTTGTTGATCATTTAAATGAGTTTAATAAAATTACCAGTCAATTAACTTTTGTAAATGTAAACTTTGATGAAGAAGTTAGGGCTCTTTTGATTCTGTTTTCTTTGCCTGAAAGCTAGAATAGCTTGGTTATGGCAGTTAGTAATTATGTTTTTGGTTTGAATACATTGAAATTTGATGATGTTTTTGGTGTATTTTAAGCAAGGAAATTCGTAGGAAAATCTCAGGTGGAATATCCACATCAGGAAGTGTTTTGAATGCAGAAAGCAGGGGTAGAACAAAGGAGAGAGGAAAAAAATCTAGAAGTTGTGGGAAGTCACGAGGAAAATCAAAGGACAAAAGGTCACAATCTAGAGACAAGAGGGGTTGTTGGTACTATGGTAAGCTAGGTCATTTAAAGAAAGATTGTTGGCCTCGGAAAAATAAAGAAGGAGACAAAAAGAAAGGCAATAAAGAGGAAAATGTGGTAAGTAATAAATTTGATGAGGATGCTTTGATTCTTTCCCTTGATAATGTTGGTGATTCTTGGGTGTTAGATTCAGGAGCTTCATTTCATTTTACGCCCCATAGAAGTTATTTTCTTGATTATGTCCAAGGGGATTTTGGGTTGGTTTATTTGGGAGATAAAGAACCCTATCATATTGTTGGAAAGGGAAGAATCAAGATTAAGTTGCAGAATGGGAATCCTTGGCTACTACATGAGGTAAGGCATGTTCCAAAGTTAAAAAGAAATTTAATTTCAGCAAGGCAACTAGATGATGAAGGTTGTGTTGTTACATTTAGTGATAAAAATTGGAAGGTTACAAAAGGTGCCCTTAGTGGTAGCAAAAGGTGTGAAAGTAGGCACCTTATATCTTTGTATAGGTCATATTGTTCCTTCTACTTTATCTATTGCAGATAAAAATCAA
The DNA here is from genome assembly GCA_007258455.2 of Sequoia sempervirens. NCBI lineage: Eukaryota > Viridiplantae > Streptophyta > Pinopsida > Cupressales > Cupressaceae > Sequoia > Sequoia sempervirens. The sequence continues at coordinate 285,815,740 of VDFB02000017.1, forward strand.
TGTTCAAGAACAGTTGTTGCAGTTCAGCAGGTAGAAAAACATACAGTTGCTATGGATTCTAAATAAGCACCGTGCATAATAGACTTGGGCATATGAGTGCAAAAGGTATGAAAGTACTTCATTCAAAGAATATTTTACCAGGTCTGAAATGTGTTAACATGGATTTCTATGAAATTTGTGTGTATGGAAAACAAAAGAGAGTCAATTTTCTCAAGGATGGGAAGCAAAAGAAATATGAGAAATTGGAGCTTGTGCATACAGATGTATTGGGACCAGCTCAAGTATCTTCTCTCGGTGGCTCTCGGTATTATGTCACTTTTATTGATGATGCAACAAGGAAGGTATGGATTTATTTCCTTAGGCAAAAATCTGATGTATTTGAAACTTTTAAGAAATGGAGAAGCTTGGTTGAGAATGAGACAGGTGAAAAGTTAAAATGTCTCAGATTTGATAATGGTGGTGAGTATTGCTACAAAGAGTTTGAATACTATTGTTCCTCTAATGGTATTCATAGGCAGAAGATGGTTCCAAGGACTCCACAAGAAAACAGAGTGGTTGAGCGCATGAACAGAACAATAATGGAGCATGCATGGACTATGAGATTGCATGTTGGGTTGCCTTTAAACATGTGGGAAGAGGTTGTAAACACTATTGTTTATTTAATTAATAGAGGTCCTTCAGTTCCCTTGGGTTTTGGTATTCCAGAGGAAGCATGGACAGGTAAGAAGGTGAGTTATTATTTTCTCAATACCTTCGATTGTGAAGCATTTGCACATGTAGATCCTAAAAATAGAACCAAGATGGATGCAAAATCAAAGAAATGTATATTTGTTGGATATGGCATTGATGAGTTTGGTTATAGGCTTTGGGATTTTAAAAATCAAAAAATTGTGAGAAGCAGGGATGTCATATTCAATGAGAAAGTGTTTTACAAAGATCAGTTGCAGCAGCATGAGAGGAAATAAAATGATTATGTAGTGTTGGATGATACACCAAATGGCAATGTTTCATTGGTTCCTCATGCTCCGCAACAACAACAACAACAAATACCACAAACTCCAGTGAATGTTAGACGATCTTCAAGGATAAGTAGACCTCTAGAAATATTTTCTCCCTCTTTGTATTCTATTTTTTTAATAGATGTTGGTGAACCTGAAGGGTATGATGAAGCTATGTAGGTGGATACAAAGGTTCAGTGGGAGCATGCAATGGAAGAAGAAATGGACTCCTTGCTGAAAAATCAGACTTGGGACTTATGCAAGTGGCCTGTAGGTAAAAAGGCTTTACCAAATAAATGGGTTTATAGGCTGAAAGAGGAAGATGGAGGTAAGAACATATTTAAAGCCAGGTTAGTTGTCAAAGTATTTGCACAGAAAAAAGGAATTGATTTTGCTGAAATTTTTTCTCCAATTGTTAAGATGACTTCTTTTCGTATTGTTCTAAGTATTGTGGTTGTTGAAGATTTGCATTTGGAAGAGCTAGATGTGAAAACTGCCTTTCTCCATGGTGATTTGGAGGAGGAGATATATATGGAACAACCCCAAGGATTTGAGGTCAAAGGTAAGGAGAAATTGGTGTGCAGATTGAAGAAGAGTTTATATGGCTTCAAACAAGCACCTTGGCAATGGTACTTGAAATTTGATAGTTTTATGGCTGAACAAGGCTACAACAGGTGTAATTTTGACCATTGTGTTTATTTTAAGAGGTTGGATAATAACAGCTACATTATTTTATGTTTATATGTTGATGACATGCTTGTAGCGAGGTCTAACATGAATCACATAAGTGAGTTAAAACATCAGTTAGCAAAATCATTTGCTATGAAGGATTTGGGGGCAACAAAACAAATCCTTGGTATGAGAATTTGCAGAGATAGGAAGAACAGAAAATTGAATCTATCTCAGGCTGGTTATGTTGAAAAGGTGTTGTAGAGATTCCACATGGAGAATGCAAAAGCTGCCAGCACACCTTTGCCTAGTCATTTGAAATTGACTAAGGAGATGTGTCTAAAGACACAAGAGGAGGAAGACAAAATTTCCAAGGTACTATATGCTTCAACTATAGGTAGTTTAATGGTGGGTGGATGGGTGGGCTCCCCCTCCCCCCTCTCATAGGCATTGGGTGTCCAGGGTGGACGTGAGGTGGCGGACGGGTCGAACAGGTAGTATTCGGCTTTGATTTGTTCTATTCACATTAAACCTTCTAAAATTGGCGGAATGCGGGTGTTCCTCGCTTGGTTTATCGGATGTCTATTAAGTTCGAAACTTCTGGAGTTGGATTAGTGGCATGTTGGGCTCAGTTCTCACGGCACCGCCAGTGTGACACGTCGGGCTCGGCTACCCTTGAACTGTTCGCGAACGTGCCAAGTGGGAATTACCATTAATTGCATTGACTATGGTTCTAAGTTGGATGGATGATGGCTGTATTTCTACTCATGCCAAGGATAGTTTTGCTTCGCCATAATTTTGTTCTGTATGCGAAGTCTGACTAATCATTATTCGGGGTTTTTTATTAAGCTAATGAAGTCCTTTCTTAAGCATGGGTTCTGCTTTTGGTTTTTCCTTTTGTGTTTTTGTTGCAGGGTGCGACTGGAAAATTCTTGCTAATGGATAGACAGTCGAAGTCGAAGTTTACCATTCTCATCTCGGCGGAAGGTCTAGAATCCTTCGGCGTCGATACTCCAGTTTCATTAGTGGCTAAGGAGAGGAAAATTGCCTTTCGTGAGGTCACGGATCAGCGGTTAAAGCGCATCTTGCTCTTGGATGATCCGGCGTCGGTTGCTGCTGTGAAGATGGTCCTTGGCAAAGGACACTTAGAAAGGAATGAATTCGCCCGCGACAATGCTCACATTTCATCCCAGTTTCTTGCCGTGCTCCTGGATCTTGATACCCCGAAGACAATGGCCATGGAATTGATGGTGCGTCTGTTCCGAGATGACTTGCTTGGCAGCCTTTAAACGACTTTGAAGGCGGGTTTTATTGGTAAGGGTATTTTGCGTCCTGCAAACCTAGCTTCTCTATGGGAGTCTGATGAAGCTGTCAAAGTTTATCCTTTTCTCCTGGATCTCAAAGGGCCCGCATTATCAAGGCACCGAAATCTTGCAGATGTGGCGGTGGATTTTCTGAAGCGAAAATTGAAGATAGTGCCGGTGGATGGAACGGAATGGTTGGAAGGTTTCATTTGTTTTGCAGAGGTAAACGGTTTCTGGTGAATTCGTGGGGTATTTGTTGTTGCTCGTCTGGTTTCTGCTAGCTCTCGACTTGTTATTCTCTGTATCTTCGAACTTGAGCTATGGTTTTTTTGGCTTTTGTGGAGGTTTGGCCTATGTTTCTTTTCCTTTGTTTCGTTTCTCTTTCTTGTTTTGGGACTGTATGGAGTTGTTTATCCTCGTTAGCTCCTTTTTGGCTATCTGATGGTTTTCTCTGATATATTTCCTGCTTAGCAGATGACTGTAAATTTCTTTAATATCTATAAAAATACCACCTTACGGATCAAAAAAAAAACTATAGGTAGTTTAATGTATGCCATGGTATGCACGAGACCGGATATTGCACATGCTATAGGAGTTGTTAACAGGTATATGAGTCATCCCGGATTGGAGCATTGGAATGCAGTAAATTGGGTTCTTAGGTATTTGAGAGGTACATCCAATAAATGTTTATGTTTTGGGGGCTCTAATAAAGATTTAGCAGGTTATGTAGACTCAGATTTGGCAGGGGATATTGATACCAGGTGGATTACTACAGGTTATGTCTTTACTATAGGTGGGACAGCAGTAAGTTGGATCTCACTGTTGTAAAAGGTGGTTGTTTATCCACCACGGAGGTAGAGTATGTAGCTACAATAAAGGCAAGCAAGGAGATGATATGGCTGCAATCTTTCGTGGAAGAATTGGGAAAACAACAAGCCAACAGTTATTTGTTTACAGATAGCCAGAGTTCCATACATCTTGCAAAGAGTTTTACCTTGCATTCAAAGACCAAACACATACAGTTGAGGTATCACTTCATTCAGTTGGTGTTAGATGATGGATAATTAAGGCTGGAAAAGATACATATAGATGACAATCCAACAGATATGTTTACAAAGGTGGTGCCAAGGGAGAAGTTGAGCTCCTCTTCAGCTTCGATTGGTCTTCAAGATTGAAAATAATAAAATCAGAACAACAAGGTCCAGGGTGCTTATTTCCAATGGGAGCTACAAGGTCAACAGTGTTATGACCAATCTCCAAGTGGGAGATGATATGGGGTGGAGTCTGATCAGTCTCCAAGTGGGAGATTGTTGGTATATGGAGCCTAATCAGACTCGGAGGTTAAATTTTCCCCACTTTTATCATTGCAGTTTCCCCCCAAATTATTTAACGGGGGTATGGGGGCAGCACCTCCAAAACGGGGTCTAGGGGCAGCACGCTGCCCCCGAAACCTCTCATGATTTTTTATTATTTTATAAAGGCATCAAGTGTTATTTTTCTATTCGCCGATACAAAAACCCTATTTTGTAACCGACATAAGTCTTGATAAAAGGCTAAGGGTTTGGGTCTCTGTTAATATTGTATTTTAGCATTTGTAGCGGTATTGAGTTGCAAGGATTACTGATTGTAATCGGTTCGATTTACTGGATAATAATATTGGACTCTTTGTTGGTGGATGTAGCCCAAGTTTGGGTGAACCACGTTAAATATTGTCTCTTTTTATTATTATTTATGTGTTTTTCATTTCTCTATTAAATCTTTATTTGCATTTAATTGATATCTTTAGCATAAAATTCCTAACATTTTCTAGATAATAGGGACATGTTTTGAGGAAGAAAAGACAAATGTTCACTTCAGCTTGTTGGGTCAAACCTCCTTAGGCGTCCAAAACTGTCATCCCTACTTTTCAACTCCCTAAAATGCTCCAAAAAGGAGTTTGAATGAAGAAAAATTAATGCTTTGACCCTATCCACCAGCCAAGACTCGTTTAACAACTCCTAGATGCTTGGAGATGCTTCAAACTGTGTCAAACTACCCTATATTCTCTCCATCTATTGAAAAACTCACCAAATTTCCCCCATATGCCCTCCAACTACTCATAAATGCACTTCAATTCATCTAAATTGTCTTAAATTTCTCTCCAAGTTCATAGGGCATGTGAAAAGGCCTTGGGAATTATTAAATGCCCTAGGAGAGTAGTAGGAGAACTTCAAGGGTTATATTTTCCATTTGTCTCATGCCTTAAAGCTTTTTGTCTTGATTTCTATCAGTCTTTCTTTTATGTTCATGCTATTGTCATTCCAAATTCTAATTTATGCACCTTCGTATAACTGATCACTCCTTGAGCCAACATAATTATCAAGAGACAATATCTTGGGAAGAACATTTTCCTCTCTTGTCTTCTATATTTTGTATTTCTTTAGTTGGTTTGATCTTTGAACCTGTCATCCCTTCTACCTGACCAGATGAAGTACTTGATAACTGATATGTGGGTTGTAGGTGAGGTAACTTCCACATCATCGTGAATCCCAATTGTATTAACAACTTTATCTATGTTTGGAACTTCAATTTTAGGTTGCTCCATTTTAGATTGCAATGGTAGACCACTAGCAGCTACTTCTTCAGCTACATCATCATGTTCAACTTCCACTTGAAATTTGTTTTTATGAGTTTTATTAACCATATATCTAAGGTTAATATCAGAACCAGGTAAAATAATCATATGAACAACCTCCTTAACTTTACAATTCCTCCATCATGAAAGTTCCTTGGATGCTAACTGATCTACAGTCATGCAACAAAGACTCTCAGGAGTAATTTCCCCTGGCATGTCAATGCTCCTAACAGTTGAATTGAAACTTATAGGTGGAAGATCATCTTGCTCCTCATGTGATGCTTGTGTTAAGTAACAAAATGAAATTGCAACTTCAACCAACTAATGTTTTTGTTCAAATTCTTACCTATCCATCTTCAATATAATGACACCTCCTAATGGGACAACCCTAGACTTCAATTTTAATAAGTTTGCAAAGATTGTCATTTATGACCTTTGTTGGTTGAATTCTTTCAATTGTCCTCCCACAATCTTGTTTTATTCACATAGGGGTTGTTCTTTGATCATGGGACTGTCAATTCATCTTATTGTCCTCTTCATTTCACTATCCTCTCTTCTCTGTCATTGTCCTCTCTTCTCTTTCACTGTGAGCTATGACTATGCCTTGCTCTCTTAAAATTTTATTATCTTTCATTACTTGGTATGATCAGTATAATGCATTCTATAGACTATCTTCTAGAGCACCAAGGTCACTATCTTTAGTTAGGTCACAGCCTTTACTATTGTCATTTTCTTACAAAATTCTCTAAACTTTATCCTTTGATTCTTCTTGATATTATCTTCTCATGTAAGATTCATTAATATGTTACACTCGTCTTATGATTTAATCTCAATGTCTTTATAATGCATAAGATTTTTTCTTGACTATCATACTCAAAGGTCTCTATTATCAAACATCTTATTCTCTTCATCCATTGTTGATTGAAATGCACATTCAAAGGAAGGATTTATGTTGTCCCTTGAAACTATAGCCTTCACTATCTTCTTCCAACTCTTTGATAGATAGTGTCTCAAGCATTTTCAATGCATCGTCTCTAATTTTTCTTGAGGGATCAACAACCTTGTAACAAATAAGGCTTAACAATCTCTATATTTCACATTTCAGAAGTTCATGTCTTATATACGCCTCTACCAGCATAGTAAAGTATCCATCTGCAACAGATGGATTTGAGGAGTAGCATTGATCTATATGAGTTGGGAAAAGATCCAACTTAGGATACAAGCTCAGTTAGCATGATTTCACAAACCTATAAGTGTGAATGGCCTAGAGCTAAAATAGAAGCATTTATTTTTCGTTCAAAACCAACTCTTTGTAAAGAAAAAATTAAATAATATAGATCTCTGGTAGTTGCAAAGCCACCATCCTTGATATCGTCTAGTGGGCAGGAACATGCAAACATGGCATACATTTTCCATTGATCAAGATTATTCTTAGTATTGTGTGACTACATTTCCCTTCCACCCAAAACACCTACTCTCTTCAACAAAATTGTTTTAAAAGTTTTTCTCCACTTTTTCATGGATCCATTACATGACTAACTCCTCCTTTTATCCATTTTTGAATCAAACAAGATCATGTAAAATATGAAGATGAAATCAGCCTCCATATTCATTAAAGAAGTGAACTACCTCAATTTAGTATTAATTTCATTCATATCCCATAGGAGTCTTCCATCCCTTCTTTCTCTAAATAAATCCTCATGCAAACCTTATGTTGGTTCCTTTTTATGCTATAACCAGGTTGTCTTCTAATCTACCTATGGAATTGCCAATTCCAATCAAGGGCAGCTCGAAGGACCTGGACCAACTGACGAGGACTTTAAAAGGCCTCCTACACTTCGAGCTCTGCAAGACTCGGGAGGGTGATCCCTTTAGCAATATCAACAAGTTGAAACAGATACATAACAGAATATTGCTCAACAAATAATCTCATTTAATAGCTCAACATAATAGGATAATACTTAATAGAATTGGTTGTTCATTAGTAATATCAACTACTTGGAGCATGAGATAACCACAACACTATAACACACAGGGATTTAAAATGGTTTTGAATTTTGAAGATTGGGGACCAAGCTGAAAACAATAGAAGTATAATACTTGACTAGTGCCAGAAAATGGGCTATGGAGTCATATAACCAGCATTCATCCTACACTGTTGAAAATTTTATAAAGATCCTTACAAATGTTATCATATTATGACAACCAGATCACTGAAGTTTTATCTGATAACTATTCTTATAAATCCACCTAAAACATAGTATTCCTGACACATATGTTGAAGCAATTACACTATCCTATGAACAAAAGGCAATAATAAATGCAACTTGTGCTTCATTAAAGCAATTACATTATTCTCAAAATAGAAGGCAACAACATATATCACTCTAATGCAGAAAATGTGCACGAAAAGACTCAGATAATCTTATTATTGAATCAAAAAGAGTAATACATCTCAGAAATGGAGACAATTATCAGCTAAATATAAACATGAGAACATAATTCATAACAGACACTTTCAGATTTAATGACTCAATTACATTTCTCCCAGCTATACAGTTCTACCTAGAGCTTCTGCCTGACTTGTAGAGCTTTCAGAAATTGGAATCCCCCCTCCTCTCTTTTTTACAATGAGAGAAGAAAAGAATAAAAGAGAAACAAAAGTAACCCTAAGATTAGTCTGATCTGTAGATGCCATCCGGAAACTCAATCCACCGTTGATCAACAAGCTGCTCAAAACCTCTCTCATCTCTCTGTAACTGAATTTGCTTCATCATTTGCCTTTGTTGTGAGTTGTCCTGCAACAGAAAATTCGCCCATGTGAAGAATCTCCTAATTCACTCAACTACATAAAAAATGCCTCTGCCCGTGAAAATTTCATTTTCTGCTCTTTTTTCCTTTGCTGCACAATATTTGCTTTCATATATTAAAGTATTTAACTTTAATACTAGTCGCCATCATATACTGTTTACTCATAAAGTGAATAAATTCACTTTATCAATTATCTCATGCATTCACTTTTCATTTTAATACCCAGTACATAATATATTTCTCACTGAAATATTTCCTCATGCTCATTCACGTGCATTCCAGTAATACATGAAAGTTTGAGTGAATAATATAATTCACTTTACCCATGTTATAATTCTATCTGCAGCTTTAAATATTTACCCCCTTTTGAATTCAGTTAAATATTACACCTAGTAATATTTAATTCATTTGACGGTGCACCTCATACTTGGCATTTTAAAATTCTTTTCTTTTCACCTGTCAGCCCATGCTTTATGTATTTGCTTAAAACATTTAAAAAAGATAGCTTAAATTATTTCATCGGGCCAAGTTTCCACTCTAATAATTTTTCCCTTTATTAAATGAAAGTCTTCTCAACCGCGTTCATCGTTGGTTGGGCCCACATCACAATCCATGTGTCACAATCCTGCCATTTCGCGGACGTTAAACAACTTGCCGCAAAATGGCGAGGAACAG